>JAPVCE010000022.1:1198948-1209893 GCA_029606265.1 Paecilomyces dactylethromorphus
GATAAATATATAAAAATGACAAGTAGGCACAGAGCATATATTTTGGAGTGTATTTGTTTCTGATCCCGCATGCTAAAGATAAGTCCGAAATTATATAATAAGTGACGCTAAACAACTTATCTCACGTGTAGAAAGATAACAGCGCGCTGACTCATGATGTATTGGTATTTTGTCTGGCTAACAATATAAAATGACGAATTCGCCACTGCTGAGAGAATCATCTCCATATGAATGAAAGCTAATGCATCACTCCGATCTCTCCAGACCGGACTGTAACAAACTTGAACCCAAATATGACAGACCCCCTTTGACTTCCTTTCCTTTTCCATTGAGATCATGCTGATAGAATTGTACTATTTGTGATTTCGGGTATTCTTTTGGACACATCCTTTGTATTGCCCATTATACGTGGGACAAATATGTTGATTAATGTTTGAGCTGTCGAATAGATACGCAGTTCTAGTACCTCCCTTGCGAACTTAGTCCCGACGTCGACCTGCTGGCGGAGCACGACGGGAAGACCGTGAGAGAGAGCGTCGTCGACCATTCAACCGGGGCGCCGGAGAGCGAGACCGGGAGACAGACACAGATGCACGTGGTCGTCTGTTTCGTGGAGGACTTGGTGTACGTGACACGGACCGACTGATGCTTCTGCTCAAACTGCGATCCTTGGTGCCCAGGCCTGCACCCCGAGGAGGCGGTGAGCGTGAAGCCGAAACATTCCTGTCTCCACGTCTACGTGGGGGAGGGGATGCGGAATCCGAGTGCCGTCGTCCACCTGGTGCGGCCACCCGGCGAGGAGGTGAAAGAGAACGAGATGGAGATCTTGAATAGCTTCGATCTCTTTTAGCGTAGGAACCACGTCGTCGAGGAGGTGTAACGGATCGAGATAGAGAGCGTTGATCTCTTCGCGACTGGTAGGGACTGGGGCTCCGGTTAACAGGACCTCTTGACTCATAAGACCTATCCCGTCGACTTCCAGGCGCCGCAGACTTTCTAGGTGGTGTTCGCGAGTCGGACCTCGCCCTGCGGCGGACAGGTGCCGGGGAACGGCTGTAGGAGCTTGCAAGACGTCGAGAGCGAGAAACTGGGGACCGAGAGCGTGACGGAGTATAGCTTCTCGACCTTGCTGTCGAGACGGAGCGTGAGCGACTGTAAGACCGTGCACGACTCACAGAGCGTCCACGGCCACGAGTGCGAGATGGAGACCGCGAGCGGGAGGAACCCGTGTACGATGAGTAACTAGAGTAAGAGCTGACTGACTCCGACTCCGATTCATCCTTAGGCGGAGGCAGCGTGGGCAGAGTCGGTTTAGGGAGGTTTTTGAGATGCTCACGCATCCCTTCGGTTAGTGCACCCATACCGATACTGGTGAAGTAATTGATAGAGAAACGAGTGTTTCGTGGGTTGTCCGTCGGGAATAATCCTTCGAAGCTGGGGCGTAGGATCTCATCCTGGAACCGTTCCCGTAGCTTCGGCAGACCCAGGTGCTCCGCAAGATCCTGGAAAAGGATTTTAATAAAGATACGACTGCTGGAAGTCGTCTCCTCCTCATTCAAGTGGACAATGGACAGAACGTGCCACCCAATAGCGTCCGTGCTCAGCATATGGCCGAAGAAGCGGGCAATATTACGCAGGCGGTTCGTCTCGTATCGATGAATGGTATCATAATACTTAGCGAATGCAGCCTCGAATAGATCACACCAGAGGCGGTTGAGTTTTGCAAACCTCTCTCCGATCAGACCATAGAATTTCGAGTAGGTGCGTTCCTGAGAACAGCACTCGATAATCATGGAGGGTAGTTCCGGTTCCTGTCCCGGTGGAAGTGAGATTTTCATCAGCTTGTGACAGCATTCTTCGAAGTCTATACTCGACATGATCGTCAAGTAGATTGTCCGTCGAAGGTTAACCAGATCCGTATTGCTCTGGTCTTTGATGTCTATCTGCCGCTGCTCTTCATCCTCTTCCTCCTCGGAGCTATCGTCGGTCTCGTATCCTTCCTCCTCGTCGCTGCTTGCCTCTCCCAGGATCTCCGCCTTCAACTTCTTATAGGCTTCTTCATGTCCCTCCCATTGCGCGTCGAATTTGAAGACATTGAGACCGTCCTGCGTTTCTATCTCGTCATCCAAACCGATCCGATGCGTGATTTGATCCTCTTCTTCAACGAGGTCCAACTCTTCTTTGACAGCTGGGTTGTCCTTGTACCTGTCCTTACGGACCTGAAACAGAACTTCAATCATATACTGGACTCTCTTGTCGATATCTGCTTCGTGCAGGATGTTCCTGAACTGATCAAACACCGCAAGCGCGATGGGCTGGCTCATCTCTTCCAGATGTTGACCCACCTCCCTAGTGAGGCCCACGGCGATCTCCACACTGTCGTCTGTAGGCTTATGCAGGAGAAGAAGTAAGATCTGGGCCGCCAACATTTCGTGGGCGACTTGTTGATTACAGAGGTGGGCGATGAATGTGGTGGACGAGATACAGACTGCTTTATCATTCCGCTTGAACGCTTTTCGGAATTGGACGATCAATCGACCCAGCAGTAGTTCCCCGACCTGTGGCAATTTTGTGTTCACGATTGCAGCCATCGCAGCGTAGATAGGTGTAAAGGGCAAGCTTGCTGCCTGCGCCTTCATGATGCTCCGGCAGAAGAGACCTCGACCGCGAATCAAGTTCTCGCCAAATAGTTCCGGCACGATATGCTTGATATTTGACACGTTAACCTTGTTGATAAGACCGTTAATCGACTTCTTTAAGGCTTCCCATGCCATTCGCTGGTATTCCTTGCTCGTTTTATCCGTGATCTGCGCTTGCAGAGCACGCAGTCGAGCTGGGGGAATGTACGTTCCTCCTGAGCGCATATTCAACAACTTCTCATATTCTGCCTTCGCCGCGGCCTGCTTCTCCTCATCTGTCATCGGTTTGCGCGCAGGCTCGCGCTTCTCATGCTGGCGAAGCCGTTCGGCCAGCTGCCGCTCCCTCTCGATCGCGCGCTCCGAATCGACCGGGGGAACATCTGTATCGTCGCGTGAGGGTCCCGTTGGAGGGGAACGACGACGATTTGGTGACGGAGACCGCGAAGGAGGCGAACGCTTTCGCGATCCTGAAGGTTGCGGCGAGTACGACGTGCCTGGTGGCGGAGTGGGCAGTCGCACTGCAGACTGCAGCATGACTGGATCTGCCATCGTAGTAACAATTCTGAATGAACGACAGAAGTGATCCGGGCTTCAGATATTTATCTTCCTCCAAATGAAACCCGGAAACACGAAAATGGGAGCGACTGTCAACCGGCCTAGCAAGAGCAAAGTCGTCTGCGCAGGCGGCGAAGTTGGATGGTTTAACATTAGTAGCCGCCTTAGCGCGATTATGAGTCACGTGATCGACTAGAGGACAAGCTGGAGCTCTCGCGGTGCTCCATCAGGAGAAGTCCGGACACGAGCCATCTGGACAGAGTATACATACTGTCCCTGAGACAGAGCTGTGAATCTTTCACGCTCAGTCGAGTCCATTCCTTTACTCGCCCCGTGGATTCCAAAGTCTCACATCGGCTACAGTCATTATGGTAAGAAGCGATAATTCCCTAACCCGAACCACCGGAGAATTGACATCTCAGCTCGGCCGACTTGTCGGATCCGCCATGCTCTTGGTCGCAACTGCGATCTTCCTCTACTACACCGCTTGGACTCTGTTGATGGTACGCCTATTCTCTGCATGCTACCTACTTGCTATTGAAGAAAATAACTGACCTTCATGTAGCCCTTCGTTGATCCTGGCCATCCTCTTCATGATCTGTTCCCTCCACGTGTCTGGGCGATCCGTATCCCCGTTATTCTCACCCTGTTGGGCTCAGCCGTCGTGGGCTCGTTCTTGGGCATTGTGATGATCCAGAGCAGCAAGAAGAAGGCTGCCAAGGCGAAGGCTGCCGCGAAGAAGAAGGCCTAAAAAGCTTGAAGACATCATATCATGTATAATAGAGAGATTCGATACCCGTTCCAACCAAAATAATACTCCTGTATCAGTCACGATGCGCTGTGTAACAGATGCCTGTTCACCTGAACTATGACAATAATCAAGGCGTCATCTTATCTGTTCCTGATGGGTCACTATCTAGAGTTGAAGTGACCAGCTCAACCCCGTTGTGACGGGAGACACCGGATCATGACCCTGCGTCGTCTAGTACTTCTTGTATGGAGATGATCCACGTCGCGAGGAACTGTTGGCATTCCACTCTTGAGCGGTCGGGCCTGTTCTCCGCCAGTGATGGAGTGAAGCGGACTACATATGGCGGAGTCCTGAGAGTCCACGACCGTCCGTTAGCCTCCCCGTTCGCTATGTAAGCTAGGTGAGTGCCGGATGATGCTGGTCTTCGGTTCAGCATGCGAACCCGTGACGTCGGCCATCGGTTGTCTGCGGATTCCAGAGAAAGCACGGAGGAACTGGGGAGAAAGAGTGGAATGGAAGTCTGGCATGAGAGAATCGCCAGTGATCAGGCCTCCATGTGATCTCATCTCATTGCTTATCAGCTCATGTCAACATCTGTGCCACCGTCCAGGTCAGACTAACATAACAATCCAACATTGTTTCCCCTCATCGGACTGGGCGGGTGACTCACGTGGTTGGCCGTGACCGTTTTCTTGGTCAGCCTCTCTGGTTGTTCCCGGTCTCGTTAGTGTTGGTTCCTAAGTATGAGGAGGCCAGCTGGAGGTCTGTAGGCGATTCGCCTGTCAGGCCGATAGTTCACTCGATAGGCTCCCCCCGTGGCTGTTGTCCCGTTGACGTCGTTCCCCTCTCTTCAGCCCAAACTTCCGCTTCACGCGGATCGCTGACTCCGCCTCTAACCTACTGGAGTTGTCCCGCTGGTACTAGCAGATGGACCCCCACTGATGTCTCTACTAGTAATCCGTAGTTGGACGAGGTACTCGCCATGGAGCTGCTCATACCTACTCTATTGCTGCTCTGCCTGCCCTAGTCCTGCATGCTTTCCCCTCCCCCTCTCCCCCTTCTTCCCTCTGGAACAACACCACCTCCCATCAGTAAAGAGTATCGATTGTGAACGCTTGAAACTTGTTGACTTTCTGAAACCATCCCGACCCTGTTGCTGCCCAGACCGTCTCTGGGTTCTATTCCAGATTCAGCAACGGCTGGTATCTGGGACCTCCATCGCGATCATCGACATATCGGGTAACCGCCAGTTCGGTTGCTCAGGACGAGCTCCCGGGTGCACGGGAGACAAGGGTCCATTCGGAAGGGTGATGTATGCCTCCCGTTATAGCTTCCTTTTTCCATGATCTGGCAGAGAAAGAGGGATCGGACTGACCACGACAGACGCGGTCGCGTCATCATCTATAACCTCGCCGCGTAAACGACGATACCCCGCGATCGAGTCACCGTTCTGAGACCTGAGAAGAGGGTCTACAGAGCGGCTCTGATCTGAAGACGTCTTACCCCCGGAGCCTTCCCGGCGCCTTTTGATGCCCCCAGCAGCGTTGGAAGAATCCTCTCGCCAGCATAGTCAGTCCCTTGGTGACAATAGTCTACCTTCCCAGGATCAGTATCGAGTGAACCCGGAGCCGGAACCAGCGGGAAAGGGTAAGAAGAAGGGGAAAAATGGGTCTAAGGGAAAGGATAAAACAGCCAAATTCGCGGCGAAGGCGCCCGCGGAAGACCTGTAGGTTCTCCGTTGATACCTAATCTCTTGAGCTTCAACGTGGAGATCATCTCGGATATAACTGACGTTATCACCAACCGGATAGAAGCGACCCCTCACCACCGGTTCTGACAGAGCCCTCATCGTATCAGAGCACTCCTCTCACTCGTCCTGCAGGTGATGCTATCGTGTCTCCCGTGCTGGAAGCCCTAGGGACGTTGAATGGCCCCCAGGAGAACGACACCGCCTATCGGACGGGTGCTTGGGCCAAATCCATCCCATTTGGAAAGAGCCCGCCAACCGATCTCATCGATGGAGCCTTCACTGGGGAATCACCTCGAAGCTTTCCTACGAGCTTTCCCACGGCTGCAGAGAGGGGTGGCTTCAGCCATGTGTCGACTTCCGCTTCTCCGCCCGTGGGAAGAGCAAGACCGTTTAGCTATGGCAACGGCCATCTGAGCGTTGCTACGTCGCGACAGCAATCAGTGGACGCGCAGAAGCGACACTCAATGGGCAGTCATTTCCAGATCCAGCCACCTCTGCCGCATCTACCTCAAGCCCATTTCTACGGCGCCCCGGAGATCGACCTACCTGTATTTTCTGGTCAAAGCAGGTCCACTAGCGATGGCAGCTATTCCTTCTGTATCTTCGACACAATCTCCAGTCCAGCCTTCAAGACAACGAGGATGGGCGGGAAAGTGTTAGTAGTCGGAGGTGACGGCTTCTTGGAGGTGTTAGCTATTGAAGATCGGAAAACGCGACCGATCGGACGTCTGGTCGGTCTTAATGGTCGCGTGGTTGAAGCCAAATTATTGTCATGGACTGCTGCTACTGATCCATTTTCATCTTCTAGACCTCATGTGGCTGTCATACTTCATGGCCCAGCCGCTCAGCGGGACGAGGAGCGGGGCTCCTCCACCGGTTCAGAGCAGAATGAAATGCTTCCGGGACTCCCTGGGAAACCTGCGATGTCAGAGAAGCATAATGGCAGAGAAGACACAACGTATTACCAAACCAGAGTAGAGGTATACTCTCTTCGGACTGGAGAGCAGATTACCACGCTGTTTACGAGCACACCCGTTCCATGCTACGATGACTTCCCAGGTCTGCCTTTATTCGCCCCGTCGCCTGTGGGCAATTTAAAGCTTTATACCAGCGGTAATCTTGTGATTCTCGCCTCTGGTGTGAGCGGTGAGGTCTACATATATGGCGTTGATTCATCCTCCACCTCTGCTATCTACCGATGTCTTGCAAAGACTTGGACCAGTATCCAGTCAAGGGATTCCCGCCGATATTCCACCTCATCGAGCTCTACTGATGCGGATGGCTCTCAGGCAGATTCTCCGCATGGTTCTGCGTCATCCGATAGTCCTATCCTATCAGTCAGCGGGAGATGGCTGGCCATCGTCCCGCCTTCATCCACCTCGAGAGTTCCGCTTCTTGGTACTGTTCCAGCGTCTCTGGTTCAGCGCAAGATTTATGGACTCGACACTCATATACCTCCATCGAAACCAGCTATAACCTGTGCAACCGACTGTGGTGAAGGCGAAAGCTTCCTTAATAAGGTTGCCAGAGGTGTCACGCAGGAGCTTTTCCGTGGGGCTCGATGGATGGGTGATCAAGGTCTCCAAGCCTGGAATAACTATTGGAACAAAGAATCGCAACCATCGCAATCTGCTCCATTGCGGCGTCCAACACATCTAACAGACGTTCCTCCGCAAGGTTACAACATGTTTCCTCCAACGCATGCTCAGGAGACGCAAACTATCTCTCCCTCCGAACCCGATCTCGTGTCGATCATTGATCTGAAGAGGTTGGAAGAGAGCCCAGAAATCAAGACCTCCTTTCCGAACCCAGTCGCCACTTTCCAAGCCCCTAATGGCTGCAGTTTCTTGTCATTTTGTCCCAACGGGCTAATGCTGTTGACGGCAAGCAAGAAAGGAGATGTGCAGTATGTGTGGGATCTGATGCAAATCAAATACTGTAGAGCCGCGACTTTTCTTTCGGAGGACCCAACTCTTGCAGCGGGTCATTCCCATGTCAGGCAAATTGCGAGGTATACACGACTGACAACATCCACTATCATCGATGTCATCTGGGCCGCCCCGACAGGGGAGCATCTTGCCGTTATTACCCGCAAAGGAACAATCCATGTTTTTGACATGCCCAGGAGTGCCTTCCAATGGCCACCTCTCCGCCGCGCACGGACAGTATCTCCAAAATCCCCGAAGGAAGACGTCACTCCGGATGACCGGTCAGAGGGAACAAATCCAGGAAACCCTTTCTCTGCGGCTATGAAGCTCGTCGGGGGGAAGTCTCAGCCGATCTTGGCTGCCGTTAGAGGACGTGCACCTAGCGTTGGTCCTGCGTTCCCCGTGGTAAGCAGTTTTGGACTAACCTCTGCTGCTGGCGTCAGAAGTAGCAAGGTAGTTGCTTCTGGTCTTAGTAAATCCGTTGGCGCTGCTGCTACTGGGACTGTGAATAGTCTTCGTCACGCTGGAGAGAACCGGCTGCATCTTTCTGGGTTTTCTAGGGACCCTTCCGCATCTCGGGTCACTTGGTTCTGCAACAAGGATGAGCGCCTACTGGGCCTCGTCGATAATGGTTTCTTCAAGCTGTACAGAATTAGAAGAGCAGGGCCCTTCCAGAAGAACCGGCAGAGCCAATCTGTTATTGGTGGCAAGGCGACAGAGTTCAAACTACCTCCCAATGTTCAGAATCTCTGCGGCCCACTGCATGTGGGGACTTTTAATACAGAGTCGACAGTTAGTGCATCCTGGGCGCTGCCGTCGACGAATTCGCACTTCCCCTCTGGTACAAAGCTCAAGTCACAACCTCTTTCGCAGGCCGAAATTGAGACCAACTCTCCTTACCAGCCTTTCCACACAGACCAGAGGGTTAATTTATACATTTATTCTCCCGAAGCTGAATCTGGGGAGTCCGTTTTGTTGTCTGGTAAACAATGGGTTTTCGGTGAAGACATCACCCTGACTAAACTGCATGTGCGGCCTCCCAGTCATGGCGACGATGATGAAGCAGTGACTCAGAGTCCACGTGCTGTTGGCGAAATGGAAAATCTCATTAGTCTGGGCAGTGGTGTTGACCAAGTTGAAGAAGTAGTCATCACAACCCGACGGAGGAAGAAGCGTGCAGATCCATACTCCGTGGGATCGCGGCCAGACGAAGATGGGTTTTTTGAGGATGACTGTGAAGTGCTTGATTTTGCTAGAGATAGGGTCTAAATTGTGACTCACCGGTAGCAGAATTCGGAGACTGTCTATTGATAGAGACTTTGCAACATATCGGCGTTATGGCAGGACTGTTCTTCATTCCACTTACCATATTGCTTCATTTGCATTGGTGGATCTGGTCAGAATGTCATCTGAATTTGGAGTTTGAGGACGCTACTAAACAGGCAAAGGTTGCTATTCTATTGCTTGAATGATCATTGTCTTCTGCTAGAGCAGTATTCAACCTCTGCACACTTTTGAGTTTACCAGCTACGCGTTGTTTGGATTATCACATACCCCAGACTTGTGTGTCGAGCTTGTGTTTAGATTTGTTTTAATGGCTGGCTGGCTGGATGGTGGGTCAACTATTGGACACATAATCCTACAAAAAAAGGCATAAAAAGAGAAAATCCATAAAAAAAATTTTTATGTCAGCTTTTTAGACTCACTTATATGGTCTCCAGTGATTTTTCTCTCCCTCTTGGTGGTTTCCAACACCCATCTCCCATATCCCCTCAAAGTCGACTATGATCTCTGATCCAATATTCTTAGCACCTTAACCAGCCTCTCTGACAGCAAGACATAATGAACGAATTGGGCAGTGAATCCTCTAGTACTATATACAGATGAGGGCTGGCTGTTGTTCCCTTGGTGAATACTAATCGGCCACAAGTATGAATTTTGATATGTCGTTATATATTATAGCTACGGATAGATAATGCACTTGTTTGCTTACATTATTAATAGCTTCAGTGGATTGTTGTGATATACAAACAAATCGTATAATTGTATTCATGATGATTTCTCGGCATGGTGCTGTTGAATGCACGTCAGTTAATTAGTCATGATATCTATGTAACCATTAAGGTCACTCTATATTACGAAAGTTTCCAGGTATAGAGGTGTAAGCACTAAGACCTCTCTGTCCTCTTCCCTGTCGATTTTCCAGATCAGTGCTCCCATATTTACCGTTTAGTAGATTTACTCCCTCCCCCTCTTTCCTCATTTCCTCTTCACTATACACATCCCATCAAATCTGTCCATCCTGCACCCTAAAACCGGTCTCTTCCTCCCACCAACCTCTGAAAATCCGCAACCTCTCCGTCCTAACTTTCGCCATCTTCCTGCCCGTCTCCGTCTTCATCATACCCTCCAACTTCTCCAACTTCTCTACAAAATGCTCAATCGTCTCATCCATCACCCACTCGCCTCCCGGCGGAACATGCTTCTTACCCTGCGCACCTAGGAACGTGAAACACCGCCCAATCCCCACAGCTCCAATAGCATCAAGACGATCCGCATCCTGCACGATCGCTAGCTCCCTATACCCCTCCTCTTCGATGAGGCGGCGGACCTTCTTTGGATTCTTCTTCTCGTTCGTGAAGGATACATTCGTGACGATGGTCTGGACGCGCGAGGCAAGAGAAGCATCTGCTCCGGCGGAGAGGAGAGCGTGCTGTACCATGGTTTTAGGGTCTGTGGCTTCGGGGGGTATGGAGGGGTCGTTGATTGTTGAGCAGGGGAGGTATTTCCTGTCTCCAATGTCGTGTAGGAGAGCTGCGAGTGTTACGACAGTTGCGTCGTAAGGAGTGGAGGGAGATAAGATCCGTTCAGATTCGAGGATCGTCTGCGCGAGAGATACCACGCGCTGAATATGTGCGGGATTATGCGACGGGTCGTGTCCGGACATGCACTCCGTTACGAAGGCGGTCATGGATGAGATGAGAGATTCAGAGGAAGGTCGATTGAGGTTTTTTGTCATTGTGATTTTGGTATTATTCTCTTCTTGAATTTAGTAAATCCTTGAGGTATGATTGTTGTAGAGTGAAAGGAAGCGCCGATTTTATGCTTAAGTCTATGCTCACGTCTATGCTCAAGTCCAAGCAAGGAGTCTAAGCAAGGAGCATTAAATTCTCACTAGAATTTTCTATGCTTCCGATAAAAAAATAAATAAATCAAAATTAATGAAAAAAAAAAAAACTTTGAATTAAGCAATAAAATTGAACGTATCATAAGGAAAACCAAGCCAGTGTACCTGCCGATACTGACGACATACACTTCTATC
>JAPVCE010000022.1:1209948-1287962 GCA_029606265.1 Paecilomyces dactylethromorphus
CTGATAAGCTCACGTAAAGCGATTTCTCGACGCGTAGATTGGCAGACGCGTTTTGCCTATTGGGCTTCGGCTCCACACTATGGTCTACCCGTGACATCATGAAATGTTGGAAGAACACTGCACACAACACACGACATAAACAAGAGTTACGTTGTAAGTATTGTCATGAAATCTGTGATTGTGAAAATGCTGAAGACTGACTTGTCTCACTATCGGCGGTACGGATGGTGATCATCCGGAGGAATTCGCTTGTGAGATGCCCGAGGACCGAATAACTCCGTTAGGAGGTGGCGCGTAGTTCCGTCGGAGGAAGCTTCCGCGGTATGTGGTAGAATATATTGGTTCTTTGAAGAGTGCTGATTGCTGGTTTGAGGCTTGAAATGAGGAATGTGCTTTTGCCAGGTCTTTGTGAGGGATGAGCAGATAGTTTACTACTTTAGAAAACACCTAGGTGATAGTATGAATGGACAAGATTCTTCATGCTTGATAATTATTCATACTGTCAGTCTGAATGATATTACATTAGCTTGAATATTATATTCCGCCGAAAATTAATGTTGGAGTTATGACAACATAAAAATAAGGACATGTATCTGAAGCAAAATAAAATTAAAGAATACAGTCACTTAGAAGCGAAGGAGTGCTGTTTGTTTTAGAAACCATGTTTTCTCAAGCGTTGTCGTATTTCCGGACATGATATGTCCAGAGTGCGTAGTCAAGTTGCAAGCATTATCATGTTTTTAGCGTCCAAGGATTGAAACCATTAGGTCCTTACAGAGCCATGGCAGCCGCAACAATGGCCATGACACCAGCGGCAGAAACGCCCAGCTGGATCTGGCTGGCAGCATTGGAGGTGGACTTGCTCTTAGAAGCACTGCTGGTGCTGGAGCTGGAGCTGGAGCCAGAAGTAGAACTGGAGTCAGATTTGGAGCTCGACTTGGAGTCAGAAGACGAGCCGGAGCTGGACGAGGAACTGGATCCAGTAGCCTGAGCCTCGGTGCCAGTGGCTAAAGAATGTATTAGCTCGTTTCAATGCAGAAGGGTGAACCCCATTGAGGTCTATACGTACCGGTGTTGCCAACGTAGGAGGTACCGGAACCGGTAGCGGTAGCAGCGGCCTGTTCGTTGGAGTCTCCAGCTACGGTAGCAGGGAAGAACAGAGAGCTGTAGCAGCTCTGCTGGCACTTCGCGTACTTCTCAGTGTCACTCGGAGTACCACTGCCCTGGGGACAGGCAGCAGCACAAGCGGTGGTGTCGTTGGCCATCGAATCGTTCGGGCAAGGAACCTTGTAGCACTGGGCCCTGCAGCAGACATCGCTAGCATCGCCTGAAGAGAGAAGTGGTTAGAAGCCATCTAGGTCTTGGTGTGCTATTCTAGAATTTAGGAAAGACTAACACTTAGTGGCGCAGGATGCTTCAGGGGACAGAGAGGCGGTCGCAGAGGCAGACTCAGTAGTGCTGTCAGCGGCGGCAGCAAAGGCCAAGAGGCCGGAGAGAACGAAGAGGTTGAGCTTCATTTTGCTGCTTTAGAAGATTCCCAAGTGAAACAAAGGCTGAATCGGAATTGGTATCAAGTATCTAGGACGTATATCGAAGATTCCTTGAAAACGAGTGACTGTATGTCGCGTTGAAACGAGTGATAAGAAACAGGACAAAGCCGTAAAGATTTTGATCAAGAAGTACAGACAGCACCTGGGGGGGTTGTGGTCTCCTTGGCCGTATTTAAGGTACCAACATGCTTATTTCTGGAATTGAGCTGAATTTAGCATAGGAGCGTTCACAAAGCCCTCATTTTCATTTGCGATGTCTCGGTTGGCATGGATACCGAGATTCACATTCCGTCTATTGATTCGCCAATGACAGGGATACCGTCTACTTTCCAAGCATTTGCAAGGTTACACGGGTATATGATTCCCCTCTTAATTTTAATAATAGAATGACCTAAGTTGATCAGATTATGCTTTGTTTGAAGTTCGTATTTCGCTTTTCAATTACCGATCCTTTACCTGCGTAGACCTATCGCAGAAAATCCTCCTTAACGTCGCTACACTTAATCTGAAGATTAATGAGCGACTGGGGAAGATGGTCAAAGCAAGCGGGAGCATTATTCTAACTTAGCATAATAATAGCAGATCGATCTTGGTAGCTCCACTCTAGCGCTATCTAGCAGTTTCGCTCACTTAGCTGGACGGTTAGCTCCTGAAAAGTGCGGAGATGAGGAACCCGAGCGCAGTGGAGGTAAAGACAAACACATCAAACTATGTCTGAATATGGCTATCTCTCCTCAATGTCACATGATCTCGCGCATCGCTGTGACGCGTGAGAACCGCGCTATTGCGAGATTCAACTAAGGTGAGCTGGTCGTCAGAAAGATCATCGTAAAGTACAGTGCTTCTGTTCATAGCGGCGGATAATATTTAGTGAGCCATGTCCTTTACTGACGATGATGATGATGAGTACAGCGATTTGAATGATGATGAATTTCTGGACGCCGCAACGCAAGCTGGCGCATTCGATTCAGCTGCGACAGCGAGTGAACTCGACTCGCCTCGACCGGCTAAGCGCCGACGTGTGAACGCCGCACAATCTTCTCGGGATCGAAACAATGCTGCCCACTCCCATACTGACAAGAACAGATCCGACCAGGGATCTAGTTCATTTATCGAACATGATCTTCCATCACCACGCCGTAGACGATCGTCTGAAGACTTCGAAAGCGATAGTCCGGAGAAGAAGTCGAAATACAAAATTTTTGTTCCCAAGCGCAACAATGCTCGAGAAAATACATTCGTCAGTCAGTTGACGCAGCCTCATTCGAGTCCATCGAGAATACGGGGACCTCGTTGGAAGAAGCCGGATCCTGACTCTCCAGCTGATACGGAAAGAGAGCTTGTGGACGGGCAAACAAAAGGTCAAAATGCCGATGACGAGGATTTACGCGCAGCGATAGCTGCCTCATTAGAATCTTTTCGTACAGAAAGCTCGAGGATAGGAAATGATTCTTTCTCAAGTGATGCCGTCCAGCGGTTGAGAGATGCCCCTCGAGGGGAGAGCCGCCCACGAGAAGAAGCTCCGACCATAGACTCATTTGATTTTGATAATATACCTGAAGATGCATTCGATTCTTCTCCGTCACTGTCTCCTCAACCTGGTCCACGAGGCGGAGGGTCTCATTTAGCGACAGCTGCAACCCAGTCCTTCAGGCGACCTAGTACGAATCTACATCGGACAAACCTCCGCCAGACAACCTTATTTGGTACGGTAGCGCCTGAAACGAGTGGACCATCTCAACCTTCAACACAAAACTGGTTCCCAGCGGACAAGAATGAGCCTCCTACGCATCATAAACTGAACGAGAAAGCCCTAGAAACTTGGGTTTATCCAACGAACTTGGGGAAGATACGAGACTATCAATTCAACATTACTCAGAGAGGGCTGTTCTACAACTTGTTAGTGGCCTTACCTACCGGTCTGGGTAAGACGTTCATCGCCGCAACAGTAATGTTGAACTGGTTTCGATGGACCAAGGATGCACAGATCGTCTTCGTGGCACCAACAAAGCCATTAGTTTCTCAGCAAGTCAGCGCTTGTTTTGGAATCGCAGGCATCCCTCGTTCTGAGACAACGATGCTCACTGGCAACGCTGCGCCGGGCATCCGCGCCGAGGAATGGCAGAGTAAACGAGTCTTTTTCATGACGCCACAGACCCTGGTCAATGACCTGAAGACGGGCATAGCTGATCCTAAGCGGATTGTTTTACTCGTAGTTGACGAAGCGCACCGCGCTACCGGAGGCTACGCATATGTTGAGGTTGTTAAATTTCTTCGGCGGTTTAACAGCAGTTTCAGAGTTCTTGCTCTGACAGCAACACCGGGTTCTACTGTTGAAGCTGTCCAAGCAGTTATTGATGGTTTGGACATAGCCAGAGTAGAAATTCGTACGGAACAGTCGCTCGACATTCGGGATTACGTTCACGCACGAAATATCGAGACTGAGACTTTCGAGTACTCCGAAGAGATGCTTTTCTGTATGGATCTTTTTTCCAAGGCACTGCAACCTGCTGTTGATCAACTGCGCCAGCTAAACGCTTACTGGGGAAGAGATCCTATGATGCTCACAGCCTACGGTCTGACAAAAGCGCGACAACAATGGATGGCTTCCGATGCTGGAAGAAACGCTAACTTCGGTTTAAAGGGGAAGATCAACGCAATCTTCACCGTCTTAGCTAGCTTAGCTCACGGTATCGACCTTCTGAAGTACCATGGAATTGCGCCTTTTTATCGTAACCTCATCTCTTTTCAGTCTGGTGTTGATGCGAAAAAGGGCGGGAAATACCAGCGTCAGATCATTCAGGATGACAATTTCAAGAAACTTATACGTCATCTTCAACTTTGGACTAGCAACGAGGAGTTTATGGGCCACCCTAAATTAGAATATCTGAGGCAGGTCGTTCTCAACCACTTTATGGACGCAGGAGAAGGAGCTAGTACTGGAAATGGACATGCTCCATCAAACACAAGAATTATGATTTTTGTCCATTTCAGGGACAGTGCCGAGGAGGTCACTAGAGTTCTCAAGAGACACGAGCCGATGATACGACCTCATGTCTTTGTTGGGCAAGCTAGTGCCAAAGGTTCAGAAGGAATGGATCAGAAGACACAACTGGATATTGTTGAGAAATTCAAGAAAGGAACTTACAACACCATAGTCGCCACCTCTATTGGTGAAGAAGGTCTGGATATCGGAGAAGTCGACCTTATTGTGTGCTACGACTCGTCTGCATCGCCGATCAGGATGCTGCAACGAATGGGACGCACTGGAAGAAAGAGAGCAGGTAACATTGTTCTGCTCTTGATGAAGGGGAAAGAAGAGGAGTCCTACGTGAAGGCGAAGGACAACTACGAAAAAATGCAGCAACTTATTGCTAGTGGCACGCGTTTCACGTTTCATGACGATATATCACCACGGATCCTGCCCCGAGATGCGAAGCCAGTCGTCGATAAGCGGGAGATTGACATCCCTCCTGAGAACTCTCAGCAGGAATTACCAGAACCAAAGAAGAGGGCTCGACCTCCGAAACGGCCTCCGAAGAAATTTCATATGCCGGATGATGTTGAGACCGGCTTCACTAAGGCGTCGCGCTTGGGTCCTAACGGAGCTAGGAAGGTATCAACGGGAATAGAGAAATGGGCTCGTGTCGTTCGTACTCCTACCCCGGAGCCTGTCAATATACCTTCCCTCGACGAAGTCTTGCTTACGCCATCAGAACAACGAGAACTAGAGCTCCGGTACTGCAATGTAGGTGGAACGACGCCGCAGTTCATCCAACGTCCAAAGAATGATGCTTTCCCTCATTTGCAATGTCAATCTAGACCAACAAAATCCGTTCAGCATGGTTCGATGACTCGTCGAATGATCGGGACCCTTCGAAAGATGGGAGAGGTCCGCATGGATTGCGAGGATCGTTATAGGAAGATAATCGATCTTGAAGTGAAAGTAGCGGCAGCAAAGCAACTTTTGCGAAGCGATGCATCACACGAAAAGCTAGTTGACAAGCCCGTGGCTGCAGTCAACCATTCCTCCATCAGGCACGATGCCGGAACCAAAACTCATCTCGAGCCAGAATATGAAGACGACCGTTCGCGGAAATCATCTCCACTGCTGTGTTCGCCATTTCAGCCTGAGGATGATAACTTCAAACCGTTCTATGCGTCCCAATTAACCGATGCCGACGACATGGAGACAAATTTAGAACTTCCGGACATCAGCACGCTCGTCGGTCAGAAAACTGGTGGGAGATCTTCCAGGAAACGAAGCAGATTTATTGCAGATGATGATAGTGACGAACAATAGATGGTCTGGAGTCTTTGGGATTCAGATATGGTGACTCCTGGAAAGAGAATCTTTAATTCTGCCTGAGTTTGGAATAGTAGGCATTATGCGTATGATCTAACGGATTGGACTCCATCTGATACCCCTTATCAAGATTATTAGACTTTATATAAATTTATCTTTAATTTTCAGCTTACTGCTAGTTTTGCATTTGTAGTTGTTTCACTTTGTCCCTTAACCTCTGAGCGTGATCGCTGACCGACGGGGCACGGCTTCCACCGTGTCCGCGCAACGCCCCATACTCCGCCAACTTCACGCGGGTCCATCTTCGAGTTTCAAGAGCATCAGCTTTCCCACAGCATCAACAATCATGGCTGACGCACAATTTGACAGTGCATTGTGAGTAACTAAACCTGCTAACCCAAATCATCGTTAGATCTTATTTTGCATGTGGAATACCTTCTAGAAGGACATCATCGATCTCAACCCCGCATCCTGACTACCGCTGACCATAACATCCGCATACCAGGGACCTCCTCCGCCGCCTATCCCCGCGTGACACCAAGCGCAATCTACAAGCAATTACCACTCTAGTCCCAGACTTGACCGAGGACCTTCTTGCTTCTGTTGATCAGCCGCTCGAAGTCCGACGATGTGCTAAGTCCAACCGCGACTACCTACTCTGCGACTACAATCGTGACGGTGATAGCTATCGGTCGCCATGGAGTAATGAATTCGACCCGCCTATCGAGGATGGAACAGTGCCTAGTGAGAGGGTTAGGAAATTAGAGGTCGCTGCGAACGAGGCGTTCGATGTCTACCGGGAGCTGTACTATGAGGGTGGTGTTGGCAGTGTCTACTTCTGGGACTTGGATGACGGCTTCGCAGGGGTCGTATTGCTGAAGAAAGGTGATTATCTCCTCTTGTGATACTGATCAAAGATAATATGTGCTGCATATACTAATGAAGGTGGTAGCGGTCACGCCCGGGTCTAAGAGCTCCGGTGCATGGGATAGTATCCATGTCTTCGAGGCGACTGATCGGGCGCGCATGTCCCATTACAAGCTTACAAGTACCGTCATTCTGCACCTGGCCAGCGAAACGGATGCACTTGGAGAGATGGACCTCAGTGGAAATATGACCAGGCAGGTGGAAGCAGACCTTCCTGTCGAGTCGGATGCCAGCCATGTGGCCAACGTTGGCAGATTGGTGGAAGATATGGAACTGAAGATGAGAAACCTGCTACGTAAGTCCCTCTTCGCCTTCTTGCCTGGCGGTTTGAGGCAGTCAATCGAACTTTCAATGCAAGGTTGTTGGCTAGTCAGGTGCTGATATCGTTTGTGATTTGCAGAGGAGGTTTATTTCGGAAAGGCAAAGGACGTGGTAGGCGACCTCCGAAGTAAGTTAGCCTGTTTTCTGTTGCGCAAGATATGTACCTTCGCCTTATTTACTAACCTCTCCACAGGTTTGGCACCTTTGTCGGAGACATCCCGGGAGAGAGCGACTCACAGGGAGATGATCAACTCGATGAAGAGGTAGTATAAGGGAGCGTGTCTTGTGTCAATATCCATACCCATTTAGAACGTTGCAATTGTTCGAATCAGCATCGACACACACCATTCATATAAAGCCACAAGTCTTCTAGCTTTTTTTTCCCCCAAGTAATAGTCTACTGCCTGCATCAGTATATTGGTCAGGTTGCTCTTGCCTCGGGGAAGAATGCCTATGGATGCCTAATCACCTCAGGCAGTGATTGAGCTTTAGAGAGAGCTCTCCTCTCTGAGGCTACAAAGCACGATCTTTCTGCAGTCTTTTGTGTGGCCTTGAGAAAGTCCCTTTTCGGTAGAGTTGTCTAGGTTGATGAATCGAATCAGCCTAACGCTACTGCTAATCCTAGTATGTATTGATCATGTCGACGTGGCCGATCCTTCGTGAAGGCTTGATCACTCTCCAGTCGGTTTTTAAAGAATTGTTGTCGAACAGCATGGCCCTCGGATTTCGAGAGTCTAGATCGAGTTCATTCGGGAACCTGCTCGATGCATGCCCTTTTGGCACGTTGAGCCTATCTTGCGCCAGAGCCTTGCTCTCGTCCCATTTTCTCGTTTGGGGACACAGCCTCTCTTTGTTCTCCTTTCATCCTACCATTATAAATCTTCGCAATGTGCACCCAATTAGATTTAATCACGGGACTTGTTCCATGCGAGGCTTGGAAACACCGGGATTTCTTATGCCCAATAGTCTCGCTGTTATAGACCAGCATCTTGTTAAACCATAACGGAATATCCGGACCAAAGTTATCGTCAAGACGTGTGGGTAGTGTCATTGGATTTCGATCGTCCTCCAGATCACAGGCGGCGAGGTTGATTCCGCTGCTTTAAATTGTTCAACTAGGCTCTGAATGATGACTCCGAGTATGTGAGGGGCTCTCATGCTGGGCGATAGAGCGCACGGACTTCTTGATATACGGCACTAAATCATGATTCACCCTTCTTGATGCAGTGTTAGCCTTGCGGGTGCTTTTGCAATGCGAACTGTCGAATCTTGTGTCAGACTCTAAGTACACCCTTGTCCTCAATTCACATTGCGGGTTCTGGCATAGATTAGACTGCATGTTTCTTTAACGAGCAATGATGCGCTGTGGTGACCAATAATGAGTCTCAGGTACTTTAAATCAGGTTTCTGGGACTTCTAGGGCCTCTAGCCCATTTATCCAGAGGGTTCATTCATTCGTTGAATTTTGCAGGGCTCCTATAGAAATGAGAACAAAGCGCAAGTGTAGCTGCAGGTCGAATTTCAGGCTCCTATCGTGCCAATTGCGCAGCCATGTGAATTCCTCCAGTGAGCCATCTCTGGGTTTGATCGTAGCTATCTTGTAATGGTTAGATTCTCCTTCGCGATTCTTTATTACCCTTATGTACTGACATTATAACCTTACTCGCTATTATGCTCGGATGTCAGCTATGCCCCTGGTATTATGGACCAGTCTTTTGACTCTTGAGGGTTTCTCCATCGAACTCTATTTTAAGGTCCTCTTATTCAATGAACATATCGAAGGCTCTCGTGCCTCCCCCACCTCGTCATAAATTCGACTTCAGTATCGCTAGATCAGGGCTGTGTAGATACGGCATCGGATGACTGCAAGTTACTCCACTCAAGATAAGTACTCTATAGAGAAGAGGAATGTCTACAAAACGTGCTTGCGACGCTTGTCACCGAAGAAAGATACGCTGTGTAGGAGGTCAACCATGCTGGAACTGTGGACATGCTTCATTGTCCTGTACGTACAATGCTGTGCCTCAGAAGAAAGGACCAAAGGGCAACCGAGCAAAGGTCATATCTGAATTGAGAGAAATCCAACTACGAGATCAAACAAATACAACAGTTCTTGGAGGATATGTGGATGGCTTCGATACCGTAACACCACCTCTTTCGCCGCCATGCTCGCATAAGTCGGAGATAATTGACCAGCAACTTGTAAGCAGGTGTATTGAAAGCTTCTTTATCGATCTGTATCCCATAATACCGATATTCGAGAAGGAAGCTTTGCTGAACAGGGTGAAGAATATGTCTAGATCGATTGATACCTGCTGTTTCATAACGTCTCTTTGCGCCTTTGTGCTGATCCAGCTGGGGCTTCGAGTCAGCAGTAGTGACTCTTTACCAGGTTTGCGGTTAACGTCTCATGAAGGTTATACGCTCGGTAAAGTTATATTTGAGGAAGCCATACGGGTACGAAAATTGAGCTCCTTCATCGACAACCCAAATTCGGATGCTGTTGTAACTGCCTTCTTACTCTTTTGCTGCAGCTTCCATTTAGAGAAGCATAGCACTGCTTGGTTCTATCTCAGGGAAGCCACCACTTTAGCGGAGATCGTTGGCATGGATGAAGAATCATATTACTTGTCAACCGATGCAGCTCCAGGGATAAAGGAAAGGAGATTGTTCTGGGTGCTTTTTATAACAGAGAGGTTTATTGATCTACACTATGAGCTCGTTCTTTCGTTTCATCACTGATCATCTGGTATAGATCGTATGCGCTTCAAAGACATCGAGGTCTCACCTTGCATCCTAAGCTAACTCTCCCGACATTATATGAAGACTCAAATGAGTTGTGCACTGTATCCGCCTTGATTCACGGCGTGAACCTACTTCTCCCTTTCGATGATGATTTCATTGGACTCTGGAACCAGACGAAGGCCACATGCACGGTACAGTGGCTGGTACAACTACAACAGCAATTGAGTGGCATTTTGCCAGAGAAGCTAACTAGCACGGAGAGCCAGGCTGCGAATCTTAGAGTCTCCCATCAATGGCTCCGTATGGTAACATGGCGTGCCTCAATGGCCAGTGGCTTTCTATCGTCCACTTCTCCGCACCCGGCCATGAGGTTCACTTATCCGGTTGATATCGCTCGGGATCTCATCAAAGGAACATCGGATCTTGCGTTAAGTTCGATGAGTGTCCATGGGTGCGGACTGGTGAGGCCTCTATTTTCTCCAGATCGAATCTTGTAGGGCCAATCAATTGACCATTGACCTTCACCAGACAGAGAAACTTTTCGATATTGCTTGCAGCCTAATGGACGTCATGGCATGCGCTTCCTCAAATTCTCCAGTAATGACAACGTCCGTCGGACCAAAATCCTATCTCAACCGCCTCTGTACACTTATTTCGCGTCTTCCAGGTGGGGAATCAAGGTTCCTACCGGTTCTACTGTCTCGTGTCGATGACATGACCACTTTTATAGACGTTAAACCTTTACATTCACCGTTTGCCAATCCAGTGTGCTATTTCGCATTGAATTATGACACATCGTCCGGCCTTATCTCTCCAGCAAGCACTTTTGCTTCTCCTACGATAATGGAAGACACAAACTCTGTAGGACGGCATGACAGTGAAGCATTCAATTCAACTTCTGAGACGCTCCCACAATATCTAGGGAACTAATAAGTCGTGGAGAGGAGTTCTCACTCAGAGCTGGCTTTATTTGAGCGAGGATTTCCTTTGCTTGTTGGAATGGCTATTTTTATACGACATCCCTAAGAATATGGGAGAGGATGATTGACTCTTTTCATTAGTGGCTTTCGGATTTCATATTGTATTTTTCTGGGATGGAATATTTTCGGCAGTGTTGGATGACGTAACAATTAATATTATATTTGGTTGGTTGACATGACTTTTTATTATTTTTGCTTCTTTCCTTCCTTCGTGTTTCATTCATGATGCAATAAGATTGTTATACTTATCATCTAACATTCACAACAACGCCCAAGACAGAGGTACGTGGTATCACGGTACAAGGATTCGATTCTCAAATGTTTATCATAAAGCGGAGAGTCCCCTCTTCACAGCACATCACCATTGGCATTGACGGTGCCATTTAGTCTCACAAGACAGTGAGGGTGATATGTATAGCTCATAATGTTTTCTTAACTGCACCACGTCGTGATTCGAGGTACGTAAGTACGCACTGACTAGACCATAGCGGCCACAGATTTGGCGAGCTCGAACCTTTCTCCACAGAAAGGCTTGTGGAATGTCACTTGATCGGCGATTTAGCCTGCCATGTATCCCAACGTACCTTGCCACAATACGGTAGTCGAGATACTAGTTGTAAACCCACCACGCTAGAGGGTCGGTAGACAAGCGTGGTAGAAACATTCCGCAAAGGCGAGTGTGGCTTCTAAGCAACCATTTGCTGGTGTGCAGCAACAAGTAAGTGAAAAATGAATGCAGAGCACTCGGTCCTTGAAAAAGGGTATTATCCGACTGCCGACAGACTCAGTCGACCTCCATTTTCGTATCACCATCTGTTGTGCTGAACGTCTTCTCTGTCTGAACCTGAGAGACAAATTCCTTCGCTGCAGCCCACAATCCAGCCTCTTTATCCTTCCCGACAGTGTCTTTCCTGCTATTCAGCCAACTGATCTCAAGCGGGTTTACTGAGCCTGGCGGCCCGCCCGCACCACCAGCTGCGTCTGCCATTCTCGATGTAGGTTCAGGCGCAAGAATCGCAGCTTCTTCCAAAGCATAAACCTGGCGTCTCAGCCGGACATCGATTGAGGAGAGTAGCGCGAAGTATTGCGCAGTCGCGGCCTTGAATGCGGTCTTGTGCGATTCGAGAGAATTGTCCGTAGAATCGGACTCGCGCGATCGCGTATTGGATAAGGCTTGTATCGCTAGTCCAGCGGAGTGAATCAGTTTGGTCACATCCTAACACTTGTTAGCAGGGTCCCATATTGTACTTGGGTACTAAGTCGGATATTTATGGTTGGAGGGGGGCCGGAGACACACCTTGTCGATTTCATTCAACTGGCGAATGCGGTCCGCAGCTGTGAAGGTCTGATCGGGATTTTCTGAATCCATAGTACTTAAATTTTGTATTCAAACAGACATAGATGTGATTCAATACGTAAGTCGGAATTGAGATCTCTCGATGCTCTCTGGCTTCACTGAAGAGGTAGAAAGCTACGACGTCACGTGCAGAACTGGGGAAGCTTTCGGATTATGTAAGGATTGCACTAGCCTGAAATGCGATAGTTCAATATCAGAAGGAACTCTTTCCACTCCGCCATCTTCATTGTCACTTCCCTTGGCATATTCCTTCACTTCTCATGCAACAGCGCTTCTAGGATTTATCTAGTCTGCTAGGCCACATATACACATCTGGTTGTATGGCCTTGTACTAAAAGACTTGGAGTGACAGTAAGACTAAAGTCAAGATGTCTGCTCCAGGAGGAGCCCCGAGCCCAGCGCCGCGCAGTGCAAGTATCGGGCCCGGCGGTGGTATGTCTATGCCTCCTCAGCAGCCGATGCCTTCTCCCCAAGTCGGTGGCGGTACTCCTGGCCCGGCGACGGGTTCGACTGGAGTCATGTCTCAGCAGAATCTTAATCAGATAGTAAGTGATGCACTTTTATCCTTTCTATGTTGTTCTTTTCCTGGTTACTCCTTTTCTCAATATCTTATGTTTGATTTTTGAATTATGTTATGCTATTGTGTTTATCTTTTATTGTTTTTGCTTTATATGTGTGTCTGTCGACATGTACGGAAGAGAATGGTGTCGCAGCTCCAGGGAAATCTTGCATCTTTCAATTTAAAGGACACGATGAGGTATTCAAAATGGGGAAGGTCTCCATTCCTACACCATATAGCGGCTTTTGCTCCATTACTCTGTAATATGGGGAAGTTGGTCGGTGACTTTGGAACTTATGTAACGAAATCCATTCACATCATCCAACAAGAACGGATATAGATCTGGAGCCACATTATTCTCACCCGGTTCTCCAGCGGCGGCCACCGCTCCATCTCACTTATATGATATCCGGAATAATGTTAGCGCGAGCTTGTTTTAACATGGCTGTCTCCTTGTCTGCTGTCCTGTCTTATGTCGTCAAAAAAACAATTATCTCGGTTGTTGTGAGACGCGCCATCTTTGCATTCATCACAGGCAACATGACGAAGAAAAGTGGTCGAGCATCGAAGAACGGCTCAAGGGCCAAATCTAGATGCAAGCCCAAGCATACGAACAATCAGCCAGCTACAAGGGCTCAGAAAAGTGGACAGCCGACTTCTAGTGTTGCATTTCAGGATCCTGAAGTGACAATGACTGAAGGCCGTTCAACAACTTGTGACGATTCTACAGCCAGCGCCCAAATTCATCAACAGTCAGCTGCAGCTTCAAACTCCTTTGAGGCAGATGCAAACGCAAAGAATTCTCTCAGAGATTTTTCGAGTCTTGCCCATGCTACTGAGGTGGTTCTCAGTCAGCTTTCATCCGCAGCCGTTAGGAAAATCCAAGCTCGGAACAAGATGATAGCCGAGACAAAAGACCTAGCTCAAGATGAAATAAGGGCACAACGCGAATCGAGGAGGGCTAGGATGCGTACGATGTCAGGCACTCAGAAAAACAAACCTCCTGCTCAAACCCCTGAGACAGACATGCTGGCGTCCGATGAACAGAAAACGGCTGCCAGGAATGATTCTTCTACGGCCGGCCCATTGAAGCAGAAACAGCCCTCTGGGAACCGTCGGGGATCGACTGAGAAGGAAGCATCTGAAATTGATGTCCAGCATCAGGGCAACACGGCTCGAGCTCCTTCTACTTCAGTTACACCTATCCAAGCACAGAATCTTGCTGCATCTCAAATACCAAGCTCTGGAAATCTTGTTTCTGTGAAACCTACCAGAAAGAGAGCCAGTGGCCGTCATCGGAGGAAATCTTCTACCAATCTTGATACTTCTGCTGGGGACCTGACATCTTCTGTTAATACAGGGGGCGGACCAGTTCCAGCTGGATTGCCAGATTTTCCTTTTCAACATATCTTTGAGCCACGCGGAGACAGGAGGATGACTCGCCCTTTGGCAATAGGTGGAACAGCTACTCTGTGGACTCATGGAAACTCTCGTCTGCGGCAGAGGGAAACGGTGCCAGAGTTGGACAAGCCAGTGTGTTTTACATCTGTGATTCTCGGCGTGCTTTTTCTTCATCTTGCTCAATGTGTCGTTCCATACTGCTGTTCACATGTTTTTGCCGCACTGGTGTTTACTGTTTTCCCTTCCTGATATCTGTTGCGCAGCTTGTTCCCAGCACAAACACAAACAACTCTTACACATTCAACATCGCACTAACTCTCTCATCACACTAGGTCATCGACTATCTTGCCAAAAAGGGATACAGTCGAACTGAGGCCATGCTGCGTATGGAGTCTGCGAACCAAGAGATCGATGGCCGCCCTCTGCCTCCTCTGGGGGAAGATGCGCGTCCCAAGTATCGCGCTGGTTTTGGTAAGTGGGATCTATTTTTCGTTTATAGAATGATTCATACTGAGATTCAATCCAGATTTGCTCAAAAGCTGGGTCGAGGACAACCTGGACCTTTACAAGGTATACTCTCTCTGCATCTTAGATTCTGCTGATAAAACGCTAATAAGATGTAGCCGGAATTGAGACGCGTCCTCTGGCCACTATTTATCTACTCTTTCCTGAACCTTGTCACCTCTTTCTACCCCCAGGACGCCAAGCAGTTCTTTGCTACCAACAAAAACCTTTTCCTCCCTGAACACAACGAAGATATCCGTGCTCTCGAGCCTATCAGTCTTCCAGAGCATGTCCAGGATAACGCGACAGCTAAGCTGTATCGTGGCAACAAGTACCGTCTGATCCTAAGCAACCCTGCCTTTTCGAACCTCATGCAGTTTTTGGAAAACAAGCAGAAGGAAGGCGGCTCGGTGATGTCTGCTATCCTCAGCAGCTATTGTACTATCATCACCAAGGAACGTGCTGCAGATGACCGTTTCAGCTTTGCTGCAATGCTTGGAAAGTCTGGTGACGCACAGACATATCCTCTTGAAGACGAAGGAATCCCTGGGCACCACCCTGGTTCCGCCTACACGGGAGACAACCCTGCCATGACCGGAACACTTCCTCGTCTCAAGCTAGGAAAACTTCCGCCTGAACCTCAGCTTGAAGAAGATGTGAGAGGGGAACTTGCTGAAGAAGACGCCAAAAATCCTCCAGCTGCTGGACGTAACACTCTTGTTCAGGAATATGATCAGGTGATCAAGAAGGAAGAAGATGAAGATGCTCCAACTCGTGCTGAGATTCCTTACCCACCTTCTACCGCACGTGATGTCGCAATGGAAGTGCAGAAGGTTAAGGAGAATCGTGATAGGTTCAGGATCGAAGGCCGCACTGGAGGAGTCGGTCCTGCCGTCAGTGTCTGCATGTTTACCTTCCATAATACTTATGACGGGTAAGTATCCTAGCTCTAATAACATGATATCTGGTCTAACAAGCTATCAGAATTAACTGTCTCGACTTTTCGGATGACAATATGCTCGTTGCTGCCGGTATGCAGGAATCTTACATTCGCGTCTGGAGCCTCGATGGCCAGAAGATCAAGCCCACTCACGAAGGCATCGATGAGAAACCACTCGCGAACTCGCATCGCCTGATCGGCCACTCCGGACCTGTCTATGCGGTAGCTTTTGCTCCTTCTGCTACTCCTACTGACGAATCCCTCGCCCCCACCAATGTTCGCTTCCTACTCTCCTCTTCTGCGGACAAGACTATTAGGCTGTGGTCTTTGGATCTTTGGCAGTGCATGGTTGTCTACAAGGGTCATGATCATCCAGTTTGGGATCTATCCTGGGGACCGTACGGCTATTACTTTGTCTCAGGTGGCCACGACAAGACTGCACGTCTCTGGGCGACTGACCGTATTCGTCAACAGCGTATCTTTGCAGGACATGAGCAGGATGTTGACTGCGTTTGTTTCCATCCCAACTCTGCCTACGTCTTCACGGGAAGCTGTGATCGTACTGTTCGCATGTGGGCTGTGACTACTGGAAATGCTGTTCGCATGTTCACTGGCCATACCGGAAACATCACTGCTCTGGCTTGCAGCAAAAATGGAAAGATACTGGCATCTGCCGACGACCAAGGATCTATCCTCCTGTGGGATCTCGCCCCCGGGCGACTGCTCAAGCGCATGCGCGGTCACGGCAAGGGTGGCATTTGGTCACTGAGCTGGAGTGCAGAGTCCACCGTCCTCGTTTCTGGCGGTGCGGATGGGACCGTCCGCGTGTGGGATGTTGCCGGTCCTGCTCAGGACCCTACGGCAACCCAAGGACGGGTTGTCGGTGAGGGCGGAGCGGGCACCAAGATCGATGCCGGCAATGCCAGCGCTGCGGGCGCGCAGCCCTCTGCTGCTGTTGGCCCAGGAGCCAACAAGAAGAAGGGTAAGGATGTCGTGGTCACTCCTGACCAGATCAGCGCTTTTCCAACCAAGAAAAGCCCTGTTTACAAGGTCAAGTTCACCAACATGAACTTAATCGTGGCCGGCGGTGCTTACCTCCCCTAAACGGAACAGGTTAAGCAAAGGCGACTCCTGGCGGGCCCCTTTTCCTTCACCCTCTTGTTTTCCCGGTGGTGTTATTGTCTTCCTCTTTTCTTTCCCCCCGGTAACCACGGGGTTGCGATGGGCTGGGCTGTGGTGGCGTCACGGCTGGGCTTTGGGCGCGGCGTGGTCGGGCTGGAGTTTTGTTTGTATTTAGTTTTTTTCACTGATCAGATAGCTTTGAGGCAGATCCTTCAGTTCTCTAGGGTTCCTCAGGACTCTAGGGGACTGAAGGATCGTAAGCCCTCATCAAGCGTCGTGTAATACCAATCATGAATTTGTGACGATACGTCTTTAGTCTATCTGGGAACTCAACGTGAAAACATTAGTAACAATGAAACGTGTCTACGCTCTCTAGTTGGAGTTAAACGTTTTCCTATGGAATACTGACGAGCACTGAGAGAAGAGAAACTTGAGATTGCCTGCGGGAGTAGGCTTCTATCTATGTATAATCATCATGAGAAGAACAAATATGACCCTGGAGCGTAGCGACGCAGAGAAGAGATCTCAACCAATCATCCAACATGTCCTCTTTCATCATACCAACAATAATGCTAACTGTCACAATTCTGAAAGTTGCCCTATGGAAACGGCTTCTTCAGCGCCCCACTGAAACCAGCACCCGCGCCCTTCGCCATAGCTGCTGAAGCAAGCATGTCCCCAACTTTGGGCGGCAGAACAAGGGCACTTCGATCGTTGCGTTTGTAGAAATCTACCAGAATCTGCGCCGTCTTGGCGGGTTGGTCCTCGTGGATGAAGTGGCCTGCGTCAGGGAGGACTTGGAGTTGGTATTTTCCTTGTAGGTTATTGTTAGAAGGAGTTCATAGAGGAATAGGACGTGAGCTGTAAAAACTGCTAGGGAGTAATCTAATTACCTTGCATCTGTCCGATGATGAGCTCCTTGTCAAGTCGATCCGTTCCTGCCAGGAGAAGGAGCTTGCCGCCCTTGGCTTCTAGGAATTTTTTACTGAGTCCGATAAACCAATTCTCCCAGAAAGGCTTTGTCGCGGCGAGATTGGTCCGCCAGACCCATGGGCGGGTTGGTTGTGGAGAGTTCTCTTCTTCTCGGAGAAGAGAGGGAACGGAGACTCGCGCAGACGTGCTGTTGCGGATTGTACGCGAGCGGATACTATGAGTGACACTGTTAGAGGAGATGTGGTCTGACAAGTGATTTGAAAACGGTATGTAGATGAGGAGACATACTGCCATTCGATTCCTGATGATAGAGAGGGAAACCGCGTTGGTCTTGTGAGGAGGTATGTTTCCATGCTCTGAAGAGCATCCATTGCGGAGCCTGTGCCATGTCAGCGATCCGTGGGTTGGAGATGATGAGGAAATCATTGTCTAGACGTACCTTCAACCACATCTAGGACCGCATAAGCTAGGACCCTTGTTCCAAGCTCCTCTTTCTTTGCAACATCAACGATTACTGCACCTCCAAGACTATGTCCAACAAGGACAAGGTCTGGAATATTCTCCCATCCCATCTTCTTCTGCGTCTCTTTCACTACGAATACTACATCACGGCTCAGGGTCTCGAGACGAAGATCGATTTCGACGTCATTGTCTGTTGAGTCCTGACTTGAACCTTTTTTGGTCACTGTCGTACTGCCATGCCATCGGGCATCCAGTGAGAGGACTCCGGCATCGGGAAGGATCTTCCGGATCTCTTCAGTGCAGACTGCAAATGAAAGGCCTGAAGAGCCTGCTCCATGGTGCGTGACGAAGAGTGGACCTGATTTTGTCGGTGGTGTGAGATAAACATGGTGAACAATGTGAAGGTCGTCCACGTCGTCATCCAGGTACAGTTCCTGGGCGAAATAGTCTGTCCAGCTTGATGAGACAGCGCCTTGTCTAGACGACCTATAAATGGGATGTTAGTAAATTAAATGAGCAATCGAAAAGAAAGATCTTGAGATGGTAGAACGTTGAATGCATCAGAGGTCATCACGTATTTGTGAAAGTAGCCTGTCAAGCTGGATTTCGATGAATGGCATATATCAAGAGATAATCGTTTATTTAATAAATAGGGGCTCAGAATAAGTCAACATACCCTCTTCCTCGTGCAAATAGATGCTTGCTGGGGGATGGCACAATAGTCCCCGTCGATGAGGCAGACGAAGCGGAAGATGAATCGTCATCATGTCCACCCTCGTGGTGTTGGTGTCCTGCCTCAAGAGCATCCTCTTGGGCCTCGTCGAATATTGGAACCTCCGGCGGCAGCTGTGCAAGCCGTGACTTGATAAACGACTTTTGGAGGTCACTCATCTTGCATCCACTTCCACTCCTGCTGCGAGTGTGCGTGTTATGTCTCCCGGTTGGCGTTGCACGGTCACTGATAACCTTTGTTTATCTCTATAGCGCTCTGACAGTCGTAATGGATCGGATAAATTTGATAAGTCGACGGTTGATAGTACTCTAGACTGAAGTCGATAAACCCCACCAAGTATCCATACACGGTTCGTCAGTTAGCTGATCGTCTTCACTCGCCTCCCAAAGCACCGAATTAGACGACAACAAATCACAGCGAAAATGATTGGTCTATTTCTGGATGACTATAAGATAGAAGAGAGTTGTTGCTGGCTGGATCTACTCTTCTGCCGCTGTCTTTCCCCCGCCAAAACGGTGACCCTGGGTTTGAAGTCCCACTTTATCGCACCCATTGTTTGCACATCAACTAATTCGACTAGGGTGCATAGCTAGCTTCCAATCAGTGCACCATTCGATATCCAATACTTTTCAACTTTTCAGAAGGATCGTATTTACCTCCTATACTTCATCATACACTTTTCTATCTCTGGGACATCCCCAAAGACTAATATGTCCGTTTTCTTCAAAAATCCAGATCTCATTGCATCACGTGCCGATAGGGGTCGTGGCATGACTTCATTTCCGATGACGTCAGAGCAGATCGATCGCTCAAGAAACGATCGAGTGATGCCGAACCAGAGTTGCAAGTGCCGGCTATGACTTAGCTTGGAACCTCCTACGGCTACAATCGAGATCTTATAGCCTACTCTGGGGAACCCTATCTTTAAAACTAGGCTTGTTTGATCTCACCTACGACAGGGGTTCTCTCTCCATAAATGTGCAACCCAGTTAACTAAGCGCAAAACAGCTCAAGTGATCTAGCACCAGATTATTGATCCCTGACAGACGCAATGGTCTCACTCTGGGGTTCTAGGACGAACGATCAAGGGATGGCAGAGAATGGGGACCATGCGCAGGGAGAAAATGACCACCAATCTCCCGCAACAGATAATGAGAGAAGAGCCCAGGAACCAGAGCCGGATGAGCGGACTCGGTTGCTACCCAGAGAAGGGAATGTATATCTGAGTCCTGATGATCCTGCGGTAAGTACAGAACAGGACTGGAGGGCTGTCCACAATGCGCAATGGCTGAGAAATTGTCCGAATGGATTTAGGTATCTCCATACAATCTCTGGACCGTACGGTTCCTTCGAGGTCTCTCTATTTTCTTCCTTATTATCAGCACTATTTGGTGGCTGTTTTTACTTATATCCATCTTCGTCAGTCCGCCATTGATACACACTCGCGGATCGGGGTTCTTCGACTTCTCGTATACGACCTTGACTGTTGGTTACCTCATTATCGGGCTGTTGTTCTTCGCCGTACCGTCCAGGCCCATGACAATTTGGGGTATTGTGCTGTCTGTGTTATTGCTGGTTGATACGATAATCATCCTGGCTGTACCCCGGATCCGCGTAGAAGAGGGTTGGGTTGGTATCGCCTCGGTCGTCTGGGCGTCATTTATCTCAATGTACAACATCTTACAGAATCAGTCCGTGGAATGGGGAAAAAGGGAAGAGGAGGAAAGACTAACAGGTCGTGAGGAGACACGGCGCACTCTGGTGGAGTGGATCGCTGTCATGGCAGAAACAGTTATAATGGGAATCCTCGCTATTGTTGTGCTCCTTATGACAGCTACTCTCATCCTTCGAGCCAGAGACGCAAGTCTTGCACCTCCAGGAGAGAAATACTACGTTGACGGGGACAAATATCAGGTCCATCTTGCATGCGTGGGCAACATTACAGCTCAACAAGATAGACAAACACCAACCATCCTCCTGGAAGGTGGGGAAGGCCCCGTGGAAGACAGTCTCCAGCCCTGGATTGATCAGCTCTACCAACACGGCACCATCGACCGCTACTGCTACTGGGACCGTCCAGGTCTCGCCTGGTCTGACAACGCTCCCTCCCCTCACTCCGCAGGCATGTCCGCCAACGCTCTCTCTGAAGCTCTCGCCGTGGCCGGCGAGGAAGGCCCCTGGATTCTCGTCTCCGCCGGCATAGGTGGTATATACAGCCGTATCTTCTCCAGCCGCCACATCCGTGACGTCCAAGGCATCTTCCTCATCGACACCCTACACGAAGACTACCTCTCTGACGTTGGAAGACCGGGCCGCGGCTTCCTCCTCTGGGCACGAGGCATCATCTCTCCACTCGGCCTGGACCGTCTCGCCGGCGCTATTTTCAAAGGTCGCACGCGCGAAGACCGTATCTTCGGCAAAAGTGCCTACCAAGGCGGCCGCTTCATCAAAGCGAAGCTTCAAGAAAACCTTGCCGCGGAATCCATGACAGCCAGCGAGATCGCCAGTGCACGGCATATCCAGAGTCGCGACACGCCCCTTATGGTTATCAGTTCGGGCGTCGAGGTGCGCAAGAGTGAGATATGGGCGAAGCGGCAGGAGGATCTGAGCCATATCACGGATAACCTTATTGTGTGGGACGTGATCAAAAGTGCTCCGCATGAGGTATGGAAAACGTCTGATGGACGGAAAATCCTGGAGGCAAGATTGAAAGATCTCCTCAGAGCTGCTGAAGAGGAAGAGGAAGAGGATCGAAGATGGATATGATTGTGAAAAGGAACTAAAATGAATACGATTCCAGTGCGTATGCTTTTCACCCAAAGTTTATGAACTATTTTCTTTCGATGTAACTCTAGGTCAGTTGATCTCATGTGTTATATAGCAGATAAGGCGTTCTTTGATGACGTTATGTTTAAGTCTCGATTCCCTCGTCCTTGTTGAATATACATAAGCAGAACGCTAATGAATATGTATTTTACGACATGAATGCAGTGTAGTTTTTCTACTTTTAGTAGTCAGATTCGAGGAGACGTTATGGACATGAGGATAATGGCTCAAATGCACATCTCCTATATGCCACTCCTGTCAAGCCATGATGGGCAAGAACAACACCGAGAATCGTCCCCAGTGAAGACCCAAATAAAAAGCCTCCTGCATGCAATAACCACCAAAAAAGCGGAACATGATCTCGTAATCGGGTGTAATAGCGTCGATATATCTTCGCGATCGCCGATGCTAAACGTCATGTGGGGTAGGGGAAGTAATGCCCGGCACGAGAGATTGGATATGGAAGTCGTCGAAGTGTAGAACTGAGAGGCTTTACGAAGCATAAGGCGGTCCACAATTCGTTCAATTATTGCATATAGAAGTGATACTTCCCCGAACAAAGGTCGTGACAATGTATGCCAAATCGGAGAACGGAGCGAAGCATATGTTGATAGCGGCGTGGGTATCACGGGTCACTCTAGGCTAGCTCCCTTAAACCTCTTAGCAAGTTGTTCACTGTCTGACGGAGATTCGGATCTCGACGCAGTAAGGTGACGCTTTTTGCCATGAAATGACGGCAAAGAACTTTGGTCCGGGAAGGGCCAAGGGCGCTTGGGGGGCCGCTCACCGCTCTCCTGAAGTATTGTAACTAACGTCGCCCATCCGGGGGTATTTATCAATTGCAATCCATCGGCGGGTTGGTGCGTCGTGGCGACTCGGCATAGGAGTAATTCCTCATCCTAAAAAAAATATGTTGAGTACAAAGGTCTTAGATTTGAAGGGCTACTCTGTCCGCAAAAGCTCGCGAAAGACCAGGGTACTTACCTTGCTGAAAGTGCCCAGCGAGTGCAGGAAGCACAGCAGGTGGAAGTCCGACACTGCACGGATAGCTTTATCAGGATCTCCATGCGAGACGAGCTTTTTGGCAACATGTCGAAGCTCTTGGCTTTCGCCAATCTCTCCACGGTTCTCAATAGGAAAGTTGCTATCAACAAACGTAGCAGCAGATTCTTTTGGGAATCCATGGGTCAAAGTCACCAGTAAGTACTCAACTGGAAAACTAGGTTTTGCGTTCTCTTGGACGTTGGCGCCATACTCGTTAATCCGACGGTAGAAAACTTCTGGAATATAGCGGACCTTGCTTCCTTCATCCTCATCGTCCTCTGACTGGACAAGCATTACCGCAGGCTCCGCAGACGGCTCTACTATATCTGCCCTTACCATCTCAACAGCTGAGTTTGAGGCTTGATAAGCACTGACAGTGATGGCACCATCTTCATCTCCGCTGAGCACGCAAGTGACGAAGTTAGAGCCAAAGCGACCAGTTTCACTCCACTTGGTTGGCTTCGGATGCTTGGCCTGTAGCCGGGAGGCGAAGACGATCTCCAAGGAGGAAAGGAAATAAGAATCCATGTGTCGTTTACAGACGACAGAACCATCTCCTTGCCCCGCATCAAGCAAGTCAGTAAATATTACCCCGACCTTCTGCAGGCCGCATAATCGAGCAACTTCATCCACTTCCTTCTCATTAGTCCAATCATGCAGCGTGATACCATCTATTTCCCCAATTTGCGGTGGCTCATAGATAGCCTGGATCACAGCCTTGATTCCTAGAGGCACCTCGGTATATTCCTCGTAGGTACCATAAAGGTAGCCCAACCGTTGAGCACCGGATTTCCGCCAGAAGTCCAACAGCGAGTTGATCAGATCTGGAGACGAGAATTCAACATGGTCCACCATTCGAAACTCTTGAGGTTTTAACGTAATGGCACTGGGTTGACACTTTGTGCAGATGCCCTCTGGCCATGGAGGGTGTCCCGACGGGCAATTTCGTTTTACTCTGTAGTAAGGTTCGCTGAGCGGCGGCATGTATGTACTCTTGAGTTCGGGTTTGTTGGTTGAAAGGTTGATCTTGCGGAGGTAAGAGTGGAAGGATAGGTGTTTGATCTTTTTTTCTGCGAGGTACTGCGGGGCGTAGGGTTCGAGGGGCATGCAATAATCACACATGCCCTTGGGACCATGCCGGCACATCTTCTGATCCTTACTACGGTGGATTTTCCCATCTTTCTTGTCCAGTAGGTCATCAAGGCTCGATTGCTGGACGACTTCCCAAGGGTTTTTGATGATAGCGGACGGCGACGTGGGCTGCGGGGGAAGGGTGATAGTCTCCTCTTTCACGGGAGCTCCATTAAGACGACATGCTTCAACCTGAGCAATCTGTGTAGTCCCATTAGCAGCCCCGTTGGCTAGCGCTCCCTTTTCCTGGTAACCGACGAAGAGCTTGTCCCCATGTCTTCAAAGCGGAGTGAGTTAACGACGAACAAAATGCAGGCGACAGTATATGACCGCAAGACTTACGACAAGCCCACTCTCTCTATAGACACCCCTTGTAGGGTGCTAAGATTCCTCTCCTGGCCACCTGTACCTATAGGTTTATTGGAAAGAATTAGGGAGGAAGGCTCGACATTATCCGGTAGATGCTCCAGGATCTGCAGGTAGGAAGAAGCTTAGTATTGTTATTTCTCAACGGGTCGATAGCTTGTAGCATATCTTTAGGGTCATAGGAGATTTTCTTTAGCTAGTTTACCTTTTGCTGTAATGCAGGGAAAAGCTCTGTAGGGTTCACCGTCAAGCGGAACTGGCCGTTGCGGCTCTCGAACCGCAGGATGATGGGCCGTGAGGGGGGCATTTCGAGACCAGAATGAGGGGCGATGTTATAATATCTGAAGATCAAGGAAAAAGAAATATACCAGCCTCGCTCATTGCCAGAGATTAAGAGAGAGAAAAAGGAATATGCTGAGAGGCAAGTGCTTTGTCAGTTAGTTTACTTTGGTTTAGTCGAAGGTGACCGAAGGCAGCGGAGCTCTATCGTCATGGCCCGCCGCGGCGTCACCGCACATCTACGGTGAGTCTTACAGGCCCCTTGTGCTACCCCATCGGGAAGTGCCCACCCAAACATTAACTGTTTATTCTAGATCGAATGTTAATGTACAGCTATCCTAATAATAGTCAACATATGTGATTACACCATTTATGCAGTGAAGTTATTGCCGCTATATGCAAGCTAATACGGACAAGATTGTGACTTGAAGAACGTCAACCGTTGGACCAAATGTTTATAGCATCTAGCTCGAAAGCGATAGCCTATTTTTAGTTCCCGCAGTGAGTTACTACAGAAAGAGGCAAACAGTTCTATATGGTATATTGTATTTCATTTATTTATTTACTTATTTAAGATTAATGGGCAACCTCGACCGTTAACATAAGTCGGCTGATGCGTATGTTGTACGTACAGATTCATGAGAAACAGAGACAAAAGAAAATAAAGAAATCCGGAGAATAGCAAGCAAGGGGGTATCTGGATCGATCCGATCAAAGGATGTTGCACTTCTTCGGCAGACCGCAGGGTCCTCCCTCCTCACTTATCTCCTGGGTTTCCTTCTTTCCATTCTGCGCTGCCGCTGGAGCTGCTGCCGGTGCCTGGGTCTTGGTGGGTGCCGCTTCCTTCTTGCTCTCCGCAGGGGTTCCATGTAGTCACGCGAAAGCCTTGGCGACGTGCTCGTAGAAGGCCTTGCCCTGGATCTGAGCAATCTCGAGCTCTAGAGTGGTGGGCTGGCGGGAGCCATCGGCACCAGCGAAGGTACCGGCACCCCAGGGGGAACCACCGTGGATCTCAGTCAGGTTGGAGAGCTGAGCGAAGGAGGTCTTGTAGCCCAGAGGAACGTAGAGGAAACCGTGGTGAGCGAGGGTGCTCAGAGAGGCGATAGCAGTGGACTCCTGACCACCACCGAGGGTACCGGTGGAGATGAAGACACCGGCGTACTTGCCCCAGAAGCCACCAGTGGCCCAGATGCTGCCAGTCTTGTCCCAGAAGGCCTTCCACTGAGCAGGGAAGTTACCGAAACGGGTGGGGATACCGAAGAGGACGGCATCGTACTCGAGGAGCTGGGCAGGCTCAGCGATGGGGTAGCTCTTCTTGGGAGCAGCGTGGAGCTTGGCCAGGACGTCCTGGGAGAGAGTCTCCTCAATCCTAGAAGTTATCTCGTCACCTTCGAATGCTTCAATGGTGGTGGATGAACACTTCATCTGGAGACATACTGGTAGATGTCGGCCTTTCCACCGGCAGCCTCAATACCCTTCTTCTCAGCCTCGGCCAGCTGGACGATGTGGCCGTAGGTGGAGTACTATAGAAAGCAACAAGTCAGAGAACACATTCTTCTCACTCAAGACAAGGTCCCCCTCTGCGGGGGTGGGGACAAACGTACGTAGACGATAGCAATCTTGGGAGCCATGGTGACTGATTGGTTTGTGATATTTAATTAAGACTGTTCTTCACAAGAGAGCAATTGCTATTGAACCGATGGAGAAAATAAGAAAACGTCTCGAAGGAGCCTGGGAAGGGGTTCTCTTTTATAAGGAAGGGTAGCTCCCTTGACGGATGATGCAAAGCAACCCCTCGCGGGCGGACCTTGGAGCTTCCCTCAACATTCATCGTAGACCCATCCGGATCTCCGTGTCCCAGTCATTGGTAGTTTCCAGGGCCCTGTTTCCACACAGACATTCCATCTGGTTGGCGTTGAGAAGCAGCAGTTTCGCTACCTGCGAGCACGACAGCATGAAGACCAATCAGGGCAGACCATGGAGGGGGTAAGCTTCTTTGGCGAATCTTACGGAACAATGACAAATGGATCACTGATGCTGATCCAGCCATCAGTAACCCTCGACATGCCACCGCCTCCGGTTTGCAACCGTGGGTGCGGCGCCTAGACATGAAACCGAACTTTTGCCCTATATCCGAAATCAGTAGGACCTGCGATCACATTTAATTCCGCATTCGCTGACTTATTGTTGTCTAAGACCACCGAGGGCACCAACCAGTGGTAATGTCACGTAAGCCACCAGCGGAAGCTGACAAACTGATCTCCCGCTCGACCTCTCTTCTTGGCGGATTTACGCCAGAAGCGCTCTGACAAAGATCTGACTGAGCCAGTAGTCGCGGGCCCGCCCCGGCTGCTGGAGTCTATAGTTGATACTCTAGTCACCCTAGGGTATTGTGTACCCTTTGTTGTGCGGAGCAGAAGGGTTTTCGGCGAGAAAATTGTCCTCTTCCATAATCTCGAATGTTTTGCTAACGTGTTCCTTTTTGGATCCCCTGCATCAGGGACGCGTTGCCCAGTTGTATACCCAGTCCGGTCTTTGTTATCTCAGCCAAAACTCTGTTATGCAGGGGAACAATTTTTTGCTTCCTCAGATTCTCCATTCCGTAACAGGTGAAATGTAACAACCACGAAAGATACTACTGCATGCTTCCCTTACAAATGGTTCACCGGAGTTACCCGTCCGGATCTGCTGATCTGCATGGCGTTCCAAACTCGCAGAATCACCACAGCGGAAAGTTCTCCGTACTATTCTTGCAGGATATATTTGGATTCATCGACCCCTAGCCTCTGACGTGCTCGACAGGAGCTATGAGGGAACTCCTTGACGATGCTTACACGCACTTCCTAGACGGCATCCACGAAGGGTACTTCTGGAGACAATCCGCTTTCAGTCCTCCAAGCGACGCATGACTAAGCCTTACCAGGAAGTGTATGTTACTCTACCACTTCGATTGCGACATTAACAATGATGCTTGGTTATCGCTCGCCGTCGAGAACATTGCATCATGGAAAAGGGGCTGGGTAGGAATGTGAAATATAAGATTTAACACGAATATTTTGTATACTCTATCTGGGGTATCTCACAAATGGGAAAGCTACTTAGCCTCCCTAGCAAAACAAAGGCATCAACCCCATAACTCCAGATTCCCCGATCTTTCCCCATCATTCTGAGAGCAGCGCCAGGATGTCTTCGATATTGTACATGTAGGCAACAGACTGTAAGCAGATGCAACCACGTTAACTTTCCACACTTCATAGTGCCATTCGGAAAGGTAGACTGAGCACGCAAACAGAAAACATAGGGACGTTTCTTCTTTTTCTTTTTGCATCGCCTACCTCCCCCTGCCTCGGTATCGACCCCGCATGAAACCACCACCACGTCCACGTTCTCTTCTCCATTCCCTTTCTCGCTCTTCTTCCTTCTCCTGCTCCTCTCGAATAATAGCTCTCTCACGCTCAAGCTCCTCTTCCGTCTTCTCAACCCTCATCGTCGGCTTGGGCAGATTCTCCGTCCACCTCGGATGAGCATCTGGGCATGCCTTGCCCTCGGGGCAGAATCCCGCCAGGTAGAACAGGCACAGTTTCCTTCGAATATGGCGCTTGGCGCAGAGCGGACCCAACGGGCAGAATCCACGATCGTAGTGTTCACAAGGCGGTAGCTTGGCTTCCGGTCTGACGTGCTGGTACAAGCAATCATCCCCATTCGGGCAGTATCCGGACCGAGAAAAGGATTGGCATTCGGGCATCCGCCGTAGGTTGTACTCGTGGAGGTATTCACATTTGAAGCCCTTTTTGCAGAGCCCCTTGAGGAAGTGTTTGCAGACCAGCGAACCGTGCGTAGAGGACGGCGCGAGGCCGGAAGCGGTCGTTGTAGACGTCGTCACCCGTGAGGGAGTTGGGTGTCGATCCGGACAGGTCGGTCCAAGAGGACAGTGACCTTCCTTGTAGGCTTTACAGACAGGAACATCGCTGGCAAGGCCGAATCCGAAGCTTTTGCGGAGGAAGGGGCCGAAGGAGAAGTCGAAGTCGGGATCGCGAGTCGTATCAGTAGATATGATATGCTCTGCAGCACCGTGGATATCGGTAGTCATGGTTATGTACTATCGACGTCTGATGCAAGAGACAATTAAAAGTTATATAAAGCTCTGGACACGATATAGAATTCTTTCGTGCTCAGCAAACGATGGTTTGTTCGAGCTAAGAGCTCCTCTTCCAGGAAAGCTCCGGGAATGGTTCGCCTGAATGCTGGTTATGATGACTTTGGAAGGATTTTTTTATCGTAAAATCGTAAAAAATAATAACACGAGAGGAATCATTCGAATATTAAGTCTCCACATGCGGCCAATACCTAGCTTCGTAGGGATGGATAAACAGATATTTGTTAGTTCTTCTCCGGTCGCGATGTCGGGGTCCAGAGGCAAAATCGGGCGGTGAACACAACTCTCTCATGCTGAGTCAAGCAGAATATTGTTCCCTCTTCTCATCAGCCTTGACAGAGCTGGCGAGTCCAGATAAGCGAAGTGGAGTAAAGACTGTCAAGTTATCTTAATAATACCTTCTCATTATTTTGATTACATATGGTATCGAAGTAGCTGGAAGAACCTCGCCACTCTCTGTGTGACTAAGCTGACTGATGCTATGCTCGAGTGCGATAATCTCTAATATCCTCTGTGGAAGAATAAACACGCTGCCAATTCTCTACTATGGCTAGTTTGTCTATATGATTGGGTCCTGGTATCATTATTGCTTGAATAAATGGCGATAATATAGGATCAAACTCCCTACACTTGGTGCACTGCCCACTCCAGGTGATACGGGTCTGCTTTGAATACTGAACACTCGCCAGTTGATCTCAGTGACTGGGTCACCGCACAGATCATCAGAATATCGAGACAATCGGCCAATCAGTTGAACAGATCTATAGGGAAACCGTGGAATGGCCTATTCGGGTATTCCGGAGCTCGCACGGGGTACCAAAACTCCATGTCTCTGATGTGTGGGGTACATATAGTTATCTGATATGGTTCGAGATTTCTAGCTGTGCAATTGGTTGTTCCTCTTGATGTTGCATACGATCACTGCGGAGAACCTTGACCGTTTCACTACTGTTTCTCAGCTCTCGATCATTATTCCTCTATTATCTTGACTGGCCGTCTTTTTCGGCTGTTCTGGCCAGTCGAGGATTGCATCTCTGGGCCTCACGCGCTCTAAGATTATGTCTTGCAGATACTAGTGGCTCTCCCCATAGGACAGGAACCCCTGGGGACTGATCGCACCCCCAAACGCGAAATCAATCAACGAATGTCAACATCAATCATGGATACGTTAGGTAGAACGCCGAGGCTAACCGTTTCCTTTCCCGAGGCGTTCACACTGTGCCGCAGCGCATTAGTATTCGCCCGCCTCCAAGACGGCAATGTCGATCTCCTCAGCCTCCCAGAAGAGCGGTCGTAGCATTGTTGGTGATACGCAGAATATACGGTTGACCTCATTCCCAGGAAGCCGCACTAGACAGGGACGAGCAGTAGGCGATCCCACTATAAATATCTCGTGACCAATATCATTCGCTCCCGTGCCATCCATTGCAAGATCCCCTAGAACAAGATGAGGCGAATGGGCCAGCCAGCAGCGAGTCTTGAGCTCAAGTTATTCCCCGCTTTTACTAACCCGGAGTCTTTGATTGCTCCCAGGAAGAGTGAAAACGATCGTGGTCCCGCACCTACGGAGGTGACCGCCGTTAGAGGATTGTGATGCCCTAACGGCGCTTCATGGAAATGTAATGCCGCCCGATATGATTGGACGATTAACATCCTTGATTTTTATGGTTTATAAAGGCTGACTGCCGATTCGTCTATCTCATAGCAATATATGTGACACCGCAATAACGTAGAGTAGATAAAATCTGGCCGCATCAGCTAGGCAGCGAGGACATCTTATTGTGAAACCCGGAATTTATCGACCCGTCATATCTGGAGTGACCTCAGTCTTCTGCTATACATCCTGTTTCCATCATCCTCTATCTTTGCTTTGGTTGATTTTACCTATATCAGAGGCAGACAGAAACACTTCATACACGTGGGCGGGAAGCATCCAAGTCCGACAGTAATTAACACCGTGGAGTGTTTCGGGCCCTTCCACTTTAGGGAGTCTCCGCCAAGAGCGGAAAGGCAAGTAATAGAGCATAAGCACTAAAGATCCCAGACCTCTTCTTACTTTTCATCAGATGTATCCTACAATGGGATCCGCTTCCTCTCATGGTCGTCAGCCGACTCCACCGGTAGCCAATCCACTGAACTACCCTGCCAGATCTCAGAACCACTATGAGATACTACCCATTTTTGCAAATGCAGCATACTACCCGAACTGGAGGATATACAAGAAGCAACCACCGTCATCGTTAAGACTAGGATTTATATCCCACGTCTTCTATGCTTTTGCCTGGTACTACCAAGCCCTCTGATAGAACAAAGGCCGCGTTTCGGCTTACGATTGTTAACGTTTCCGTGTTCCTTTACAGGGTCAAAGAAGATGGAACCGTTTATGTATATATCTCCAGCTGAGGTACGTTGCGGAACTTGCTGACTTGACCCTGCAGATGAGTGATGAGTGGGCCGACTGCCAAATGCCTGTCGACGGAACAACCGGATGTCTTCGGGCATTTACGCAATTAAAACAACAATATTCGCAGATGAAAGTTATCCTTTCAGTTGGAGGAGGAGGCAAAGGAAGCGAGAACTTTGCCGGCGTTTCCAGGAATCCAACGACTGTCGAAACGTTCGTACGGACAGCCAGAGGATTAGTTGAGCAGTTTGGCTTGGATGGGATCGACAGTATATATTTGCCCTTAGTTTTTTCTCTTTCCCTTTCCATATTAGGCTTGTATCTAACCAGGGGGGTTCTTCCAGTCGACTGGGAACATCCTTCGGACCTGCAGCAGGGTTTTGACTATGTATACCTACTCTCCCAATTACGGCATGGGCTGCCATCTCCGCGGTACCTTTTGACAACGGCTCTGCCGGCTGGGGAATGGGCACTTCGGAATATCAATCTTTCAGCCGCTCAGACCTATCTAGACCTGATCAACCTTATGGCTTACGATTTCTCAGGACCGTGGACCAGCCTGACCGGACACCAATCACAGCTCTACACCCCTTCACATCCAAAGAGTGAAGCTGCATATACATCCTGCCAATCGGCTATTTTATATGTCTTGTCGCAAGGAGTAAATCCCAAAAAGGTCCTTCTGGGAATACCAGTTTATGGACGATCATTCCTCGGAAGTAACAATGTCGGTCAGTCTTATTCTGGATGCGGCGGAGAAGACGGTGTGTTTGACTACTCTGACCTTCCCCGCCCTGGAGCAAAAGAGCATCATGACGATAAAGTAGGGGCAGCATATTGTACCGGTGGAGACGGTGGTTTCATCACGTACGATACTCCACAAACAGTACAGCAGAAGGCCAAGTTCGTCGCGAGTTCGAATTTGGGTGGCCTCTTCTATTGGAATATTGCAGCCGATGCAAGGGGACCTAGGAGCTTGATTGAGAGCGGATATAATGCACTACATGACATGTGATGTAACCGCTGGCGGTGGATACGAAATGCTCACATGAGGATGGGAGTACATATTGTGTATTTAGATTGTGTCTGGGATGGGCGGTGTATCTGAGTGTAAACAGACGATTAATAGGATCCAGCAATGTCGATATTTCGGGTATTGATTTCTAAGTGCTACTAATAGTATTGAGGGAGGCGTTTATTTATTGCAGTAGCGCGCACATGATCTGAATGAGTTACCTAAGTTGTTGGTTATGCGTATCCGAGATTGGAAGGTACTCTAGTCTTTTCGACCACCAGGGTTGCTAAGGCAGGCCGATCTCTTTCAACTCGGCCTAACACTCCACTTCCTACCAAAAATCAACACTGGCCATTCGTTGCTTTTGTCCCTTTAGGTCTGTTCTATAGCATCGTTCCAAGGCTCGAGATTCTGTTTGACATTCTACTGTTGCTCTAGGGCAGTCCGTGTCAAACTCAGACCGTTAAAGGACTGGTGGTTCAGAAGACCGGTCGATAGCATATCAGCTCCTTTGAGTGCTATGTCTTATCCGATCTATGTGGTCAGTCCTGTGATGCCATCTGAGCCACCAAAAGTTCCCCGTGTTTCTATTCAAAGATCCAGTCTCATAGTCTCCACAAAATATCGACGGATGTTTCGGTAAGAGAGCTTCTCAGCGTATCAAATTTTCGGTCAGCTGGGAAGTGCGGGATTTGCGCTTCCTCTTAGAGAAGCGAGTGAATCTTAAGTACGCGAGACCATATTCTTATTACCCCATAGTAACGCGGCCTGACGACATCTATCCTTCCAGCCCTCTTGGCGGTGGAATCCATGACTAAAACGCCCAACTTTTTGAACCGCCTCCGCACGACCGCGTTCGGAATGAGAGGAAAGACTGGTCAGATGACCCAAGAGGCAGAAACCTGAATCAAAAATCAGAGACAGAAAACAGCGCTGCGCGATGCGGTGAACAAAGAATCTTGAAAAGTTGTTGGGACTTAGAGTAGCTGGGCGTTCAGGTCCGAAGATCTGTCCGGGGCAACAAGGGACGGGCGCTTTAGACCAGGGGAGCGCACGGAGACTGATTGGGTCCAGGCGTCACGAATTGCGGAGAGCGATCCCGTCACGTTGGCGCCGTCGATCCCCAGGAGTTGCGGCTTTTCTGTTGACAAAGTGGATATGCCTGGTCGAGATTGACACATAACCGGCATTTGCGTGATGCTGCAATACTTGTCGAATTCGCTCGAAAGGGACGCCCACTTCCAGTCAGTTCCGCTGATTTGATACAGGAAAAATGACTCGGCATTCTGCACCAATATCCGAACTGGTTCATCCACAAGCCAAGCCTCGGAACGAACCACTCTCGACGACACAATCTGATGCAATGTTTGCCCGAGAAAGCCTTTGCGTGGATAGATCCATGCCAGTAGTCTTTTATCCAGTCATATTCGATACTATTTGATAAATTTTTCTCAATTACGATCTTAGTTAATACGATCCGGCACCTAGGCACCTAGGCATTTAATGTGTCACTGGCTCCAATATCCAAGGGGTAGTGAAGGGTGAACTATAAAAGTCGGCTATCACGCCACGACCTAGGTGTGAGAACATGACTGACGTAGACATGGGAATCCCACCTGGGTATTGATAATTTCTCTATTTTATTGTTTTTTGACGTTTTCTTGCTCATAACCGCCATCATGGCCTCAGTATTCGACAAGCTTCCTTATGAGATTGTTGACCTAATCCTTTCCCATGCAGTCGAATTGAATCGACGGGATGCTGTGATATATTCATATGGTCTTACTGAAGCTCCACAGCCACTCCAGCATGTAAAGCTGGATATATACGTTAGTGGACGACGACCTGAAGACTCCGTGAGATGGCATGCTGCTAGCTCTATTCGCCAAGTCAATTCTATCTGGAGAAAGTGGGCCTTGAAATATGCGGTGCGCGCACTGTATATACGCGCCTGGAGAGGAAGTGAAAGGTAAGATCTTTCACAACTATTCTGATATCTCGTGTGCAATATTCTGGACAAAATATATTGATTTATCAAACAGATGGATAGAATCCAATAGGCTAGAAAAGCTCCATAAGAATGCGTCCGGCCAAGTTGTCTACAGGCATCCATATAACGATGTTCGGGAAACAGCACTCTGTTTCGCAAAATGCCCAGATCTGGTTCAGCAAGTTCGCCGTCTGTGGTTCGACGGTCTCTACACATTTGAGGCGAACACGGAGATCTTCAAGATCCTAACTCAGTGTACCAACATACGGTCTCTATCGCTGCCATGGGTGTCCTTGAGATATGGTACTGCTGAACTTTGGCAGAAGTTACTTGGTGGAAATGATGGTGGCCTCGAGTCACTAGAGCTGAGGGCGATAAACCTCACCAAATCGCAGCTGAAGGCCCCTGCACGCCCGGTCGACAACAAGGCACTTACAGATCCCCGTGTGAGCTTCAAAAACCTAAGGAGGCTCAAGATTATGGGGGATACAAGCTACAAGCCCATCACAGATGCTGATCTGCATATCATTGCGCGGACAGCCACTGGTCTCGAAGCATTACATGTTACGAGGATCTCGAGCGTCTCCGTAGCTGGTGAGTTCTCCCGCAACTAGCTAGCCAAAGTTATATTCTAGTTCTGATTAACTTGTACAGGAGTTATATCCCTTGTAAATGCTTCGAGTTCTACCCTGCGAGTCCTCGAATACTCCCCTCTGCCGGCAGAGGACTTTAATTACCATGACGAAGAACCGAATACGTATTCGACGCAGGCTCTTCTATCGCCCACCCGAGAACCCCAGTCTCATTACTGTGCCACCCTCCTATCATGTCCTCATCTCACAGACCTCTGCATATCTGTCCCATCAATCTGTCCATCGCTCTTCAGCTTCCCTGACATCGTACACTGGACGGGAAACATGCAAGTCCGCGCTGCTGGACTTTGCAGTCACTCACACTCCTCCCTACACTCACCCAGAGGTATTACAACAATGAAAGATATCCTCAGGAATGCTCGAGAGCTGATTGAGTTCCGCACCTCATCTTTTGTCATACCTTCATATCCTGCAACTGACCGTGGTCTTGATATTGAGCTCTTTATTGGTCCTTACATCTTCACTCCTGTCAGCCGGCTTGTGCATGGTAACTTCGATATTACTCGCATTTCTTCCGACTTCACATGGCCGGAAACACATCCTTCAGGACCAACTCCACGTTTGATGCCAACCTCCAAGGGTCCTTACGGTTACACGGGGTTGCACGGGAAGGGTATTGAGAACGACCTAGAAAATGAAATAGGCCGTGGACTATGGAACTGTGTGGATGAAGATGTATTCTTCGAAGGCATGAAGAAGGGATGGGTGGAATTCTAATATACCCTCATCGCAGGCGGAGAGGACAAATGGAACGAAATGATCCAAAAAAACCCCCCCACCTCAAAAGGTTTTAACGAGGGCACGACGTCATGATTAAACTTGGCTCCAATTGATGGATCCATGAAAAGTTCTGTTTATTTATTTCTGTCCATCGGGCTATTACCCATGCTGGATCCGGTAATGTCATGTCATAATTGTATGAAAAGTGCGCTTTATTATCATTCTATGGCATTTATTATACCTCTATCTAGGTAGCTGATACCATCTATATCACACATACATCTTTCCTTGAATACGCTTTTCAATTTCTAACTTCACGTGCGTCTCATATCCCTACGTCTGGAGCGTCCATGAGCTCGAAGGACATCTATTTTCTCGAATTCACCTAGTGACCATGAATAATCTTTAAAATGTGTACATCGACCGTCCATATATCCATTTTCTCTAGCTACATTACACCATAACTTATCGTATGACATAACTAGCAATAGTAAGTATTAACAATTAAGAGAAAGAACCGATGAGACTTTTCATCGCGTCAGGGTATATTAAGCCCCAACAGTTCGCTCTGTACCTAACCAGTGATTCACAATACGAATCTCTGATTACTCGAAAACTGCTACAGCAGCGCATGACGAGAAACCGAACATAGCCTTATTTCATCCCAGTCCACTTTACCAGTCTTTATATCTTTGTGTCTTTGCAGTTGTAAGGAAGTTTCCTCCACCCAGACCGAAAAGAAAAACCAAACCGGAAAAAGCAAAAAGTAATGAATATATTCATCCTACGAACTACCACCACCACTGAAACTGGTAATTCCAATCTCCGCGAAGGCTGCGCCGGCATTCAAGTCAACGCGAAGCGTATTCGCGGCAAGAGCTTCAGAGAAGTACGTGAGGTTCTGGCCGTTGAAAACGCTCTCTCGGCCGACGATGTCGAGCGGGATGATGCCGTTCGTGTACTTGGCTGTAAGCAGCGTGATGACGGTGGTTTGGTTCAATTTTGCGGTCATGGGTGGGGTGTTGTTGCCGGGGCGGAGTGTGAAGTCGTTGATGAAGGCTTGACCGATGGCTGTGCCGTCGACGGAGAGGTCCATTGTGAGATTGCCCTGAAGGGGTGGTGGTTAGTTGGGATGGGGTTTGGGATGGGCTTTCTATATGTGGTGACGTACCATTTCGAGGGTCATCACGCTGGGGTTGGGGATGAGGAGCGTTCCGTTCATGTTTGTTCCGTTGGCGTTCGCAGTGGTCAGGATGTGGACTGAAGTGATGTTGAAGCCTTTTAGCTTGTTAAGGGCTGGTGTGTTACATTGTTAGCGTTCTGCGAGATTTGAAAGATGGAAAAAGGGTTGTTGTTGCTGATTTACCTGTCATGGTAGAGGTCTTGTTGTACTCGACATTTGTCTTGGGCAGACTGCCCTGCTTCAGATCCGGGTTTCCATAGATATTGAGGCTGACTTCTTCGTTCAACATGACTGCCTTGCAGAAGTCATCGAACGCAGAGACGTTGACTAGCTGCACTCTATCATTGATGACGACCTTAGCGCCGTTCTTCGACTTCACTCTCGGTACTGGAATATAGGCAAACGGAATGGATGTTCCAGCCAGAGACACAGTTGCGTTGAATTCGTAGAACCAAGGGTGGTAGCTGCTGTCTGATCCGATGACCTGGGTCTGGTTCAAGTCGAAAGAGTCCGATGCAGGGTTCGTGATGATCATCTGCGTGATGTTCAAGGTAGATTCATTGACATCGTGTCGGGCGATATGCGGGTATCCCACATAGACTCTATTTCGTGTATTAGCCACTCCGTTACCATCCTGATAATTCCTGTGTTCAGAAGGGGAAAAAGTATATTCATACACTGGAAGAACAACCACCAAGACCACAATTATGAGTACGATAACGTGAACCCACCACCATTTCTTGTAATGAGCCTTGAGACGCTGGCCAAACGTAGCCTTGGTTGGAACCACGCTATTGAAGCCGTTGGCTTCTGTATCACTGATCTGCTGATCTGGGGTCTTGTCGTCCGCCATATTGTAGAATTACCGTCTGAGACGTCGATAACCAAACACCCACAATGTAAGGTCAGAAGGCTGCACTGATATATTGACTTAGAGAGGCAGACAACACCGCGAAAACCCAAGTGCAGACCAGCTTTGATGCTCTCAAAACCCCGCCGTTGGAGAACCTGCGAGCTATAGATGTATGACAGAGAAAGATTACCTTCACATGCCCCGTCTCAATAGCCGCGGTTGCAAGACCAACGGAGAGAGGGGAAAGTTTAGAAACGAGGGATCATACATCATATATAGGATTTTCAGTACAACATCACGGATAAGGCATGAGGCCACGGAGTTCTGCCTCCTTCCGGGGACTCTTCTCGGCAGGTTAGATCGTCCAGAGAGGCGAGTTTCGGTCTTGTTGCTGTGCCGCTCTTAGACTAAGATTTACGCTAATTTCCAGACCAATTATAAGATATAGACCTATTTATCTAACCCAGAGCGATCAGCGCAGAGAGTCTGAGCGCATATGTAAGTGACTTCATAGGGGAGCTTAAATCACCCCCTCCCAATTGGATTCCCCCATTATCATGGCCAAGTACCAGGGATCCTAGGGTAGAGCATTAGACCACTGACTCAGTCAGACTGATTGTTCGGGAACGCTGTCATGAATGTTCCCCGAGAGATCCTGGAAAGAATCCGGGAAGAATATTCCTGGTAAGCTATATAGTACGGTGGCGGCTTTAACTATGGGGCCAGCTTTAACTACAGGAAGCGAGGTTAATTAGAGCCTGTTTTAACCGAGCGGTTCGGATCAGTTGAACCCCGGACATCCGGCGCCCAAAGTTCAGATATATCCCATCATTAGTTAGTCAAGCCCCTTTCTCCCCATAACAAGCAACAACGTTGTTTTCTCGTAGTATCTACACAATATTTTCACCGAAAAGGATTGAATCCTTAAAAGCTCCTTAAAAGCAAAAAGTGAGAACATACCTTTCTTCAAAAATTGATATATAGATTTGGTAATTTTTACATTGACTCTAATGAGCCTTGTGGTAAAAATTTTTCTTTTCCATGTTTATTGGCTTAGGAGAATCGGTTGGGGAATAAGTGTAAGGTTCTAAATCTTTAGCGATGATCTAACCCTACTGAGATAACCGCTGCTACCAAGTAGTACATGATCAGCACCACAGTGACAGGGAACCCGTCAGGGTAGTTCACCAGAGCTTGCAGCCGGAAGCAGCGGCATACATTGCAAAATTTTTAGGGAAATATCAGACACCCAATAGTGCTAGGATGCTGCACGGCCCCCTGGCCTGATGATGTTGATTTGGACCAGCCGGAATGGCAAACGGCAGGTAAAGTGACATCCGAGACATCATGGGTTACACACCACCAAGGCGTTCGAGACCAATTGACTTTTCCGCTCTAGTCCCAACCTATCCCTATTGTAACAAAGATGGCTTGATCTAGCGGACGGCACTGCAGAGTACAACGGCTGCAGACCTTGTGGACGGCAGCTCATAACCGCGCAGGACCGGGGCTCCTTGGAGCTTTTGGTATGATCACCGAAAGTCAGACATGGATTGGGATAGGTCTCCGTAGGATACTGCCCAATGGTAACATCAATATTTCGGGGCCCGACGGTTTCCCCCTCAGTTTGAGGCACTATCCGAGTGGTGCCTCTGTTGTGAACTGGAGTCATCATGTAGGTCAATCTTCTTCCAGCAGATCAGGAAGCTGGTCGATCAAGTTGTACAGAATCGAGCCTGAACCACAGTCCTGATACGGATGACAACTGTCACGAGATCAATTGACCAACAGAAGAATCCTCAAAAGACAGAAATGTCGTCTCTTCCTGGAGCAGAGCACTGACCGTTGTCCGTGCCCCAGGAAATTAGGACGGGGACAAAGTTCCCTACTAACTTCCTTCACCCCACGGGGATTGAACCTTCGAGCTTGTTTTCGGCCCCAGAACCCCGCGAATTCGATCCGTCCAACACGAGCCACAACAGAGGAGCCAAAGCATACCCACCAACGAGGTCTTTTCGCCACCGAAGTCTTTTCCCGCGACAATAAAGTAGTCTAATGTGAGGGTGCATGACCCGCGGTTAACAGATTGTAGCTCGGTAGCACAAGGAAGATCCTACTTTATCTTCATGTGTCTAGAGAGAATGGGCGCGTGACCACGGTGCCATGGCGATAGTTACCCAACCCATCAAGTAGTTGATCAATTTCCTTTTCTTAAACTTTGCAGCCAAGGATGATAGAGGCTTCTAACCAATATATTCTTAGAAGGAGCATATAGGGAAGTCCGTACTACGTCTAGTTGTAGATGGTCTCCGTCCAGCGAGATCACCTCTTAGAACGGGGTATTCCGTCCGACTTCAAGCTCTCCAGTATACCTAGACCATGAGTCAGACATCTAGCTATCTCACAAACTATCTACGAATAGAAAACGGGGGATTGTTAAGACCTACACACGATGATTCTTAGAATTTTCAAATTTCTTCCCCATTACCTTTTTGTCTCCGAAATCGGAGCTTTTCTCTCTAAGAGTTATCAGTGGAGTCCTTAATGCTCCGTTTCTACCATTTCTTAACCTATAACGCGCTACATGATACATATTACATCACCCCCACTTATGGTAGGGCATAGGGCTGATAAGAGTCCTTTACGTTGTTCTCTGCAAGAGTCTGTGGAGTGAAGGTTGTGTCTTGAATAGGCTGGCTTGACCTGCGCTAACGGGAGGCGATATAGCGGCACCTTTCGTGCCGTCCTGGAAGGCTGTTTCGAGATTACTCGCAAGGTACTCAATATCCTTGTTTGTTGCTTAGAAGATCTTCTCGTCACTGCTAGTCGTGTTGTGTCGATCAGAACACAAGTAGAACTACACGAAATCCGAAAGAAAACGGGTCATAGGCAGGATATATGATGATATTCTTATGGAAGAAGATAAGGTGAATACATGAAATATAAGTAATAAGAACGCTCAAGGTTCTGTCTCAAGTAGTGCAACGTTATGGCATTATTCAAAGATGAGATGAAAGAGTATCCGCAACCGCTTAATCGAATCCTTGACGCCGAAATCCCTTGTCGAGACTGCTCCGTCCGACATATTCCTCTATGTTTATTTTGTGCAACGCCATTTGAAGTCTAGAGACCCTTCCAATCGCTCGTTCTGAAACAAAAACAATCTTTTTACAACTGAGCCTCGTTGAGGATCCTAACTTCTTCGCCGGGTTTGAATGCTGGGAGACCGATGAAGGGGCACTATGTCATAGCAATCAGTATCTGATAATCCATATCCACTGGGATTTTTCATGGGTACTTACCCCTGCACATCTGAACGCGTCACCTAAAGCACAATTACCGCAAGAGCCAGTCTTGCCTTGTACAGTGAAATCCAATTCATTAAGGTCGTCCGCCTGCAGCTTCAGTGTCTTCAAACCATTATCTGCTTTCGCACGCCGTGCGGCATCCTCTGCCTCAAGTTGAGCGGCCAGACCCTAGAATACATTTTGATTAGTTAATGCCGGTTTGTTGAACTGTATTATTACTTACGCAAGTGCAGTCCTTGCATGCTCTCCGTCTCCGGCCCACCTTTGGTTGGCATTCTGGGGCTTCATAAACTGTTAGCAAGATCATCTCGGGAATGAAAAGCTTATCACGCGACCGGTCGACTTACGCGGCACAATAGGTCTCCTGAGGTCCTCGTCTGACAACAGAGCATCTTCATCGATCAATTCGTCGTCATTCAAATCATCCGTCATGTCAATTACAGGAGGTGGAGGCGGAGGAATATTCTTCTTTGCACCAGCCTTCTTCTTCGCGCCAAAGCGTAGAGGAACTGCGACTGCTGCAGTGGTATCCGGTTTCTCAAATGCACCATCCTTGTGCACCAATCCAGCCAGAACAGCTTCGCGCGACTCGGACGCGCCAAAGATGTTATCCTGTGTCTGAAGCTTCGCCCCGGTCTTCATAGACGGAACAACTGCATTGTACAAGTCCCGCGTGAGCAGCGGGATGGTCTCCGACCGGCGCGTGCCATCGGTGTCTGTCAGGATCAAAACTAAATCGTATGTGTTCGAGGGAAGTGAGACAAATCCAGCAGAGAGTCGATCGAGCATCTGAAGGTCTGTCGTGGAACGATCAAAGGTGGTGAAAAGGGAGCGCAATTTCTCTTCGTGGGTGGCGAATGATGGCGGTGACAGGAGAAGGGTGCGCTTCCCGCTGTTGGTCGGCTTGGATGTGGAAAAAGCCATGTCCAAGTCGTCGGAGGTGTCGATGGTCACAAACGAGTGAGGCATTGTGCTGGTCGTCTGGATCCAAGGACGGAGAGAATGAAATTTGTGAAAGAGTCAGGACCGTAATCGGACGCTGGCTGACATATCTACCTTACCAGGGGCGGGGTAGTTGGTGGAGCAGGCACCAGAATGACGGTAGCTTACTAAGACAGGAGCCAATCGACAGCACTCCTTTACCGCAGGGAAGTAATGCCCGATAAAGTATTACAATACACTTGTAACCCCCGCGGAGATCTCAAATCACTTTTTTCTGTTTGGCACCCTGAGGGTTGCTGATGGCAGAAGCTAAATCTAACTAGAGAAAAACTCCATGTACGATCCGATTAGATCACCCATCCAGAAATATAAGGACGCCGACAGTGTATGGTTGGAAACGGAGATATGGGCACGAATGGAAAAAAATGGAGGCCACAGACGGGGCGAACGGCAGGATCTGTCGGACACCGACACACAAAGTACAAGAGGAAAAATGGAGATCGCATCATTCGCTGAAGAGCATGTCCAATTATATGTGACCGTCGTGGACATCATTATAATGGTAAAAAGTCGGGCGGAGGTCAAAATGCAAGTCGCCAGTAAAGGTAAAAGAAAAGAAAAAAAAAAAAGAAACGTAACAGAACGAGAGGACCGGAGATCCAGTCGGAAGTAGGGTATCAAAGAATCACGAAGAATATGTCCACACCGTTTTGGTGGATTAAGATGGAAGCGAGATATCCTGCGCTCCAAAGTGTCTGCCCGACACGTTCATATGTACGAAAGGAAATACTCCACGCCCTCAATGACGGATCTAACAAGTCGATATGTGCAGACCTGGCAAGCACATAGCCGGCAGAATTGCAGCCTGGGTCAGATAATGCAGCTCTAATTAGAGGATGGCATGGACTTCTTCCGTCCAAAGATGCTGCGAGTTCGAGACTTGTTGCGAGGTTTTTTCTCGGGAGTGTTGTTCGAGTGCCGGCCCCGCGCCCGAGGGGTAGATTCGTCGTCGGACATGTACTTGTCCTTGTAGATCCTATACTCTTGTCAGTCCCATACGTAGCTGCGGAGGAGAGACTAGCTCCCGGAAAGAGAACATACCAGCTGTTGCCAACCATATTTATGCCCTTGGCTTCCGCCATGCGGTAAAATTTCGCGGCTTTCTTCATATCTTTCTTGCAACCCACACCTTCTGCGTAGCAAAAACCTGCCTCAGCCAGCGCATCAGCATCGCCCCATTGGCCGGCAATTTCGAAACAGCGCAGGGCCAAAGCCTTGTCCTGTTCGATTCCCCAACCATTGAGGTGACTGACTCCAAGCTCATAGATACTCAGTGCAAACTGCGCACGGTGAGTCTTCTGGTCAGCAATGTCTTTCGCCTTAGTTGGTCCAGCTGCACTGTCGTCAATGACTTCAAGGCCAGCTGAATCAACCGCCTTCCGCAACCATTGAACGCCTTCTCGCTGGTTCGGCCGCATACCCCAGCCATGCCTGCAGGCCAGAGCATAGAGCAACATCGCTGTCGGGTGATTTTGCATGGCAGCAATGCGCAGATGGTAGGTAGACTCCTTCAAGGATCCATTCTCATGACACTCTATACCTTTGGCGAGGTGCTCTTCCGCACTCAACTGGCGTGCTGATGCTCCGGTCTTAGTGCTGTGTGCACGTAGAGTACTAGAAGAATCTTCCGAAGTGGACTTCGTATCCTCACGATCTTCGCTACCGGATGTCTTAGTTGATTCCCCTGTCGCAGGCTCCTTAGGACGCGGAATGTCAGCAGACATGCGAGGAGGTTCTTTCGGTCCATTCTCAGATTGTTCCAGGGATCTAGATGGTGAACCATGTATAGAAGACGCTTTCAGTGATCGTGTGGGTGCCTTAAGGCTTGATTTCTGAGAGGGAGCGGGTGATGGAGACCGAGACTGAGACCCGTAAAACCTTGGAGGATGCGATGCACTGGGTGGAGGGGAACTCTCAAATAAGGGTTCTTGCCATTCGAAATGCGGTGTCTGCAGCCCTGAAAAGATAGTCGAATTCCTCGAGACAGACCGACCCCGTGGAAGCGAGTACTTGGTGTATACATACGATGAAGATGACGGTCCATCGTCAGCTAGTGACTGTTCGGGGAGCATAATCGGACCCGGTCGATTCTCTCGGTTTAGCGAACTCGGTTGGTTTGAGGTTGGTGCCTCAGTTGTCATCGGTGAGGGCGCGGAGAGACTCGTACTGGACCGACTCATTGGTCGAGAAAAGTTGAATGACGGACGAGCCAGATGAGGGCCAGTATTCGATGCTTCGGAACTCAACGATGGCGAACGAGGATGCGGCCGCGCAAAGGGGGACATGGGGGAGTGTGGCATCGACATACCACTGCTAGAAGACATTTTTCGCGGCTTCGAAAATGTAGAACCGGCATTGGAACTCGTATAGTCATCGTCTGAGCTCTCCATATGAGTGCTCCTGGAACTGCTATGCGGTCGACGATAGGGAGAGGCTGGAGGTGCGAGCGTAGGAAGGACGTTAGACCGCGAAATTGATTCCATCGATGACTCCCGTGAGGGCTCTTCTCCAAAAGCACCCGTTACGGCGAGACCATGATTCGGGTCCCCGGGTCGAATCGACAAATCCTCCAGAGGGGATTCCGAGCGCACTCGTGAAAAGTAATTTGACTCATCTGGAGAATCCATAGACGTCTTCATAGGAGTCTGATCATCATTTCCCCCATTGTCGACGGGCCCGAAGTCCGGGACACCACTCAACCTTGGATGTTCGGACTGTGGCCGGAACCTTGGCTCTTCCACCTCTGGGCTATTGCCATGATCGGGACTTCGCTTTGTCTTCTGAGATTCCGTCGATGCAGGCGAACGAAAATATCCTGGTCTCGGTTGCGACAAAGATCTTGCGACACTGGAGGGTGGTAACCGGCTTAAGCGCCGGTCTCTTCTCATCGACTCATCGAGTTGCCTTGCTAATAGTCGCCCTTGCGCAGCAAACGCATCCAGCGGGGACAGAGCTGGGGGAATCTCGCCATCGAAATGTTCAACGCGAGGAGACGGTATAGCAACTTTTGCTCCTTCGCCCGATCGCGAACGTAGATCAAGCTGATCCGGCGGGTGCCCCATCACGGTGGATCCCCGGAAACCCAACGGTCAAGAAATCGTGATGAGAAATCCGACCTGTTCTACCAAGGGTACTGGATAAAAATGTTGTTCGGCCAAAAATTTCTAGGGAGCGCTGGAAAGAAGTCAGAGGGTTGGTTTTTGCGGAATCGCTGTAGCACTCGTCGACTCTATCTTTCGCATCGGTAGGCTGTGAAACTTCCCGGGGAGCTAAACTGTGGCGGAGTCGATCCGTCGAGGAGAGGCTGAGCTTGAGTGATATTCTATCGTCGCTTTCTCTTCTCAGTATAGTAGCACCAAGAATACCCGGCTCTGGGGCCAGAGCAGACGAATAACCAAAGGAGTGACGGGCTCAATTGTAGGGAACGGACAGCTCGAATCAGCAAGCCAGGCCGTGAGAGCAGAATTGGAAAGGAGAGACTGGGTGGTTGGTAGCTGGGAGAGGATTGTAACACGAGCGACGCGCAGTTGATCACAACAGAGGGACCAGCAGCCGCTCTGGAGATGGAAGAGGAGGAAGGTCAGCCAGCGACGGACGCTGAGGATGGCCGTTCAGTCGAAGCATCCTAGAAACCAGAGAAAGGCATGCCAGGCCCGTCAGTAGTCCCCACGCGGAGTGGGCTGTTGAACCTCAAACCCACTACCTGGCCAGCTTCAGTTTGGTCTCAGGGGCATCCTCTCTCCAGGGTTTACCCCTTCCGCTAAATTTAACTAGACTAACGCGGCGACGCCTGGAATCGCCGCTTGCTAATGGTTCTACCGGATTTCTCAGAGGGGCTTTTTTTCCCTCATCCGCCTCCACGCGTGCCTGAGAAAAAAAAATAACCCATCCCCAAACGGTCGAATCATCATCCAGACTCCTCAACGCCATGGTGGCTCTCAGCTTGGTTTGTGATCCTTCGTGGTTACATCCGCTATGACAGGCCGGCGGATCCATTCGTCATGGACCAAACTCAACGTCGACGGCGTTACCAGCTAGAAAAAAATGCGCTTCCATTCTGGGTTCTCAAGGCCGCCAAGCCGAATGCTAGTCTAGCCGTTATGTTTCTTCGCCTGTTTGGGATGTCCCACTGTTCCAGCAACCAGGTCGAAGTCCTATTGTCTGCCATCGACCGCCATCGACCGCCAGCATGAATATAGCGATCTTCATCGTTGCTCGGGCGGGTTGAGGATTTACGCGCCACTAACCGCGAGTAGCAACTGTCGCATGTCTCACTTGCATCTTCTATTCCTCCTTATGTGCTTTGAGAAACTGTAGCGCATCTCTTTCTTCGGATATCTTGGTGATGGTCTTTCTCTCAATTAACCTCGTCCGCATCGGGCCCTGCAAGGCTCATAGTCGGAGATTCGAAATGGGGGCGTCGTTGGTCCGAACGCCGTGGCTGGCTGAGACACCAATGAGATGTCGCAGGGGCTGAGACAGGGACCTCTTCACTTGAGGAATCTAGCGAATGTGCACAATTAGCCGATAGTCTAAAGGTACACATTTGATTATAACTATCTAGTGCACTACATGCGATCTAGGCAAGGGTGAAGGTAGTCCGCAGATCCGGCCTTGCTCAAAAAAAGAAACTACATCTCCCCTATCTATATCTTGATCTCCAAAGGGCAGATCGATCAAGGCTACAATCATGGAAAATGTTGCCGGAAAACATGATTCACTCCGTCTCATACGAAGTGGTAGCGCCTGAGCATAATGGCAGACTATGTTTCGAATGGCGCAGTAGGCTGAGACAGTTGTAACAACTTTCTTTTCTTTGCTTTCCCCCTTTAGCATATGCAGATGGAACTTCAGGTTAGGGAGCACGGATTCATCGGACAAAAATTGCACCGCGACAAATGCATTGACGGTTGCCTGATAATTGTTTATCATGAATCCCCTCATAGACGGATCTACTCCAAATGACCCATCTCGAGAGACAATCCAGTCACAATGCATGGTAAGGGGTCAATGACAAATTATTATGTTTTAAGGTTATATACGCATGTCGGAATCGGAATAAATAGTTTCCTCCAAAGTCTCCACTGAGCAGTGCTAACCGTACTGCACCTTCTCACTGATCCTTGCGAACTTGTCTCAAAATATATATTTCAGCAGGGGCATATGACGGCTGCCTAATCTTTATTTTATCCACAGGTTGAACTTCTCTGGCGTTTCAACGCATCGACTGTCCAGCATAACTGTTACAGTAGATGCCGATAAATTTATGTAAACTTATCTAATTGAACTATCCAAATTGGCCTGGAACGTCTAATTATAGAATGTTCCTAACTCTTGACCAGTTTCGGACGTTGCCATCTCAACTCTGGGCTCCACTCTATTTTCGTGATCTCAATTCCGACGATCTGAGTAATAGTCCTAAGTAATGAACCTGTCGGTAATTTGTCTCCAAACTAGAAAACAGTCAGCCATCATTCGTCAAGAAGAACGACTAATGCACGACAGCCATTTCCCTAGCAAGTGGAATGAACTATCTATACAGCGTACTTGGCATAATTGCCTATCCGCCAATCATTCTTCTGTCCCTTCCCTTCATTCTATCCATACCTCCATCGCTAAAGGATACTTTTATGTATGGCACATAGTCTAACGTCCTATTAAGAATAAAGTTTCTCGGACCGGATTCTCTCTACTTCGTTCCTACGGCAATGGTGGGGCCTGTACATTCCTCGCTCTTCGAACCGACTCGGATGTTCTACTCTGACACTAAGTTCATCCCTTGAAAAGCGTTTCCATTCCGTTTGATAGCCCGGCAACGTCATTTATCTGCCATAGACGTCATATCGTCCTGATAGACGATATGCATGCACGATTACGACGCGGAGATTGGTTTGTCGTCGAGACTGTCGTGCTGATAACGTTCTTGGATGGGGGTGGAAGGTGTGTCGGTTTGTATGTCCATATCTCATATCGCATTGTCTTAGGTACAGAATCAACCTATTGCGAAGCTTGCTTAAACCACACTGGAGTGGAATATTCTCTCGTTTCATTCATTTTAAGAGGTGTGTCGAATGGAATGCTTTCTTCGCTCACCAGATGCTCTGGAAATAAATTTTGTAGATAAGTGTCTACTCGAAGATTCTTCAGAACAGAATGACGACATCCTTGGCACCTGACGCCTCATGAGAGGAATGTATGCTCTGCTCTAAGCGAGGATTTCGCAAGAGGAGATAACGGCCTTGGTCTGTAGATTAGGCACAAGTCCCCCCCTCTTTCACATGTTCTGAAAATTTCCCCGGAATGTATAAGGTGGGTAATCTATCTTTGGAAGCATGTGTATGGCGGTAGCGCACTGACCATCTTCTCGTGCTTGCGTCAAGTTGGCATGCCTTCCTGAGACTTTACTCTGTCTTCTACTTTACAGGGACAATGGAAATTTCATAGGTAGATACATGGTCTTGAACGCACATGTGGCTGAGTGTCACTTGAGAGGCGATAGATTCAACATGCATTGCGAAACTATGGGATAAAAATTGTCGTAGATTTTAGCCTGACCATTACCAAAGACATTGGAAGAAAACGCCACTCATGAAGCCTTCCCTGTCCTCATGATAATCCCTCAAATGCTCTTTGTACAAGGCAACGGAATGCTCGCTATACATAAACCAAAATAGAAACACCGGTCTTCCTCCAGCGCTTGCCAGAGGTTGCGGTTATACGATTAGTAGCGCTCAAGTAAACAGGAGAAGCAAGTATCTCGAGTCCGCTAACAGCAGACAGGAAGAAGTCCGGTTTACGGACAAATTGCTTGATATAAAAAGTGGAGAGCGCAAAGGAGAATCAAGATATACACCAGGAAATATTATACTCGCCGGAGCGAGGAATGCTGGATATCTCCTTATGACAGGAAAGAGTCAATTCAGACTTTCTCCCATCCAGTTTCGCTGCTGTTGCCGCTTCCAGCGCTGTCAAAGCCAGTAATAGGTCCAGTTCTGAGACCAAACATCCATCCGACGAGGTTTCCAGGAAGCCACTCGCCGATGAATCCGTAAGTTCGGGATCCTCGACCAACGTACATCACTGTCCTCTTCGGCTTTCTCTTGCCAAATAGTGACTTCTGCCGCGGCGCTAGAGCATCAAATACAGCGTAGTGAAGGTCCCTCGCCGGCGAACCGCGAACCGAGCTAGGTCCCGTCGAAGCTACAGGCCGCTGATCAATGCTGGCGAGATATGGTGAGCCGTATAAGGCCCGCTGCTGGGTGTTCCAGGTAAGAACCTCCGTTCCAGCAACATGGCCATGTACATTACGGTATTGAGAACCAAGGTCGATGTTACCTAATCGCATCTCGACGACATCAATGTTGTTGTGTCTCAGCAGATGTAACTCTCGTCGTAGCGAAGTAGCGAACCCTGAAATAGCCCGGGTTGTTGTGACCTCGGGGCCAGAAAATGGCGCGGAGAGCGAGGATGAGATAGAAGGATAGAGAAACAAGATAGTGCTGTTGGTATTTCGGAGGGTGAGAAGCGGCAGGAATATTTGAGCGACCAATATGGGAGAAAGAAGACGAGCATTTACTGTATCTGCCCAGCTTGAAGGTGGAATCGTAGCCACAGGTCCCGCTGGGTAGATTGGGGAAGGGAGAAGGATCAAACCACTCAGCTGGCAGGTGTGAGGTGGAACACCAGGCATTGGAAATTGAGGCTGAGTTATCAATGTGTGGATCTCGCGCAATGATGGGTGGATATCTGATGGTGTGGATGGTGTCTGTGACCATGTCAGTGCTATTCCAATGTGATATCAGTATGAACCCCCACAGTTGTTAGGTCGAGCCAAAGGGCTCGAATATCTAGCCTATTCTCTGACCGAACCGCTTGTTCCTCCTCTGCAGATGAGACAGTAATATAGACGATGAATCCACGACGCTCAAGATCCGTAGCGATGGCTTTCACCATGGGTTCATGCGGCGACCCAGCGATAACTACCCAACATTAGCTTTAAACGAATTTTTTTTTATTATCGCGCACATGCATCACGCACCAATGATTTCCTTCCGCGCTCCATTACCAGCTCTCCTTGCTTTTCGCTTTCTGCTATTAAGCCGGCTGCTGCCGAATATTAGGAGAGTACCTGTGCCGACGAAAGCGAGTATTGCCGCAGTCCATGCACGATGCCGGAGGGTCCAGTCGCGCACGCGATCAACGACAGATTGAGGAGTGGAAGGTAGGTTGAAACCTGGCGGTTCCTTGGGAGGCGGTCGGATCGCAGTTGGTATCCATGACTGTTGCGCAAGAGTTTCGCGGACTACACCTGCGGCGTGGTCGACATGACGGTCGATAGCCTCTGCGACGTCCAACGAGTACCTCTTTACGTCATTTGGGATCGAGGCAAGCTGCAGATTGGGTCAGCGCAGAATCATAATTATTTATTCATGTATCCCTCACGTAATCAAAGAAGAACTGATCGTCGCTCGTCATCTTGGACCGGGTATAGAATCTCGACTGCGAACGAGAGAAAGTTGTGATGAAGTTTGTTAGTCGATAAGAGGGGACTTATCATGATTTATGATCACATGACCGTCTTGCGTATCAAGTAGCGCGAATAAAAGCTCGAGGCGCGCCGCCAGTAATGAATGTAATGTATAAAATACAAAATGGTTTAGGGGCAAAAATAACGTCTTGATTAAAATTAGATATGAATTATTTAGTTATCCTGAGAATATCGAGTTAGGCGTTCTCTGGAAACAACTTTGTTTCTTATGATCCCCGCTTCCTCCTCTCCAAGTTCCCGTCTTCAAACGGATTAGGCTGAAGCCTTGATCTTCAAAATATGTTTTGGTTATTCAAAAATGCTTCATTAATCGGCTGAGGTTATACCATTTCTACTTGTCTACTTGGTCTTTATCGTTCCGAATCTGCGCTTGGGTGATATTTATCGAATCCTGAGGTACGGAAGCATAGCAACTGTCATTTACTATCTGAAGTGATCTAGATAACTGCTAATTACCCGCTTGAAGCTTGAATCTAGGGGGGAACCCATATTTAACCCCTAATTAGATAAAGATGCTGATTACTACTAATCAACTAGTAATAAAAGAACTAGATCAAAGAGGTGGTTTGACAGGTCATATGTAGGAAAGCTTTTGGCGCTGACAGTATTCTATATATCCACGTAAGTGCACATTATTGGAGAGATTCACGGCAATGTTGCGAACTAAGCAATGTGATTTGTTCCTCAACATTATACGGACTCGTTCTTGGATAAGCAGACTTGAGCTAATAAACTCACTGTCCTTATCTGCCTCACACCCGACCAAGCATGGTTCTCGAAGCACGGCCTTGCCGCTAGCTCCGATCTTATTTCGTTTGTGTGAGACCTAAACGCGGTATTTTCGCCATTTATGGAAGTCGCATCCTTTTTAGAAGTCCCAAGCTTATCAGTAGATCGTCCCCTTTCAAACGAGGTGGAGCGATATGAGGGGTTTGCAGCTAGCCAACTGTCCTACCGGGCAGTGCCGAGGATGAGGGGAAGATATCGAAGCGAGAGAGTTATCATAGATAGCATATCATCTCTATTTCGCCATGGATAGGCAGACCACCGGCCTTATATATACGGAGTTCTTTCTTTGCCATTGTTGCGCTGTCACGCAGTCGACCCAGCCCCTCTCTACTCATTCTATTTATAGTGTCCGGTAAACATGACCCGTAAGCCCTGGCAAGAAGTTGCGAAAATCGCACAGGAGGCAAGAGACAAGTCAATAGAACTGGTCTATCCTCCTGTGCCTGATGTTCCCACGGACCTGCCATGGAACATCTCTAGAATTCCCAAGCAACTTCTCACTCCCGCGGAGGTGGAAATAACAGAGACTGCACCGGAAGTGCTTGTCGAATCGCTAGCGTCAGGGAAGCTCACAAGTGTGGAAGTGGTGAATGCATTTCTACGGCGTGCAGGACTTGCTCAGAAGCTTGTAAGTGCTGTCACTCTTAAGAGTTAACACGCACATTAATACCTTGCCTGATGCGGCAGGTCAATTGTATAACGGAGCTTTTACCAAAGGAAGCACTAGAGAGAGCGCAATATCTCGACAATTATCTTAAGGAACATAAAAAGCCGATCGGTCCTCTACATGGCATACCCATCAGTGTAAAGGAACATATTGGAATGAAAGGTCGAGGTCTCAATGCGGGGTTTATCGCCTGGTGGGATCAAGTTGCATCTGAAGATGCGCATGCTCTCCAAGTTCTCTGGAAAGCAGGATGCGTATTCTATGCCCGTACGACTCAGCCGCAAACTTTGATGCATCTAGCCTGTTCTAGCAATCTCTACGGAGAAACTGTGAACCCATTTAACCGGCAGTTGACCTCTGGAGGTAGCTCTGGTGGAGAAGGAGCTTTGCTGGGTTTGAATGGCAGTGTGCTCGGTCTCGGTACCGATATTGGAGGTAGCATTCGCAGTCCTGCAGCAAACAATAGCGTCTATGGCTTGCGTCCAACAGGTGGTCGATTTCCTTTCGACGGTCTAGCAGCCGCAAAAGGTCCACACGGAATCACTGCTGTTTTAGGTCCGATGAGCACCAGTAGAGCCGGACTAAGATTACTTATGAAGACAGCGCTCGCTGCGAAGCCATGGCTGAAGGAAACTTCGCTTTTCCCATTTCCATGGAGAGATCAAGAGAGTTATCTGCAAAGGGGATCGGAGAAAAGGCTTAAGATCGCTGTCATATGGGATGATGGTGTGGTCAAACCACATCCCCCAGTCACAAGAGCTCTCAAAGAACTCGCAGACAAACTCAAGAGTGTCCCAGGCGTGGAAGTCGTGGACTGGAAACCATACAAACATGACTATGCTTGGGAGCGAATCGCATCTCTATACTACTGTGATGGAGCACATGACGATCTTGATATCCTTACTGACGGTGGTGAGCCTATGATGCCACTCTCCGAGTTCATAATCAAGAACAATTCCTACAGGAAACGTCTCCAAATGGAGGAACTTTGGGATCTACTGAATAAGAACGAAGAATATAAACGAGCATATGCGCAACAGTGGAATGATACTGCTACTGGATTTGATGGAGATGGGCATCCAACGGGCATGGTTGATGTGCTCCTCTGCCCTGTCGGTCCTGGAGCTGCGCCTCCTATCAATGAGGCCAGATACTGGGGATACACATCACAGTGGAATTTACTTGATTATCCAGCGGCTGTTTTTCCAGTTACTCGAGTTATACCGGATGTGGATGTAATAGAATCTGACTACAAGCCCAGAAATGAGAAAGATGAGTACAATTACAAACTATGTGAGCTTTGGGCCCCCAACTCTGATGGATGATCATGTTTAACTATTTCCAGATGACCCGGAAGTATATCGTGACGCTCCTGTCTCACTTCAGCTTGTAGCCCGTCCATTTGAAGATGAGAAAGTATGTGGATATCCTATCTTCGTTGGAGGAATTATTACTCACCATGATATTTCTAGCTCCTTGAAGCTTTGGACTATATTCACGAGCAGACTGGTCTACCTTTCATATCAAAGTATGCATAGACTAGAGAAAGAAATCATAAATCATATTGATGTTGTTAAGCATGACAGATATTTAATATTATTGATTTTTTTCTGTTGTAAGCATGTATCCGAGCCTGAAGACCTTCGAGGATGCAGAAACCACTCTCAGAGAGACCATGTATTTAGTCTCCATCAACAACACCAAACTCTTATCACCATAGTATCCATATCTTTCATTATGCACCTTTTTTTTTTGTTTTCTACCATTTTATTTCAGGTCAGCAGTAAGTCCGCCAACCAGAACGAACAAAAAATCACGTGATCACCGCATGTCTCGTGTTTTGTACGGTACGCTCAATTAGCCTGTCTTGGTGCCTGATTATCAATAGACATAGTCCGGTGGCGACAACGAAAAAGGACGGGAGTCCCCTGCCAGCATTACAACCAGACATTTGGAGATCAAGACTAGGATATATTTTGTTCCAAGTTCCCTTCTTTGTCTTTCTTTCCCGTTCGATACTCCCCCTTTTTTTGTCTCTCATTCAGTATCTCGCTGACGTGGAGCCCGCTGCCTGCTGGCTCCGATTCGCCTCCCTCTGAAGGCTGAGGACAATCATTTTTCACAGTGATCGCGTAGTCCTCAATTTCAATAGTTCTTCAGAAAACTCACTCTTTTGGGATATTGCATGTTCTAGTTCCGTTCCTTAAGTGGAGGGGAAGTTCTAAGGATGCGAGAACTTGATCCTTTAATTTCTGAATATCAACATGACAAAAGCAAGCCCAGGGAGTCTGAGGCTCTGTTTATGCTCCGCAAGATTGCTTCGCTTGTGAAACCTATCATGCGGCAGCGAGGTTGGAAGGTTGGAATATTATGTGAAATGTATCCGCGTGATAAACCTAACCTCCTGGGTCTGAATTATGATCATGGCCGGAAGATATGTCTCCGATTACGGCAACCTTCCGATGAGCGGCAGTTCCTCGGTCTTGAGCAGATTGTTGATACTATGTTACATGAGTAAGTGTAGTGTGCGGTGTTTTTGATATTTTACATCCCTTTCTGATTGGCTGCAGACTCTGTCATAATATTATTGGACCTCATAATAGCGAATTCAATCAGCTATGGGACCAGCTCCGTGATGAGTACACCACGCTCAAAATACGCGGATATACGGGCGAAGGCTTCCTTTCGGAAGGAAAGCGTCTTGGTGGCCGGCGTATTCCCTTGGATGAAGCTCGCAGACTCGCTCGCGCTAACGCAGAGAAACGAAGGTCTCTGTATGCTGGCTCTGGCCAGAAACTTGGTGGCGCCCCCGTTAGGAGAGGGGAAGATATTCGCAAAATCATTGCAGATGCTGCTCAACGAAGAATTGAAGTAACTAGAGGTTGCGCTTCCGAGACCGACCAGAGTTCAAAACTGGTAGATGAAGTGTCACGCAACGGTTTTAGAACTAAGGCTGAGGAAGAAGATGCGAACGAACAGGCTATAATACAAGCATATATTGAGCTAATTCAAGAGGAGGAACGGGAGAAATACGGAGATGCATACATCCCCCCGAGTCAGGAATTACCTGCTGGTCCTCGAACCAATTTATCACCGCCTCCTATTCCAGAAAGTACAAAACCGAGATTGTCCATGCCATCACACCCTTCATCTACGCCTCAAGACTCCAATTTAGCGTCTAATAACACCTCATACAATGCTCCGTGGACATGCGCTATCTGCACTCTTGAGAACCCCGCCGCTTATTTATGTTGCGATGCTTGCACCACCGAACGCCCTCTGCCACTCAGTATGAGATCTTCATCAGACTCGTCCAGCAAGGGCAAAGCTGCAGAACGCCCTGGACCAAAACCGATTCGTCGAAACACGATAAAGTCGTCTCCAACGGACAAACTGCTGAGGCCTCGCGGTAATGCTACTGAAATGCTTGCTGCATTGGAAAAGGAGAGGGAGAATAGGTCGAAGCGGCCTCTGGGCTGGTTATGTCATCAATGTGGAGCATTTATGGAATCGCAATGGTGGACTTGCTCAAGTTGTGGGACAATGAAGCAGGTTTCATGACGTCTTTTAAGGTTAAATCCCCTGTTCATGCAACACGACTCTACAAGTCTATATTAGCGCTTTAGCATTGGGACTAGCGGCATTATGATTCATGAAGGATATGACGGAATACGGAGTTTCGCCTTTTCGCTATGCTAGATATGGATACATCTTGAGATCAGATCTGCGAATACAATACTTGATTTGGTTCTAATTCAGAATTTTCTGTCTTGACTTCGTTTTCTATCTATGAAAATTTATATCGAAGGTGTAGACTGCTGGATCGCTGCGTTTGGGACATGATATTTATCCCAGGTTTCTGATTCAACAATAGTAATTCATGAGGTTATTTTAGCCTTCAAGTCATTCTCAATCTCGTTCACACTCCTCATTTCCCTCGCATTATTTTCACCTACGTCTAAAGACACGAGAATTCGACTCACACCGTTGTACCCCGCTATCACAGCCGTCAATTCAACGATTTTCCTCTCCAGCTGCTCACCCTCAAAAGCCTTCTTCAATGCGTCAAACGTCTCATCCTTAACTTTAACTGATACCGTTACCTCATCTGTATACGAGAGAACCGCTAACTCGACATCTCCGGCACCAGATCTCTCTAGCGCATCTTTAAGATCATCATCCACTTCTTTGCCGGCTAATTTTGCTGCAGCGCCACGTTTCAATTCATCAACAGAGACCTCCCTCGCGTACTGGAGAACCGAAGCAGGCAATCCTGCTTTCAAAGCCAACGGCGCATGCGCATTCCATTCATACACCGCATCGTTAACGACGGCAATGCGGCAAATTGCTAATTCCAACAGGGATTGCGGAACAATAGTTTTGGTTCGGAGAGCCCCAACGAATGAATTGTATCCGTCTGCGACGGGCGGGGTGTGTAGAAGTGCGAGATCGAGGGGAATGAGTGGGCGTGGGCGACGGCGAGCGGCGATGCGGTTGTATATCTCAGTTGTGGAGGGATCTGTGGGGTTGGATGGGGGTTCAGAGGGAGCATAGGGAATGCGCATTTTTATATGTGCCTGCTCTTTTGAAGTGTGGAGAAGAGATGTGAGATAAGAATATTTCAGACTTGATAATGACGTGCTTTTGGGTTGTGAGAGTGATTATTATGGAAGGGCTGAGATTATAACTTAGATTGTGGAGAAATCGCAAAAGTTTCTAAAGCAACAGTATTATTGCACCCGAATATCATATTTCTTATTAAATACAATCTAATGCGGAGATGGATCGTGTACCAGTACACAGATCGCCTCGGAAGTGTAGCCGGATAAGAAAAGAACCGGAATCACGGTTAATGTAAGGTTTTCTTGATTCGCTCATTCTACTATCACAGATGGAGACAGACTAAGAAACTTATTAGGTTATCTCAGGATGCCACCTCGAGGTATTGAAATAAGCTATAAGTAAAGAGTTACACGGCATAATAATATACATAATGTGGAACTTTGGTAGAGATTATGAAGGGAATCAAGATAAAGTCTACATGGAAATTATAAGCTGGATGTTTTTTTTTCTCGATCACAGCACACTCTAAATAGATTCTAATGCCGGGTCGAATCTGTTCGAATAACTGTTCTTCAAATCTTAGTAGAAACATCTCACCCACAATCATCACGATTCGGGGGCGTTCGCATCCTACAGAGTATAATTTATGCCTTAAACTCCAGGCAACAAGGTCGATTCGGAGGGCTAAAACTGATTAGGAGAATGACTAATCAGAAACCCCACTCAAAGCTTGAACTTTTCTCCAGCTCCTGCAAAACTTCTCCAAAAAAGAAAAATATCTATCTTGAGTCTGACAACGACCTAGCAATGTTCTATGTCTCTGGCTATGCCTAGAAACATCTCGCTCCACTAAAATATATTAGGTATGGATATACTCTCATTAGCAATCTCGTGCTCCCCATTTCACTCCCTTAGTTTCCCCTCGAACAAAGGAAAACTCAATATGATGAGAAACATTCTTGAACCTCAATATTTTAGGAAGAGCCGGAAGAGGTATGGCAGAGAGATAAAAAGAAAATCTCCTGTCGTCGATGCTTAGAATGGTTCTGCTGATGGAGTTTTAATGCACACTTTCCATTTCAACTTCACAAGTTGTTTGAATTGGTTGTCCGACTGGATGGTCGGTCTTTCAGGAAGACTATGTTGCTGACAGAGTTTGGATTTAGGTTTATAAGGCCGACTGATTGATAATACGATGATGATATCTTTTTGACATTTCGGAGCGTTGAGTTTTATGGAAACAGATCGTTCATAAGACTCTGTAGTTCGGATCATAGGGTCTTGTGGAAATGGACTTCAATCGCTATTGCTATATTAAGTAGGATTTATAATTAAGGATCTGCAAAGCTTTAAATTATTTTGGATAAAAGATATTGGAATATGATGTGTCGTCGAGAGAGAAAAAAAATCTATACATTGTAGACTCGTACTTTTTTTACCCGCCCATTCCAAGGATATAGAACTCTTCCAAAATGGTAGATTCCAAGATATAACGCAACGCCGCCAATATGCATCATTTCACAAACTTTTAGCAGCCGATTAAGCAACACTAACGAAGGCTCGCTTCTTACCAGTCCCCTTGGCAGGCTGTTCGTCCTCCCAGGTGTCTACATCGACATAGTCCTTCCGGGTCCGTTCACGGACCTGAGTGCTGATAAACTGCAAAGCAGCAAGGTTGAAACCCATCTCATCCTTCTGCCTCGCCAGCACACGACGCAGTGATGCTCGGATACTGTCGAGCATAGGACGCATCATCCGACTTGCGATGATCTGTCGGTGGTGAGTCTTCAGCATAAAGAAGAGCACACGGCAAGTGAGAGGGATATTCCACTCGCGCTCCGCCCATATGTTCAGGAAGGTGAATAATGCCGAAAGTTTAGAGAAAGGCAGAACCAGAAGGGCATCCTGTAGAGCAGCAGCTGGAATCTTTTCCACGACATTCAGCAGATGTCGTTCGGCAGAGATGTTTCCCAGTGCCATGTAGAGCGGATTCCGAGCAGGGGGTGCTGCGTTGGGTTGGGCGGCTTTGACTTTTTTCCACTCCCGAACGACTTCGAGATCCTCCATACCAAGATCAAGAGCTTCGATAATCCTTTCTCCAGCCATAAGCGTGACAACAGTCTGTTTTCCCGCATCAACTGCCTCTGCCTTCTCGCCGTTCTCATCTTCCTCCTGCTCTAGAGATGCTGTGAGAGTGCTCTCATACAACTCTTCAAGTTCTTTCTCCCGTTCTTCCTCGAGGAATATCTGTTCATCAGTCTGCTCCCAAGTACGGATGCTCTTGTCATGACTGGCGCTGACGAGGAACTCTCCAGAGTGGCTAACAGCCAAAGCCCAGATCTCACCATGGTGGCCCTCTAGCTTCTGGATCTGCTCGAACTTATCACCATCCCAATATTTGATCACGCGGTCTTTGCTTGCACTAAAGAAGTTATGTCCATTACCGTCATTATTATTGGGAATGAAAGCAACGGCCATGATACTGTCTTGGTGGGCGAAGAAAGCCTTGTGGCAATCACCGAAATCAAGACCCCATAGACGGACATTCTTATCAGCAGAACAGGTGACAATCAACTTGCTGTCATATGATATATCCATATTCAAGACTGGGAGTTTGTGACCATAGAGGTTGAGGAAAAGCTTGAGTGTATCGACGAAAAACACCTTTACTGTGTTGTCCAGAAGAGCCACAGCTAGAAGGCGAGCATCCGGTGAAAAGCGGAGACTAAGGATGTCATCATTGACCTTTAAAGTCCTAGTGTGAACCAGCTTGAGTCGAGGTATCGTTCGTTTTGTGCCAAGGACCTCTTCCTGGACGACCTCAAATTTCCAGAATTTGGCAGTTTTGTCTGCACTACCTGTCACCATAGATTTTCCATCGGGGTGGACTTGCAGGGTCCAAACAGGACCATCATGAGCTTTAACAGTATCTAGGAGAGTAGAGGATGCAATATCGAAGACCTCCAACTCGCCATTCTTGTTGCCAATAACAACAATCTTGTCTCCAGGAAGAAAGGTAGAACATAGGGAGTAGCCACACTCTAATGTACGCAGGCAATTTTGCGTCCGTACGTTCCAAATCTTTAGAGTGCCGTTTGAGGCGGAGGCCAACATTCGATCGTCGGAGCTCAAGGCCACTGATCGGATATCTGTTCTGTGACCAGGGATATCTACCGCAAATGTTCGTGTATATTCATTGTCTTCGGCGTCCTTCTTCTTTTTGTTGGCTGTTACCACACTGTAGGTCTCCAGTTGGTTGTTGGTTGTCGCAGCCAGAAGCTGCAAATTACCACTTGACTTGGTAGTAATCCAGTCGAAGGACCGCATTTTTCCACCAGTTCGGACAATGACATGAGGCACAAAAACCTCGGTCACAGGAGCCGCAGATATGTCCTCAGGCTTGTCCTCAACAACCGCATTTTCGTCGCCCGCAGCACGTTCAGCTTCCTTTTCCTTTCTTCGCTTGCGTTTTCTCGCTATGCTTTTCTGCACCTCAGATTCTGAGCGTATCCGCCAGATCTCAACCGCCTTTTCAGAGCCATGCACACCAATATAATCGGACCGCGGGTGGAAGCGAATGCTAATAGTGCGATCCTTGCCGTTGCGATAGAATGTACCCCTTTCAGTCAAGATTCTGCGGTTCTCGAAGCCTGTTTTCTCTTTCGAAATCTCGACCATCGCGCTCTCGTCGATTGACCACACCTTAAGTTCTCCATCATTCCCTGCTGTAATGCAGCCGCTCTGATCGGGCGACAACCCCAGAGCCCAGCATTCTCCATTACTTTGTGCAACATGCGTCTCAATACAGTGTTGCGAAGCAAGGTCCCAGACTTTGATCAAAGAATCTTTACCTGTTGTCAGCAAAAATCCTCCATTGTCATTCTGTGTCGTGCCGTCGAGCTGCTCGCCGTATTCATCTGGAGGGTTCAGGAAATGTAGAGAAGTGATCTGATCGGTATGCCCGCGAAGCTTGAACAAGCCAACTTCGGATATGAGATCCCACACAATTACATCAGTGTCCTTCGAACCACTGGCTAGTCGCACGCCGGCCTTATCGAACGAGAGGTGAGTGATAGCTGATTTGTGGCCATTGAAGGAGATTATCACCGTCGCAAGTCTTGAGTCCCATAGTCTGATGCTTCCGTCCTCGTAACTTCGCAAATTGTAAGTTTGCGCACATATCTGGCACATTTTCTGCGCACTTACCCGACAGCGAAGATATCTTCATCCGTTTTGCTCTGTGCAATAGCAGTGACTTCAGCGTTACAACCTGGGTCACGCCATCTACCGAGCAATTCGCCCTTCTTCACATCCCAGCAGAGCACCTCTTCGCTTGCCCCGACCACCGCCCGTCCTGCGCCTGTTGGCCTCGCCGTCCCAAAGACATCTTCGTCTCTAGTCCAAACCGCATTCGATGAGGCGGAGTTGACGAGGCCGAAGGTGTGGGAATGCTCGAATTTTCTGTCGATATCAGTCTTACTGGGTGATAGAATATGATATTTCCACGAATTTACTCACAGATATGACTTGACCATCTTTTGGCGCTGCAGACAAAATTTTGGAGCTTCCGCGGCGTCTGGGCAACTTTTCGTATCGATAGGCCGCTAGCGCTGCAACTTCCCCGGTCGGAGTCTACGGGCAGCCACAGAGACCCGCTGAGCACTGATACCCACACCGGCTTGGATGACGGCCGTTGACCAGCGCCAACTCCCCAGATTGAACAACATCACTGCTACTCACTGGAGACCAGGAGGGTGGTTCAGTGGAATGCTCGACTGTCTTTCACCATGCTTCTTCTAGATTACCAGAACGTTCTGATTCAATCCCTCCTCACGGAGCGGTTCTCCGGGTACGACCCCGCCAATATACACATGGCTACTCGAGGCAGCAGCTAACTCTCGTTGTTAGAGGTCCTCCAGTGTCAATCGACCAGGTCGTCTCTGACTTTGACGGTGTCACCTTCCATGTTTCGACTCCAGAATCTAAGACCAAAATCCTTATTTCTATTTCCGTGAAGTGCTTTCGAGAACTGGTTCAGTATGGTGCCCAGGCGGTGCTGGAGCGGGAGTACGGTCCCTACATTGTCAATCCAGAACCGGGTTATGATTTCTCTGTCCTGATCGACCTTGAGAACCTCCCAGCTGATGCTGAGGCGAGAGAGGAGCTGATCATGCGCCTTGCTTTGCTGAAGCGGAATGCAATGGCTGCCCCGTTCGAGCGAGCATTCGACGAATTCGCCAAGTTGTCAGAGGAGGCCTCGAAATACACATCAGAATCCGCCCCGCAGGGTGTGAGGGAAGGTGCAGAGCTTATGGCTATTCATTACCGGGAGGAGGAAGCCATCTATATCAAAGCCAGTCACGATCGGGTCACTGTGATATTCAGCACGGTCTTCCGTGAAGAAACTGACCGTATCTTCGGTAAAGTATTTTTGCAGGTATGTCTGTTCTTGTCCCTTGGATCCATATAACACCATCTGACAACCTCATAGGAATTTGTCGATGCTAGACGCCGAGTCCTCACACTGCAGAATGCACCTCAGGTTCTCTTCCGGAGCGACCCTCCGTTGGAGTTGGAGGGCATTCCGGGATTGAAGCACCGCGGCGAAGATGATATAAGTTATGTTACATTTGGTACTGATGCCTTTAAGTCCATGAATACTCGTTCAAGACTAACAGATGGATAGTTCTCTTCCCTCGCCATCTGACCCCACAGCGTCGCTATGAGAACATCTCTCACATCCAGACTTTCCGCGATTACTTCCATTATCACATTAAAGCTTCAAAGGTAATTGATATATACTGAGATTTTGCATTGATGTTCGTGTCGCTTACTTCAACTTGTCTAGGCATATATCCACACCAGAATGCGGAAGCGGACCGCCGATTTCCTGCAAGGTAAGAAATTGCGTTTCCATTCCTCATCGCGCTCATGCTAACCGTGACAGTCCTCAACCGAGCACGTCCCGAAAACGAAGAACGCGAGAGAAAGACGGCCAGCGGTCGTACATTCAGAGTCCAGGGTTAGAGCGAGTCCATACTACCTTGTTTATATTCCCAGCTTGAGATACGGGCGCCATTTCCTTAGAATTCAATACGGAGAGCTGCTCGCATCAGATTGCGAAGCGTCCCTTCCTCTATAGCCGCTGGCTGGCAACGGCTGCGTCCCTTAAGGGCGCGTCCTGGATTCGTGGACTCGCGATCCCTTCTCATTGCTAGCTATGTGATCAATTCAAAAAATGGTAAATATAAATCGCAAGCAATCATAATTCTAGACGAGATGTAATCGTAAGTTGAGTCTGTCAAAGGCTCACCGACTATGTGCCGCACGCCTGATTCAGAAAATTGCTCTAAGACTCGATGTTGAAAAGAATATTAGCATTCGGCATACCTCCGACCTCCGTGCCCTATTCTCACCGAATCTAACCTTCTCTCAAACTGCATGCAAAAATACCTGCCTTGATAATCTAAGACACCGACCCCGTATATCTGTCGCGGAGCGGGAAGCGTAAAACTAGTCCGCCTAGACTCATTTAGTCTGAGAACAGGTTGTAAGAGTCTCGCTTGTAATTTCCATCTATAGGTGGGACAAGCTATCTAGGATACAAGGCCTGGTCAGTATTTATGTCGGTTCATACTAGCAGTAGGTGATTAGATGATAGTACGATCGAGTTGATAAGCGCTCCACAGAATCTGGGCGAGCAGGTTACACGATCTTCGGATGAATCACTACACCTGAAGAAGAGCCGTCTGCATAAAGTACCTACCTTGGTAGTTGGTACTGAAGCATCTAGCCACCGAGGAGATTGCCGGGACGGTATGCGTACTATTATGCATTGTTGATAGGTGCTGTGGCTATGCGATGGTAATTGTTGATCTACCACACATGTGCGTTGGTGTACTTTATTGATATCTGTTCTCTCAACAGTACCATACACATGTTTAGATCTCCTGCTTTAAGATCAGAGTGTCGCCCGTGGAGTGGAACAAATTGCTCTCTTCATGCTTCCGGGGAGAAATAGATACCGGGGTTTTGCTGTATGCACGAAAAAAGGTTACTTCTGGCCGTATGCCTGAGAATATGTTCAAATTCGGAATACTGAAGTGATGATTATTAATAGCTACCAAAGCTATTTTTGGAAATGCCTTCGATTGTAATATTATCAGTAAGAACATTTGCTTAGAGATAGCAATGAAGTGTCTCTGTCTTATGATTGAGGTCATTAGTTGCAATTTTCTCCGTATTTTGTACCACTTGGTCCATTTATATTATAAATTGCTTTCAGATGTTCTTTTAATACCACGTCAAAGGTACTTGGCTATAGTTTCTACGTCTTGGATGTGATGTATCGATCCCAAGTACTCGGTTCGGGGCTAAAAGTGCCCCATCGTAACCTGAGTCCCGGGTACATGAACTTTAAGCTCCTGGGTCTAAACCATAACTTTATTTGCCATCCAGAACTCTTACCGAGGGTACAAACACGTAATGGTTCGTGCTGTGACCGTGTGGATGCTACTATCGGGTCTAGATGAGGAGAAATCTATTGCGATCATCTTAATCCATCAGAACCGACACCTTGATAACGGCCAGCGGCATATGGGTTTCCAACCAGTCCTTAATTCGATATCGGCTGCACGCTTGGTCACCTGGGCTTTCGGTCTGAATTTCTTAAGACTGGCGTCGGATGACGCACATCACAATTCACATAGCGCGTGCATCATCCTCTCACCTGTTATCTGACCACGTGTTCATCGGAAGGTTGATGGCCGTTTGGAAGTCTATCTGGCTCTCTGTCTCGGATCGCACACAATGATCTTTTTTTCCCAGTGTTTTGGTTCAACCCCACGTACTCCGATGCCGCGGCGTCATGCCAGTCATACGGGCCAACCCGCATGTAGGGCCTCCCACTCACTAGTGCATATTGTCGTCTTACTGCATAGAGCTCACGAGAGGTGAGGGTGATGGCGATATTTCGGCGCTCACACAATGTTGGGTCCATACTGTTGGAACCGGGCGGACGGTAAGCGACATCCCGGTAAGAACCTTGGGGTTATAGTACGGTAAGGCAGGGGACAGAAATAGATGAGAAGTAGCGGTCCGATAGATCCTATGACGCAATCTTGCACGAAGAGGTTGTGCAACTGTCAGATGAACTTTTCCCTGTCCTACCAACCCGACCAATGCATGACTCGCTAAGATCTCCGGACTAAGGCTTGTGCGAAGACAATGTGATCTCAGGACAGGGGAGGCTAAGGGAACCCTGGGAGAATATACCCTATTTTTCCCGATATAGCCGGCTTGCTTGAACGCCAGACCAACAGCTGAATTTAAGACAGGTAACTCTACTTGTCTTGCTAGAACTACTTAAGTGGGTATGTATGTACCTCCTACATTGGTAAACTACGCTATCTCCAAGTTGACGAGCGCAGTCGTGCCTGCAAAAGATGCATTCACCGCTAGAGTGAGCAAGTAATACATAAACACCATGCGGCCCCATGTGCAGGAATACCCAAAATATCTTAGTCGTAACTGCAAGATTTCCCCTGTTCTTTTTTTTCATCTCAGCTACTCACCGACACGAGATCCATGCGTAGCAGGGCGGATAGGAAGGATGTCTGGTGGCTCTGTATAGATTTCTGCGGTGAGTTTAGCTTCGATGCGTTGCCACCGGGGACCCTGGGAGGTGGTGATCCTATGTATCTTGTCGGCGGGAATGGAACGGTGTCTTGACTACCCGATGAAAGAACGAAGAAATGACGTGGAAAATCAACATCGTCAGCCGCCCACCTCCATTTGAGAGATAAAGATGATAAGCGGTAGAAAAGAAGCGAGGGTGTATAAGTAGCCAGTGCGCTTTCATCGTGGCTGTTGGATTTCATCATAGGGTGATGTCGTGGATAGCAGTATATACCGCACTGACTGTCTCTAAAATACTGGAAATATTATATATAATTGCTCTTCATCGAAATCGAGTACTGCTATATTGCTACATTGTGCCGTCCTACGTTCGGAGCTGCTCTGATACTAGGAGAAGTCTTGACGTTTGCATGTGCTCGTTGGATCCTTCTATTTACTATTCCGAGTATTACACCATCGCACACCATCAGTTCCTTCACAAAAGAGGTCTAAGATAAAGATAGTGCCTCCAGAGGAAATCAACCATCTACTGCACCAATCTATTCTTGCCATATCGGTCGCCAAAGCTCAAAAAATTGAAAAGATCAATAGCCAGCAAAAAAAGACAAACAGGGCATCCATACATATGGGAAAGACGTGGTGAGCGTTGAGATCAAAATCCAGCGTCCGCCAACCCCAGTCTTGCTCAGTTAAACGCCTTACGATAAGGAATCTGCCACGAGACATTAATCTCCGTGCTACAAACACCGTACGTATATCATCAAATTAGAGAACTCTGTCCGCTTTGCGTTGTCCAATATGACTGTGTCGAGGTTGAATCGTTAAAACTGCAAGAGTGGCTGACGTATTGAACATAATTCAGGCAGGAGAGTGTACAACACTGCACAGTACATCTACCTGTGTACCAGGCACCTGATCGACGGAAAGAGTTAACGGTGCATGGGAGAGGCATTCCGCTTTGTCTGGCTAGCGGATTGATTGCCAAAAGTACGACTGGAAGGAACTATACGATCAGTGAACTCATCGACTCGACCACATATATACAGGGATCGATTCCCTCCTTCCCAAGCTTCAGATTCAGGTTCTCCTTGATTAAAGCGTGCAGTTGTCGGCACAGTTGATCTTTCTTCCGGTATTCGTACTTTTGACTCTGTCTACTATTCGGCGCATTTGAAACCCGCAAAAAGCGCTCGGTGGTTGTTCCAGAACGAGCCGGATCGCCGCCAATAATAGAAGCTCTCCCGACTGAGTTCTCGCGGAGAGAATTTTACCTTGGTATTGGGACGGGGATCCTTTCCTATCACATTTTCTGTCCGGGGCCCCGGTTAAGTCTGCGCCGCAGCCGCGTTTGGATGCTTTGAAATTCCAATCAGGTTACCCCTTTCCTCCCCGGTGACGCTTGCATTCGGTTTTATTATTCTTTACTTCTCGTTAATTGCGGTGGCCCATTTTTGGGTCTCACGTTGGCAGTATTTCATATTTGGTCGTTTCACTGGTTTCACTGGTTTCTTTCGTTTGCTTTTATTTGGCTCTCTGGAAGAGGCTGTTCTGTAACTGTCTCTCTTTTTATACTAGAACTTCTATTTCTTCTTTCTTTCGTTAGCGTGAAAGGGCTTTGTCTTTCGGAACAGATCTGCAACAAGCTCGTGGGAAGAAAGACGCAGCCATTTATCAAAACCACTCGCTTATACTCGACGAGAAATTTTGATTCAGGGGATTTGAATCTACCTGCGCTGTTCTACTTTCTTGAGCAAGTCAAATAACTTCTTGAGAGCTCGAAGTTCGCGCGTACCTTTTGAACCGCAGGGGAAATGACAGGAATTGCAAGGATGAAGACAGAAGTACATGGTGCGCTCCAAAAGGGGACAACCCTCAGCCACAAGCCAGACCTCCTCAGCAAGATGCCTATGGAGATTATACTTTTGATTCTCTCTCATTTGAACATATCCTCGTTGCTTTCTTTTGGTTCCACATCACGTGCAAATCACATATATCATTCTTTATGCCTCAAGCGTCTCCATCTTGCTGTTTTCCAAAAGCGGCTTCATACAACTATTGCGTTCATCGAAGCCAGCTCGAGCAAGATGGAAGAGTCTGGAGAATGGGACATGGGCGCTGAACACCATGTGTCCATCATCCTTCCCCGAAGCAATAGGGGGAAGGAAGTTGTTGGATACAAATCACCTTTGAGGGGTTCTCGCTGGATTGAGATTAGGCGGCGGAATTGGGACCGTGACGATGAAAATCCTCCTGCAAATCAGACAATCCGCGCACAGAACGATGTTTTCGCGGCTCTTCTTAGTCGATACGGCAGAGGTCTCAATGATCTTGAATTCATGGCATACGACCTTGATGCTAAGGGTGCTGTTGCACTCGCAACGTATTGCAAGTGGAAACTTCGTCACTTAGCACTGCGGTTCGAACATCCGTACGTTCGGGACGGCATGCTGCCTCGTGATTATTGGGTGCAACCAGCACCAAGTAGTACAGCATGGAATGCATTAATCGGCAGTGGAGAGTACAAAAAGGAGATGGGCCTAACTGGTCTAGAAACTCTGACGTTGGAACGAGCCGGAATCACAGCGTGGCAGCTGCAGATGGTAGTGAAGAGAAACCCAAGACTCAGGGAATTGCGCCTTAGAACCTGCAAGGCCATCCAACCTGAGTTCTTGAACTGGCTAGGAGGAATTGAGAAGGATCCTAACGAAGAAAGATGCAAAGATTCAGAAGACGCACCCGGTTCTAAGCTACAGGTTCTCTGGCTTGAGAACTCTGATGAGATCTTCTCTGAGAGAATAGATGCGAATAACAAAGTCGTTGGTCTCGAATGGATGGAAGGCATGAAGGGTCTGAAGGTATGTTATTTTTCTAAATCTATGTTCTAACAGTAAAGAAACGTCTCTGACGTAGCCTCATAGTCTCTCTCCTTCCGCAACTGTCGACGAATAGACGCCGACCTCATCGAGAAGGCGAACAAGGAAATCTGGTATATCCCTGAAGTCTTCTTACCGCAGCCGATAAGAACCGTTTGGGATGGTGAGGGAACTATCGAAGTTGACCCTGCATATATATGATGATTTATTTGGTATGATATGACGTGATACGATTGATTGATAGTTTCACGTTTCGAAGGATTATGGACTCCGGGAGTTTCCTACCCCTGTTGTTTCAGTTTCTTTCTTTCTTCTATTTTCCTCCTCTTCTCATGATCTAGAATTGAAGTTAGGATATTAATAATAATGAGACCATGACCATGTGATATATATTAATTAGTATTGCTATAGTTGAATCTTAGAATGTTAGCATTGAGTCTTGCCTAGCTTATAAAGCTATAAACTAGCATGTTTAGAGAAGTGTAGCCACTCTTGCTCTGCTGACGTGCAGAGTTGGAGGGACATGCCGGCAGGTGAAGTTATTCACAATGACACTGAAGCTTCACACTTAACTCTGACGGGGACTGATATATGACTGTCTGGTATGACAGAGTGCGTCTTATCTGGCATATAAAATGTAGAGAATGTCTAGCATCGTCTACCATTATGGTCCAAAAGCTTGAAGAGACGCTCGGGAGCAAGATATTCAACAAAGGCCTTGTCCTTACCTTTTCCTCCAGAGTCCCATAACTTCACATGGTCCTGGAGGTCGTCGTCAATCATAACATTGGGAATCGCCTGGACGCCTGTGTTAATGCGAGTTTTTCACCTTTTAACATCGCCGCAGCCGCACAAGCTCTCCCACCATCACCTCCTCACACCTTCAACTGCGGCTTGACCTGATATCGCGGCTTGACTATCGCGGCTTGAAAAAAACACACGAACCTTCACAAGCACTGAAAAGCTCATCATGTCTAATTCACGCAGACCTCCTCGTCCTCCTGGTTCTCTGCCTTCCAGCCAATCCTCAGAGGAACACAACCGTCAAAACGAGGATCCTGACTTCCCTAACCCACACTTTAATCTGGGTAACCAGCGCTTCTACAGACGCTATCAAGCATACGTCAGTAGAGATCCTGAACTTCGTTCTCCTTACCCTCAAGATCTTTCTCGCTTTCGGCTTCCTGCACCTCCTCCACCTCCACCCCCTCAGCCTACTGAGAGTGACGAGTCTGACTCGGACAACTTGTCTCTGGCTTTGCTCAAGGAGCAGCTGCTGGCTCTCGCAAGAGACCCTCAGCGTGGTCAGCACTCTGAAAACGAAGGTCCTCGTCCTCCTCTGGGCCGTAGTGACAACATGATTGCACCCAATCCTCTTGGTGTTCCATATACCATCAGCTCTGGAGAGTGGTCTCTTGCTTCTAACTCTTCCAAGAACTCTCAAGGTCTTGAGGATATTCCTGAGGAGCAGCTTTCTGCTAGACGCACTAGCGTGATCTCAGTCTACTCGACGGTCTATGCCGTGGCTAAAATTGTCTTCACGATTTTTGCGGACTATGGAGTCGAAGTAAGTCAAGCCATGAGTAAGAAGACGCATTTTAGATCTCAATAGCTGACTCGATATAGCTTGATAATTCTCCTGCTGGACTCAAATTTCATCTTGAACGTGCTGAAGCTGAAGTCGTTAGTGACTCTCTTCCTACCTTGATCAAGGCCGTCGAAGACCTGTATTATGTCTTGTATGCTCGTCTTGCTATTGAAATCGGCAATGTGCAGCTCTGCTCTTCCTTCAACCTAGACATCCGTCGTCTGTCTGGTCGAGACACCTTCCAGCTTCCTGAGCCCAGTCATTTGATTCTCATTTTGCGCGCCTGTAAGGATGTCCTCGAGGTTCCCGAAGTCTGTAAAGTTCTCGATGCCGAGATCGTCGCGCAGCATCAGGAAGATTTTGTCCGTCGTGCCATGGCCAATTTCGAGGAAAAGGGACATACTGCGAACGACTTGCTAGGCTATCGTCGCTACATAATGAGTCTGATCGAGCAAGGAGATTCTGAATTCTGCCAGAACTGGCGCGGTCTGAACCCCGTCTACCAGATGGCACCTGGTGAAATCCTTGCTATGCTATCTGAGAAATACCTCTCAGTCGCGGCTGTCGAGAAAAATAGCAATTATGCTACTGATGAAAATCTCCCTTTCATTGACCGCGAGCGCGTCGATCCCGACGAATGGGAAAGACAGATCATTTTGGACAACCGCCAGGCAACATGGGCCAAGCTCGAAGGGAAGAGTGTCGGAGAGATGCGGCGCGAGGATGAGAGACGCCCGCTCCTTGACTACGTCAAGGAGTACAAGTGCATCTGTCTCTCATTCTGCTCCTGCGCCAACGATTGCACCAACGACGTGGAGCGACTATGCCCCTGCGCTGAGCGCATGATGCGCATCCTCCTGGCTGAACAGAGCACCTCGCCCAGGGGGCAGGCGTTCGGGCAACGGTGCGCCGACTTGGCCGCCCTCGTTTTCGAGGGTCTGGCCTCCGTCTACCGGGGAGCCCATGGTTCAGAAATGGCCATGGAGCTCAAGTCGGCGCTGGACCTCTTCAAAAGGGAGGTCCTCAACGAACGCCGCGCCGCCCAAGGGGGCCAGTGAGTAGATGATGCGGAAGAGGGGAGGAGAAGGGAATCCAGATAAGAAAAAAAAGAAAAACAAAAAAAACATCAACAAGTTGTCGTTTGGAGACTGATCATGTCGAGACGGGGGAGCTGGCCCTCGGCTGGTTCCCCCGTAGTAGATAGATCTTGGTCCAGAAACAAGTTACATTTGTTAAATTCATTCCGTGGCTGCTCGTCACTTCCTTTGTAAATTCCCCAGTAATTCCAAATCAATACCGTATCGCTCTTGTTGACTATAACAGAAGGGATTGGCAATGGAAGTTGAGTTAGGCAGAGTTGGTTGACCGGTGAAGTGAGAAGTATCCGAGGGAGGCTGTTTCACCGAGGAAAAGGCATGTAACGTTCTTGGCCGCGGGCAACACCTGACGAGTCACGCCTCAACCGAATCCACGACGGTCAGCCTGTGCTCGAGCCTCGTGTACGGCTTTCAAAGTACCAAAGAACGGTATCGTCATCACTGCCATCTTGATCTTGGTCTCCCTCTCCCACCAACTTTTCTCGTTTCAGTATGCTATGAGCCCCGCCTATCGTGCGCCCGGGGTGCACTCTAAGCGGGCATGGTTGTCGAGTCTATATCTTCTCCGGCCCCGCGAACCCTCTTCGCATGCCGTCCGCTGCGGATAAAGTCTTGGATACCAGCAATATCCGTGCGACGCTATCGCGTTGCCGTGCCTTCGTACGGAACTACGACACCGACCCCGGAAAACCTACACTCACGGTTTTCAAATTCTCCCTATCGATTCGAAACCGGATACGCCCTCTGTCCCAAGCGCCCCTCACGACCGTTTCCGCCGCCCTTCATATCCCTTCCGTCAACCTCCTTCTCCGATCCGCTGACTACACACTTTCGAGGGCAGGATAAGAGATTATCCGTCAAGGGCGAGTTGATTAGAGGTCTGACGAATGGGGATGATGCCGTACTCGTTGCAGAGAACTTCATTGGGGTCAACGATGGGGTAGGAGCCTGGGCAACGAAACCCCATGGGCATGCCGCGTAAGGCTCCAACATGATATTGTGCAGCAGGGATCAGGACGCTAACCGCCCGCTCTAGGTTATGGTCTAGGCTCATCTTACACTTCTGGGCCCTTGAAGTTGAGCGCGAGTTCGACACGACATCGGAACCGGATCCTGTCGGCTATCTACAGCGTGCCTACGAGGAAACCATCGAAGCTACTACCAAGCCGAACGAATGGGTGGGAACCACAACGACGGTGACCGCTCTTCTACATCATACCAATGACGAGAATCAAAAACCGTTATTATATGTGACCAACCTAGGTGACTCTCAAATCCTCGTGATTCGTCCAAGTGAGGCGAAGGTCATATTCAAAACCAAAGAGCAATGGCACTGGTTTGATTGCCCCATGCAGCTGGGGACAAATAGTAAAGACACTCCGCGCAAAGATGCGGTTCTATCAAAGGTGGAACTGGAGGAGAACGATATCGTGATTGCTGCCTCCGACGGAGTCATTGACAATCTCTGGGAGCACGAGATCTTGTCCACTACCCTCAATGCTATTGAGAAATGGGAGGCCGGTGAAGGTGGTGAAGCAGAAGAGGAGCGCACTGCTGGAGCAGGTGGTGGCATGGTCTATGCGGCCAGGGAGATACTGCAGGCCGCTCATATCATTGCGCAAGACCCATTTTCAGAAAGCCCTTACATGGAAAAGGCCATAGAAGAGGGTCTTACTATTGAAGGAGGTCCGTATTCACCGAGTCTTTTATCATATTTTCGATTCTGACCGTTGGCAGGGAAAATGGATGATATTAGCGTCGTAACGGCGCTTTGCAAGAAGCGCCCTAGTTGATTAGGGGAACTTATGTTTCAACCTTCTATATCATGGAAACAAGAGAGTCTACCTGCATTATGGTAGCTAGTTTGGGGATTCAAGGAGTCAGAGACTGATTTATTTCTTGACCCGAGTCACCCAGTACGCTCGCTGACGCGCTCTGCAATCAGTGAACCTGTAACAGAAGATTGCATCCAGTCTTCCAAGCAGGAATCAGATCGCTCTCATCTAGAGTCCTTTCTTTTGCGAGCATCTTATAGTTGCGTCGAACAAAATCATGTTCGGTTCGACTACTAGGAGTTCAGAAGAAGCGCGATGCGATTTGCGGACCGAAACCGCATATGCTAGAGAAGCCTACGTTTATTCAAAGCACACATGTCTGATCAGGAACTGGATCAAAAGGCATAAGAAGAGCACAGACATGCGCCCTTCAGAATTGTCGTACAAGGCTATATTGTACTGTACACTTCATACCTGTATCATAATAACGGGGAGCGGAATTGGAGCACATTCATGGGATCTATAGAGGACATTATATAGAATATCTTAGTAATTATGTTCTAACGAGCCTAATACAATCTTGAACCGTCTCGAAATTACTTATCAAACGTTTGAATCTTATCGTGCGAGTCCTATGGGTCCGTTGATCCTAACCTGATCCAGCCAAAAGAGGTGCACAGACCACACTTAAAGCGCAGCGCGCGGGCAAGCAAAACCTTGCGGAGTCTTGGCCGGACAAAAAAAGTTTCGGCGACAGCAATTTCAACGTCCTCGTCCTGAGATATCTTATGATCTTTGCCCCTCTTTTCCTGAATATCTGACGAAGTCATTCTTCATCAGCGATCAAGATGAGGGCTAAAAGATCGAAGAAGTATCGCAAGCTCATGCACCAGTATGAGCTTACGTTCGGCTTCCGTGAGCCGTATCAGGTGCTGGGTACGTTTGCCCAGAGCTATAATGAACAAGCCAGAAAAGGCTGGATCAATCTTCAGGGTCTTTGCTGACTGTAAATGAATTAAACAGTGGACTCGAATTTCCTTCGTGCGGTACACACTTTCAAGATGGATCTCATCCCCTACCTTGAGCGGACGGTGCAGGGCAAAGTCAAGCCTCGTACGTATAACTTCCTCATGCGCAACTTTCAAAATTCCCTGCAAAGTACTATATTGATAAATCCTCTTTGCAACTACAGTATTGACAAAGTGTTCACTCGCTGCGATAATGGCCGACTCACCAACAAACTCGAGGACCGACAAGCCTATCCGCCCCGCGCATCTCCCTCCTCCCACGACGCTTCCTCTCCGTCATTGCTCCCACAACCCCGAGTCTACCCCCATCGATGAAGTCAGCTGTCTATTATCTCTTCTTTCTCCTAGCCCGGATGCCAAGAAAAACAAAGAGCATTACATCCTTGCGACAGCTGACCCCCCAACGTCGTCGGATGATAAAGATGCCACCAACGCGAAGAAGAGAAAACGGGTGGATCCAAGCGAAGACCCTCTACGACGTGCTCAATCTCTCCGTTCTGGGGCACGCTCTATTCCTGGTGTTCCTATTATCTACGTTAAGCGATCAGTTATGATCTTGGAGCCTATGAGTACGTCTTCAGAGCATGTCAGAGACGGTGTCGAGAGGGATAAGTTCAAGGTCGGAATTGAGGCTACGGTGACAGGAAAGAGGAAACGAGAAGGGGAAGATGGACAGAAAGAGCGTGGACTGAAGAAGGCCAAGGCACCAAATCCGTTGAGTATGAAGAGGCCGAAGAAGAGAGCAACGGAAGATCCTTCGAAACAAGGTCTGAAGCAGAAGAAGCAGGTGGGAGTGGAACAAGCTAAGAACGGGGCATCAGGAGAAGCTAATCACAACGATGGTGGGGAAGAGAGAGGAGAAGATGGTGAAGGCGCACATAAGAAACGTAAGAGGCGGCATAAGAACGCCAAAACGAACGGGGATAGTGCCGAAGGGCCTGGAGAAACTCAGGCCGCTACTCCTGCTCAAGGAGAGGAATGACTCTGATACCTCGATGCGGCTAAAAAGCATCAATTCACATTTATGGCGTTTGGGTGGAAAATTTTCTTCAAGGGCACTATTTTCTGGTCCTGTGATTGTTTTTTCTTTATCATCTTGACCATAAAAGTATTGTACATACTAAGAGTGGAATTCATTCGCTTCAACGTTGACATGAGGTAGAGCTTTCCGCACGTCTTTCCTCCATTAAACATACCTTCCCCCCCTGCGTGAGGGACCTAGCATCCTTTCCAAAGGAGGCAATGAGAGAACGCCCCAGAGCCCCAGTCCATTAATGCGTAATATACAACGATTCAGGCCATACCGCGCATCGTCTCAAACGGATTCGATCTCAGGATACAGACCCTGCATCGACTGAATCTGACCCTTGTCCCCCATCTTCTTTTTTTTGAGACCACATATATCTTCTTACATCCCAATCACAGCACGAACAATCACTGCTTCGCCTCAACATTTCCCATCGCCGCCGTTGTGATCTCAGGAACCACCACGCCTTCTCTCACTCTCTCCTCAGCCCAGATCTGCTCGATACGCTTCCTCTTCTCACGAGCCTGATCACGATTGCGTTTCGCACGTATAAATCTCTCTCCACCCAGACATTTGTTCACTTGGTTCTTGATATCATTGCACCCGCCGATTGCCTTCCAGAGGAATCCTCGCGCGTGGCATTCGTCGAGCATGGTCATGATTTCTTCGCAGTCTGTTCATTATGGGGAAGAAAATTCGTTAATTAATTGATAACTGATAGACTTGAGCTGAGAGGGAAGGGAGGTGGAAGACGTACTGGCATTTTCGGGGGTGTGCAGATGAGAATGCATTGTCGTTAGGTCGTACGTTCTCGAGGGTGAACAATGGGTAAAGATGAAGGTGAGATTCGATATAGAAGAATTGTCCGAATTGAGAACTCGAGGTTGAAAAGGTATCAATGGATGTTATTGCAAAATGGTGTTTTCCCCGGTGGATTGATAATACCTTGATGCTAAGCAGTCTTTCTCGCTCTCCGCTCGTGATCCCGCCGCGGACTTCTCCGACTCCGAGAGGCCGGGCGGTCGATCGATCGGGGAGCCAACTAGCGCTTGTCGAAAATTAATTCTGCCGGGCGGAAACGAAGTTTCGAACCACAGAAAAAAAATATATCGGTGAAACAGAAGCCGTGGGAGACGAAATTTGTTTCTTGCTTGTTTCAAAATCTGTTTTCTTTTGTTTCCTTTCTCTAAGAAACAGGGGGATATTTCTACTGGCCTGGAATTCAGCCCCCGGAAGCAGGGTCGAGAGTTCTCGAAGAAATTTCGAACTTTTCGGCTCCCAGCCCCGCCGTTATCGAGAGTCCGTTTATCTCGGCGGCGCATGCAAAAATTTATTTACTCTTCTTAATTTGTCGGACGACAACGGGACACAAGGAGTTTCCTAGCCATGTCGATGATTACGGGCACCGCTTGGGTGCAGCGCGGAGTCGCTGCCCAATTCCCCACGAAATATGAGATTGACGAGGAGGAAATTAATCGGATATCGAAGCTTGCGAAGATGCAGCTTGAAGAGGCCCAGGACGACTTGAAGGCCGCGCAAGAGGAGGCTGAGAATGAGGATGGAACCAAAGAAAAGAAGACGGACGATGACGATGCTATGGAAGATGCTGCGGAAAAGAATGAGAAGACTGAGAAGTCAAGGAAAGAGTATGTGCTATGCCTCTAATCTACTAAGCTGTGGGACGGGGAGGAAGCTAACCTGGATTTTTTTCCAGAGAGGACGATGATGACTTGAAGGAGTATGATCTCGATCACTACGACAGTGACCCAGTCGACGAGGAGGGCGAGGAAATCACAATGTTCGGCAACGTCAAGTCATTGGCGTACCACAAGCCTCACGAGAAGGACCCATACCTAGTCATCCCGGAAGATGAGGATGATGAGGACCGCGAAGAACTGCAGATTATGCCTACGGATAATCTTCTTCTGGCGGCTAAGGTTGAGGACGAAGTCGCTCATCTGGAGGTCTATGTGTACGAGGATGAGGCCGATAACCTCTACGTTCACCACGATATTATGCTTCCTGCTATCCCACTTTGCGTTGAATGGCTAGATATTCCGGTTGGACGAGGCGCAGAGGACCGCACCCAGGGTAACTTTGTCGCTGTTGGAACGATGGAGCCGGATATCGAGATCTGGGACCTTGACGTTGTTGACTGCATGTATCCTAATGCTATTCTGGGCCAGGGTGGATCCGATGAGAACAGTGAGGCCAAGAAGCCGAAAAAGAAGAAGAAGGTGAAGGCGAACGACGAGTTCCATGTTGACTCCGTGCTAGCCCTGGCTGCCAACCGTCAGCACCGCAATCTTCTGGCATCTGCATCAGCCGATAAGACCGTGAAGCTCTGGGATCTGAATACGACCAAGTGCGCCAAGTCCTACACCCACCATACCGACAAGGTCTGCGCCCTTGACTGGCATCCCAAGGAGTCTACTGTTCTCCTAACTGGTAGTTACGACCGAACCATTGTGGCCGCCGATATGAGAGCACCCGACGCCCAGGGAGCACGATGGGGTGTCGAGTCCGACGTAGAGACCGTGCGATGGGATCTGCACGACCCCAACTTTTTTTACGTGACTACGGATGGAGGAATGGTCTACCGCTATGATGTACGAAACGCCCCTGCGACACCTCAGCAGTCCAAGGCGCAATGGACACTCCAGGCCCACGACTCCTCCGTGTCGTCATTCGACATTAACCCTACGATCCCTGGATTCCTCGTGACCGGTTCGACCGACAAACAGGTTAAGCTCTGGAACATCGAAGATAACAAACCTAGCATGGTAGTGTCACGGAAGCTCGAGGTCGGCAAGGTCTTCTCGACCACGTTCGCGCCAGACCAGGAGGTGAGCTTCCGATTGGCTGTGGCTGGTAGCAAGGGTGTCGTCCAGATCTGGGACACCTCTACCAATGCGGCGGTTCGTCGCGCGTTCGTGGGACGCATGCCGTCCTTGGAAGGCGAGGTGAAGGAGCGAATGATTGGCGTGAACCAGGATGACAGCGATTCCGATGATGATGAAGGGGCTGAGGGCGAAGAAGCAGGCCAGGGAGGAGAGCAGGACGGATGGGAATCGATGGAGGAGGATTAAATCACAAAGGCAAAAGAAGGAAGGACAAAACCAAAAAATGGATGGTTAGCATTTTGAGATACCCGGTTCTGTTCGGTCAAAAAGAAGGAAAAGTCCGTTTGTAGAAAGGTATATGCTCCGGCTGATGCGCCGTTGAGTGGCGGAACAATCTGCTGCGATAATAGCACATATGGTATCATGTTTCACGAAGCTTTGTTTCTGTTTCTATGGATACCACCGCATCCTCATTCTCTGATTATCCAGAATCTCGGACCAGTAAATGGCACAGTAAAGCTTACTGAAGTTCTCAACCTTGATTCCTTGCACAAAGAGAAGGCTAGATCGGAACCATATTGCCGGTTATATATAGTCGGCGAGGGAACCGTTGGCCTTTCCGTAGGTATGTGGACTAATATTCCCTGCTGAAATTTATACTTTTCCTTGTTCCAGCCACTTCTTCATACCAAAACAATAATTTTAGTATCGAAGATGGACATTACACAGAAAATTAACAGGGAAAATCGAAACGATATTCTAAATACCAACCTCTTCCTGGACCCATTCATCGGTTTTTTTTTTTTTTT
>JAPVCE010000022.1:1288067-1513580 GCA_029606265.1 Paecilomyces dactylethromorphus
TGGATCCCCATCTCACATACCTCGCATTACTGCATGACCCATGTGGCCCCTGCACGCCCCGTCCACGCGGTCATTGTGCAGAAATTCCAAGAATCCTTCTCTTCGGTCCCTGCTAACGTCAATTGGCGCCATCCAGATCACCAGATTTAGAAGAGATGAGAAAGGGGCGCTCCGTTAGCCGCCCTCTTTACATCGGTATGTGATGGCGAGGCGTGTAGCGCGTGTACTACTAGTGGGAAAATACGTAAGGGAGATAAGGGACACCGACTTTTGACGCGCGTGCATGGAAAGTCCCTGGAGTAGGTCGAACATCATGCGGTCCTTCCTTACATTGATTTTTGCACGAGGGATGTATCTCGCATGATCGCTCCTAGGAATCATCTCCAGTGTCATTTGGGAGGGGGACTTATGCAGTATGCAGTATCACGGTGAAGTGGTGATAAGGGGGGGTTAATGTTTCTCCGCAGGGTTGTATCTGAAACAAAGCGGAGATGAGATCGAGAGAGACGGCGCCGGGCTTTGTCCTCCTTTCTCCGACGGTGTATTGTAGATCATCGATGAAGGACCTGCAAGTGTTCATTTCGCTTCGATGGGGACGATGCGCGCATCTGAAACGTCATCTGTCCTGGCATTGTGCACTGTGCATCTCGTTGTGATGGGATTAAATTTAGAAATGCCATAGGAGCTGTCAAGTGCTAATCTTGGAGGTGAAGCTCCCCCTGCAGGGCTGTAGGCGCGGAAGGGCGCTCTGCACACATCGTCGACGAATGAGGTGGCTGCAGCAAGGATCAAGTGAAATAATCTATTGGTATCGAAACAGACATGTTTAATCATGAGCTGGATGCCTCTACTCAGGGCGCGCACATGGCTGCATTCTAAGGTGCCGCGTGCCCCTGGGCGACAGCCACATTGCACCGGCGTGCCAGATGCCCTGGCCGTTTCATGGCCGCACTCGGGATCGATTGGTTTGTCGGCGAGAAACGCTCCCGGGGCGGCATCACACAGGCTCCGCCGGGTCAGTTGTCAGTGGTCGATACCGGCCAGGGTTAAGCAAACTACGGGAGTCAACTGTGCCCTCCTGCGGATGTCCGGACCTGACAGGTACCAGGTCCTACCTGGTAGATCCTACGCGGCACTCGTGTATCCCAGGCAGATACTTTCGCAATGGGCGTTCCAGGCCCAAGAGAGAGGAAAGAATGAACACCGTCCGAGAAAAAAAGGCCTCATCCGAACAAAGTTTTCGCTGGCTTTGCTCCACAGCCAGAAAGTAAGAATTTGGCTCAACTGCCCTACGAGCACCTGGAGAAAATGTGCCCACCGGGGGGTCCGTAGATGATGTTAACCTTTAAAGCCCCGATAGGCTGTAACCCCTCAGACCCTCATGGAAAGACACACGGACCGTGGGGCCCGCCGCTGGTCTAGTCCCTTAAGTTCCTTAGGTTCTTTAGGTTCCTGAGGTGGCCCTCGCCCGACTCACCACCCCGGTGGCGCCTGTCCCATGGTCCATGGCGATGGCCCTGTGATGGCCAATTCTGTTCGCTTTCACTCGACTCGTTCTTTTTTCTCCTCCCTCACTTCCTCTCCCTTCCCACCCCCACCACCGTGCCGAGGATTCTCTCCCTCTCTTCCTCGTTGTCCCGGTGTCGAGATCTTTTCGCTGCCTTGTACATTCATTCTCTCTGGCGCGTCCTGGTTGTCCGCTCCTTCTATCATCCCCTATTCATTCCTTCGTCTTCTCTAGAAGAAGAGTGTTTGTGCATCCGACCAGTGCAGAGCAACTTGGTATTTCGGGAGGCACGAAGAAAGAAACAGAAAAAAGCAAAAGCAAACGCATTCCTTAAAAAGACACATTCAATTCTCTTGCAGGGCGGCTGGTTTCTCAATAGTGCGATAGGCGAAAATACAATTGTCGAACCGTCGATATACGACTGACGGATATCGACGTTCGAATTTTTTTCACCCCAGATCCGCGATCTTGGAACACAGCATTTGAAGTCCGCATCAACTCGACCGGACTTGCGCGCAGCAGAAGACAGTTGAGAAGAAGAGAGAGAAGAAAGAAACACCTAACACCACTATCTGATATATCTCGAAATCGACTAAAAGAGCTTTGTCTCTAACCGGACTCAAAGCATCATCATTATGGAGAGCATCATCATGGCGACTTCTTTGACCAGAGCGTTCACAAAGCGCCACAAGCGCCCAGAGGTCTCCGCGCCGATGCCGTATCGCGAAGGACAGGTTTCTCAGGTCAAGTCCTCAGCAAGTGTCCGTCGTCCTAAGATTTCTGCGCCTATGAACCTGATCTCGACGACCAACATGTTGGCCTACAACGCTCCCGACCTGCCTTCTGCGATCTCATCTTCGTCCTCGTCCTCGTCTCTCCGATCTGGCGAGGACTCGGATGTGGCTCTGACCCCGAACACTTTCGCTTCGCCAATTACGTCGCCTAGTCTCTCGTCGAATGAGGCATCTCCAATCGGGCCGGAGCCAAACCATTTGTCGTCCTACTTCCCCAAGCGATCTGCAACGATCAGCAGCAACGCACGCTCGTCCACGTCGTCGACTTCCACAGACGCACCCGCGGTCCCGAAGCGTGCACTCTCCCACACCAAAAGATCGCATCAGGAACTTGCCCGGAAGCGATCAATTTCGCACATGTCTCCACCTCCGAACACGCTGCGTAGCGTCCGCTCCAGTCAAGACTTCTTCAAGCCCGTCAGCACCAGCAGCAGCAGCCACCCTTTTAGCCGGGAACTGGCGCAAGTTAACGAGGTTGCGGAGGGTTTTGGTGGCAGCCGCGTTGTGCTGGATGAGGAGGAACAGATCCTGCTGAACAAGGGCTTGAAGAAATTCAGCGCGGAAGACTATGTCTCCGAGATCGAGGGGCTGTATGGCAGCATCTTCAACGATCAGTTGGGCCCCATGAGCGGTGCCTGGCTCTAAGCATACTAGGGTATCTGCCCTGGTGTGATGTACGATAAACTCTACCAACAAATGATACCAGGGGAACTGGCTATTTCCCCAGATGGTTGGCTTTCTATTCTTGGGTCGTCTTCATGACTACTGGAGATGCCCTCTTTTTTATTCAAATTCATGTTACATATTGTGACATCTTACGATCATGGTGCAGCGACCAGAGATCGACTTAGGGATACGGGATATGAACATAGTTATGGCAGGGTGCCAAGGTGGCGGTTTTCGGATTTGCTCTCTACTGTTTCTTTTTTTCCCAAGTGGGCCTCACCATATTATCGTATGGTATACGGTCCCACTTGGGTCGTGACTTCTCCATTCTAACAAGTTGCTTGACCAGAATGTCCCTCGTTATCTAGTCATGAGTATTGTTTCTTTTCCATTTTTTTTTACGAGCGTGGTCGTTCATAGCGTACTGTCACAATTTGTGGCAGATCTGGTGTTTCCTATCCCCTTTTATGGCGACCTATGGCATTGATGTATCTCCAAACTGATCTTCCTCTCCTTTTCCTCAATGTCAACTAATACAAGCGTGTAAAGATATCATACCTCTAGAGACGCGTCTAACAGTGTGCGTAGTCTATATAACCCGAATAGGAAACTTAGGGCTGGCGTATAGCCAATGAGGGCACGGAAGACTTGGCGCACCAGAACACGCCAACCTCGGTCCCCACAGCAGAAAAAAAAAAGCTGCCGCCTTCACCGCCTGTCGAATCTTTTTTCGGTTTTTCTCCGCCCATTTGTGTTCCTCTCTAACCACTGTACGTGGTACTGACGCTCGTCTGTCTGCTTCCATCCGTCAAGAAGAGACGCGGCAAAGATCGACTCAGGCAGACAGACGGAGCCGAGTTACTTTAAAGAGTGACCCATTCGACGTAGTTGAGCCAACTGCTCCAGGAACGTCTCGAGGGGGTCGTCAGTGTCGTGTGCCTCCTGTGTCGACTGCTAGTGTCGCCACTGTCCGAGGTTTCAGAAGGGAGCAGACATCACATCCAGTCGATTCTGGATTGGAAAGGTCTTGCCAATGGAAAGATCTCAGTATTGTCGATTGATTACTACAGAAAGATCGCACCTATCGAGCTGAGATGGTATCCCTCGTCCCCGCTGCGGGAAAGCCTACTACGGCGACCTTGAGGCACCCCTCGAAGATGTTAGCTTCATCATCACCCGCACCCATCTTGAAAACATCAAAGTCCATCGATAACGCCGCCACCACATCCGTTGGGACCAAGCGCAAGATGTCGGAGATGGACCTTGCATCCTCTCCACCCTCATCGGCAGCTTCCGATGCTGGCGGTGCTGGTCCTAGTCCCAAGAAGCGCCCAAGAGTTCAGTTTGATTCGGAAGTTGAGACACGAAGTCTGCCGCCGACGGGAAGTGTAAGTGGATCTGAGCCGGAGAAGAGCGCTGCCGTTGTACGAGAGGAAGTGCGCAGAGCGATTCAAAGACATATCTCGGGTGCAGATAGTGAAGCGTATGATCGAGTAAAGGAGATTTTCTCGGCCGATCCCAAGAAGACCGATGAGGATGGGTCACTGCCGTATGGTCTGCCTTCACATACCACCGTGAAGCACCATCTGATGGGCTTGCTGTCCAACGTCGCATCGCTCGATAGGAATTGTACCGGACTGGTTCAGTCCATATTAGATAGCGAGTGGCTTGGAAGAGATGAATCATATGTCAAACTCTACATTCGATTTCTGGGAAACCTTGCTGCTGCGCAGGGTGGCTATTTGGGTTCTGTACTCAAGATGCTGGTCGGCTATCTGGGCGAAGGTAAGAGATGTTCTTCTACCCTCGTGGCTTGTTCTGGCTGACAGCTCGCGGCACAGTCCCCAAAGGCACTGGTAAATTACCCGGCTATCCCCGCGTTGATACCGCAGACATCTATGCCAGGACGCATATGGCACTCCGTTATATCATGCAGTTAATCCCTGCCGGAAGTGGCACTCTATCGCCTATACTCTCCATGCAGTTCCCATTTGACACCGATTCCGTTAAAGCCAACGTCGCCTACACCAGGAATCTCATCAAAGTCATCGAATATGCGCCCGAGCTGCAAGCGGATATCCTCGCCCTCATCACGGAGAAGCTCGTGAAGATCGACGTGCAGATCCAAGTCGACATGGAGGATATCGAAGATGAGGCCGGAGAAGATCTGGTGCAGGATATTGCGTCTCCGGAACGTATCGCCCTTGCGGATGACGAGTCTGACGCTGAGTCCGTGGCGAGCGATGATTCCATCGACGTTGATTCGCGCCAGCTGAAGGCCGTCAAGGATAAGATTCAAAAATTGGATTGCATGATTGATACACTCTTCGAGTACTATTCTCCACCATTCACTTCCGGCACTCTGGATGATAAGGAGAATGCCCTTGATCTCCTCCTGAGCCACTTTCAGAGCATCATTCTTCCTACCTATCGCTCTCGCCATTCGCAGTTCCTTCTCTTCCACTTCTCACAGTCCTCTCCTATCCTTGTCGACCGCTTCGCCACCACATGCATCCAACTCATCTTCAACAAGCTCCAACCAGGTATCACGCGTCAGTCTGCAGCAGCCTACCTCGCAAGCTTCGTCGCTCGGGGTGCTCATGTCTCGAGCGAAGTTGTGCGTGATGTCTTTGACCTTCTGGGCACACACCTGAACAATCTACGTTCTGAGTACGAGGAGACCTGCCGTGGCCCTGACCTTCGAAGGTACGGCCCATTCTATTCAACAGCGCAGGCGTTGCTGTACATCTTCTGCTTCCGCTGGCGTGATCTTACAACGGCTGCTCTCGAGAATGATGAGGCTAGCAATATCGACGACATTGATCTCGAAGACGTTTCTTTCCCGATGTCGATCAAGGAGATTCTCCACCAGGCCATCTACTCCAAACTCAATCCACTGAAGGTGTGCTCTCCCGCTATCGTGTCCGAGTTCGCTCGCATTGCACACCATCTTCGCTTCCTTTATGTCTTTCCACTCCTGGAAACGAACAAGAGACTACGCATCTCTTCGTTCCGCAGCATCTCTGCCATGGCCGACCCCCGCTTCAGCCAGATTGAGCGGGAGATCCGTGCCGGTGATGACGGTGGCTACCAACTAGATGCCTATTTCCCGTTTGATCCTTACCAGCTGCCACGAAGCCGTCGGTGGTTGGAGGACGATTATGTCGAGTGGCGCGGTATTCCTGGAGTCGATGACCGCGACGACGACTCTGACAGCGAAGTAGACGAAGATGAGGAAGAGCAGGACGACGTCATTAGCACTGACAGCGAGGAAGACTGAATTTGTCTCCCGAGTCAGCAGCTACAGTTTTCTTGTCATTATTATCTATTTAACGAACTCCCAGCGATTATGTCTGGAGAAAAGTGTGCTATCTTGGCAGTTTGATTTTTATGTGTGGATATTTAGCGCGGCGCCTGGAGCGATTATGTTTCACAACATCATGGCATGTTTTTGAAGAATGGTTTATAACATAACCCTTCTGTCGTTTCATTTACGACCTGATGGATGATTACCCAAATATTGTGGATGGATATGGACGATGTGAGAAAAGATTGAAATCAGTTTTGTTGGTAGAGAAAAAAATGTTAAAACGATTCAAATTTATCCTATCTATCCCTTCCCAGTAATCCCGTATACGACCATCACAGTTGATAACAACACAGTCTATATCAAATACATCATACTACTGTATTTCATTAGATTACGCAAATACTCCAACAATCAATAATCATTACAAGGCTTCAGTTCTCGATTTCGACGAGCCGAGAATATTTAGGAAGTTATAAGATGTTCTGAACCTATCTGATTTTTCTAAGGTTACAAACAAAAGAAGCAGACTGCCACTCATATAACATGTCGACAGTGCGATATATAATCATAATTTAAACGTAAAAAATCCTCCCTCACAGCACTCTCTCACGTAGAGTGACGTAAATATCGCGCGTAGGAGCCATAGCGGCCGGTGCAGGAACGTTGATCTTCACCGGCGGAGCCTGGGGATTCTCGATAGGAACACCATCCGGCGTCGTGATTTGAATATCGAACCTCTTCAGAGTGAGTGCGATGAACATGTAAATCTCGCGCTCAGCGAAATATCGACCAGGGCAATAAGTATGTCCGCCACCGAAGGGGAAATACTTCTTGGATCGAGTAAGGTTGGGCTTCTCGAGGAAACGATAGGCGTTGAATTCTAAGGGATTCGCACCGAATGTTTTGCCATCGAGTTGATAGTTACGGAGTGGACCGAAGATCTGGTCACCATTGTGGATGATCTTTCCACCAATGTGGATGTCCTGGACGGCTTTACGAACAGTGGTTGCGGCATTGTAGAGACGCAGAGCCTCGTACCATACCGCATGGAGATGAGGACATTCGCTACTAAGCTTTTCCAAGTCACAGGAACCGTCAGAAGTGCAACATGCGTCTGTCTCTTTCTTGACTGCTTCCAGCAGGGGTGGATTGCTAAGCATATGTGCCCACATCCAGAAAGAGATATAGTGAGCGTTGTTGTTAATGCTTTTTGCGAAAATTAGTTGTCTGCGTTCCTGGGTGAGGTGGATATGAGAACTTACGCCCAGCAGATCATCATCATCAACCCCGCTCTGTCGTCATTAGACAACTTCATTGTCTGGAGTTCCTTGTCCATGACCTGGAATATCCACGCAGTACCCGGTCTCTCAGACAAGGGCATGCGGAAGTACTTGGAAATAGCAGCAATCACACGCATGCGTGCGTCGTGCAACTCTGGAGCTAGGAAGTGCGGATAATTGTAGAAAACTTTCCAACTGTTATCTTCCCAGGTCTGGTAAAGACGAGCAATGTCAGGTTCGGTCTGAAAGAGCTCATCACCGAAGAAAGCTCGGAATGAACAGCGCGAAAGCATGTAGCGGCAGAATTTCCCCAGGATCACAGTCCTGCCAGGTCCAGATTTACCCTCGACGGCAGGAGAAGTATTGACCACAAAGTCACTGTCAAATCTGTCAAAGGTGAGGAATTGTCGGAGCCAGCTCAGGAATGAATCTTGGAGATAGTCTAGATGTTCTCCCGGAAGAAGCTGGGTCTTAAACCAATCACTTTGCACATTCATGTAATGCTTCTTCTTGGGGTTGGCAGTATGCAAAAGTGAGTTCGCTCGTGCCTTCTCATCTTCGATCAGTTTTGATGGGTCTGGTGTGTATAATCTCTTGACATCCGCTGGCGAAATTCCGAATGCAGTGAGCATCCGGGAGGTGAAAGGATCATAGCTGAGTGTTGTCGTGTTCTTCCACACTGCTGCGATGTCCGCTGTGTTTCTGACAACAACAGTCGTGCCACCTGCAATTGTGAGGCCATACAGTTCATCTCCCTTAAAATATTTACTAGTCAAGGTCAGCCTTGTCGTTCCTTCCGCGTTGGGCGTGGGGAACCTACTTTCCGCGGATATACACGTTCTCGGCACATCTCATAAAATCGATCGTGTGACCTGGAAAGGTCAGGGTGAACACTCAAGGAGAAATTCCATACAAGACTCACCAACATATGGAATGAGATATGGCAGTTGACGTGGCTCTTCAGGATATAAAGCCGGGAAGATAGTGAATCTCCACAGACGCCAACCACACCATAACAGCGTCAAGCAAGCACTAGAAAGAATGAGATAAGAAATAGAATCTCCTCGTGCAAGGCCATCAGCCAGAAGAGATATCCTGGCGAAAATTTCCACCATGTTGATCAATCACCAGAAGACAAAGGAGGCAAAGAAAGAGTATATCGAGGATTCCTTAAAGTTCAACCTGATTGACAAACTGGAGAGATGTCATTGATGGGAGTAAAGAGATCTGGCGGCGGGGCAGAGATAATAACCAGGACGGTCAGAGCTCTCTACGTGCCTGAATAACTGGCCACCATCGAGGGGAAATTCCAGCTATCCATTAATCCCGTATCAGCAAGCCTCAACTGCGGGATCGTGGACCTTAGCTTCATGGGGCTAAAAATAATGATGAGATGCATGGTGTCAAAGACGGAATGATACCCAAACTAACAGCGGCGTAATAACTAGATTGGAATCGATGATACACCTGCTTGGGTATTATAAGTTAAATGCACAGATATACATGTACGAATCCTCCCTTCATGACCAAAGCAATCGCAAGCGGCAACAGACATTCTACACTACCTACACAATGGAGTCATTTTGGACAACTATCGCACATGGAGCCCAATGGGCGCAAGATAACTCTTTTCTCTTTTCTATTTATGCCTTTCTTCTTCTTATCGTTATTCTCACTGTGAGCTCCATTATCACCAACTCCATACATCTGCGCTCAATCCCAGGGCCGTGGTGGGCACGATACACTCGGTTCTGGCTCTTTAACGCTCTGTACTCGGAGCGCTGTGCGGAAAAATACATGCAAATCAACAAGAAATATGGTACGTGCGTCTTGCTTATTGCTACTCGTCGAGTGCTCCGTCGTTAGCGTACGCTTTGGCTTTGATCTATACTCCGGTACATCTGCGTTACATTACCAAGCCGACGTTCTGAGAGCATAGCCCCCACAGCATGAACAGATTATCACCTAAGTACGCGCCGCATATCGCTGAATATCTCCAATTAGGTCCTCTGGCTCGTATCGGCCCAAACAATCTAATCACCAGCGACCCGGAGATCTTCCGCCACATTCTGGGCGTGCGATCGAGTTACCAGCGCGGACCTTGGTTTGATTGCCTCAGATTGGATCCTCACCGGGCCAACTTGATCACGGAGCGGGATCGCAAGACACACAATGTATTGCGTGCACAAATGTCAGCGGGGGTAAGTCACCCATCCTAGATAGTTTGTCTCAGAATTAAACATCGGCTGGATATCGTTCTGCGAGAGTCATTTACTAAGCGCTCTGGTGGGTGTATGCAGTATCAGGGCAAAGATGTCGACCAGTTCGAGAGTATCCTGGATGATAACATGGCTGCATGGCTGAACTATGTCGAGAACAATGGGACATCTGTTACCGGTCGTCCTCGCGAGTTTGAGATGGCCCGGAGCATCCAGTGGCTTCTCTATGACATGGTCTGCCGGCTATGCTTTGGCCATCCATTTGGCTTTGTTGAAAAGCATTCCGATTGCTATCAATTCCAACAGACCCTCGAAGAAAGGCTTCCCATTGTGGAAAAGTTTGCAGTACTTACTGAGGTCAACACATGGGTCAAGCTCATATCTCACATCCCTGTTCTTCGCAATGTGCTACCTGCGCCAAGTGACAAGAATGGGATAGGTGCAATCCTCGGGGTATGCCTGTTTTTCGTTTTTGACGTTGTATAAATTGATGCATAATTACTAACGGAATGTTTTTTCATTGGGTCTCCAGCTCGCAGAAAAGGCTGTGAAACAACGAAATGGCCCCGGTCTGCAACCACGTGGAGATATCATTGACTCGTGGTTGCAGCGGGGCGTTGATCCATCCCTGGCCGTGTCGGAAATAACTATAGCATTGTAAGTGCAGTCCCTGAATATCCTCTACCCTCCATTATGCAAATAGAATTCTCAATCTATGGAACCGGGTAAAACCTAATCGAGTCTGCAGATTCGCTGGTTCCGATACGACTGCTACATCGATCCGTGCTTTACTGCTTCACATCATCACAAACCCCCTAGTGTACGCCAAAGTCAAGCAGGAGATCTATGCCGCTCAAGCACAAGGTCGGCTCTCAAGCCCTGCCACCGAAGCAGAGGTCAAACAGCTCTCTTACCTTCAAACATGCATCAAAGAAGGCCTGCGGGTGTTTCCACCAATTACTGCATTGAGAGAGAGAGTCGTCCCAGAAGGTGGAGATACACTACGTGGAGTATTCATCCCCGCCGGGACAAATATCGGTCTGAATCTCCCGGGTATGCTGCGGAATGAGGTATTCGGCCCTGATGCACACGTCTTCCGGCCGGAGCGGTGGCTGGAGGCAGATGAAGAACAGCTACAGCGGATGGAGCGTGTGCACGAGCTCCTCTTCAATTGGGGTTTTACACGATGCTTGGGCATCAGACTAGCCAATGCCATGATCAGTAAGTTCTTCGTGGAAGTATTTCGGCGATGGGATGTGAGCTCCACGCATCCGCAACAGCCGTGGAAGAGTCGCTGCCACGGCATCTTCTATCAGACAGACTTCCATGTCCGGATCACGGCGGACAGCCAAGGTGTTAAGGAACAACTAACGCCTCCATTGACTCCATAGTGGGCCAGTGGCTTGGAAGGCTACGTTTGACTATCCTTCTGAACTGGATCTAGATTTTCCCAGGTCCACAGACTGTTCATGATGAATGTTTGCAAGGAATGAGATGAGATGTTTTATTGACTTTTTTTTTAAGCGCTAACCATTTTTTTTGAATTGAATTTCATGAGATTAGTTCCAATGTCAGCGTATATGTTCCCTAACTCAGTAGGTACATGCGATAGGCAGTAAGATCTTACACATCCGGAAGTAGCTTGATGAGCAAAATACGTACCTCGGTATTTGATTCCCCAATTAAATCGACAATGTTAGCCACAAGCATTGTGGTCTACTCCATGGGACTCGTAATGACGGCTACTAGCTGTAGCATCCCAAACGGTGAATTTGGGGGCCAAGATAACTCTATCCATGCGGGAACATTCGATAAGGGAAAATCCCGCTCATAGCTGCATTAATTAGATCTATCGTCTAGTGCCCCCCTGGCGGGGGTATGTACAGTACCTAGATCATCAGATAAAGTTTTTATGGGGCCGAAAAAAAGAAAATAAAAAATTATGTGTCAAAACACGAGGCCTATGCGGCTTACTCTTCTGCAACTATACGCAATCATGACTCGAAAGCCACAGCACTAGCTTTTTCACGTCAGCTCAAATCTTGTTATCTTGGCAGTGGCTTGAGACTATGCACAGATGAGCTGACCTGAGCCTGAGTAAAGTATTATGAACCTTCCCATAATCATATCTATTCATAACTCTGCAGATAGACAACTTCAATTTAGGGGCCGGAGCTGAGTAGGATCCACTAGGGAACTTGGCTTCTACATGAAACACGCAGGTTGCACTCAGCCGTTATCGGTGGCTGTGGGCGCAAGCCACCCGCGTAGTACAGTAACCCTACTGTCAATGCTTATCGAGCCGTAATTCCAAGTATGGCCTCTTGAGGGGGTATATCGTTGAAGAGATAATATGTCCCGTCTATAGCTACATGGAAATACGACGTGATCTGAGCGTGAATACAAAACCAGTAATTACTCATGCTATCCCTGCTGGGTATAATGCACCGTCAGAGGGGCTCCATCAGAAAACAAGGGCTGAAAGCAGGGCTCTTCCCGGACACACGTGTTCGTGTAACTACCCAAGGTGCATAGCGGGGTTGTGCAGAAAGCGCATGCATCAAGGATACTTCCTTGGAAAATGTGCTATGAGTAACTTTGAGGCCAATGGATCATTAAACATGATTTACGGTTTCTGATGATATTCTAGCGTAGGACATTTCCGAAATCAATATTTGGCCCCCAATTTGAAACCACGTCAAAGAAGTACGTACTTCACATAATTCTGTAGGCTTAATGGCGTAATGCAATATAGCTATAGTATATATTATTTATCATCAAAGTTTACCTTTCCAGCAATAACCTGTTCCGGTTCTAGATTCGGCGTGAAGTCGGTTCAGCTCCACCACGTGCGCGGAAGTTTCTCGATTCTCTATGCACGGGCTAGGAACAGTTTTTTCGTATGTATGCATTTCAATTTCGAATGTCTTTCCGAGAAGACCCGTTAGATTGAACGCCTCGCGGACATTCTACCATTTCGAGGATCGAGACATCTATTCTGGGGCTCTCAGCAGTCATCAAAACATGACAATTTGCTATCATTACGTCCTGCATGTGCTATTATAGATGCATATCTAAGCCTAATTGACACTTTGCTGCAGATAGTAGAGATCGTCAGACATTTACCATGCTCAGATTCCGCTATGGCTTTGAAAGCTTGGAGTCTGGCTCGGCGTCAGCCCTAAGGGATTAGAAGGGTTGATTGGCTGGTGATCCCGGCCACGTGTCTCTCGTAACTCACGACTGGTTGGTTGGATGGTCAAATCACTCTGTCGAAGAAATAAAGCCCTATTCAGCCCTTACTTCCCCGGGATTATGGACATGGATAATCTTAGGTTGTGTAACATAGCTTGTTTCACTCAATCTCCAGGAGTTGTAAAGCATCATGTTTTCCTATTGCAGTAACCTATTCTTAGGTTAATTGTCCGCTAGTAAACGGAGATCGACATCGGCCCGTCTTGGAGCTAAGAGTACTAGAGTGGAGAAGTACCATCTGATTGGATGATACGACGCAATACCGTCTCAATACGGCCTTATCTAATTAAGAGGCGTTTCGGTATCGACGGTACTAGCGCGTAAAGATATCGGAAATGCCTGATGCGCATTGTCTCTGGTTTCTTGTGCAATTTTAGTCGGATCAACTAGCTTCTGAGTGCTCAGGCGCTGAAACCCCGCCCAGCATCTTCGGGGTTCGGTTCCACCACCGAAGTCCAGCTCTTCCCCACGCTGGGCTGGCCAGAGCTTCGTGTCAGCACCTTTATCGAGCTGTTCATTGACTCCTCCGCGGCTGTCAGTTTGTCGATCATCAGGGGAGAGTAAAGCCATCTCTGAAGCTATATTTGAAAGAAATTTGATCGATTTCCAATCTCATCTATAATTCTACAGATTTTCTATACTCAGAAAATAACAATTAGCGACAATGGCGACGAAACAGTGGGCAGATGGGCCATGGGAGCTCATCGAGACTCCATCCAAGACCCTAGATGTTGCCGTAAGTAATACTCAAAATGAACAATAGTTGAAACATAGCACGACTGAACTTTGGTAGAGTGAACATCCAGCTGTCTACATCGCCAACGAGATGGCCTTTGCTCATAACGCCATGCTACGCGGCATAAACAGCATCTACCGACAAGCATCCAATGTTCATGAGCCCAAAGATATCGCAGACTTCCTCTTCTTCATCAAGTCGTGGGCTGGTTGGGTGGCACATCACCATGTTCTCGAGGAAGAGCAGATGTTCCCAGGTTTCGAGAAAGTCATTGGCAAGAAAGGCTTTCTCGAAGGAAACGTGGACCAGCACCACGCTTTTCAGCCAGCTCTGAAGAAGCTGCTTGCCTATGGATCAGACACTAAGCCGGAGCAGTATGATGCAGCCACGCTGCTCGCCATCGTTAAAGAGCTAGGACCAGCGCTGCGACAGCATTTGAGTGATGAAATCCCGAGCTTGCTGTCGATGCGACCGTACGATGGACCGGCGCTGCTGAAGGTCTACAAGGAGTGCGAGGCAGAGGCAGGCAAGCAGGACAAGGTGAGTTTTATTAATACTTTGGCATTTCATTTTAACAATCACTGATGAGGTTCTCCCACACAGAACGTGGTACCTCCAATGGCTCTTGGCCTGCGAGATGTCACTTACCAAGGTGGCAACAACTGGCCAGTAATGCCACCGCTATCTGAATGGTTCGTACATTATCTGTTTGCTCGCAAGCATTCCGGTTCCTGGAGGTTTCTCCCCTGCGACACGTGGGGAAAGCCACGACCTCTGCCCTTTGCGTAATGGTTTTATGGGTTTTTGATGAAGTACGATGGCTATAAGACGGGAATTTGCGCAGGAGTTCGGGGTTTTACATCTTTAAATACTTCATTTCATACTTTCGGTCGTAATTCATATCTATCTTAGATTTCAGAGATACGTGACAACGATTATAAAAATCGACCACCATTATCAACCAAATTCTTTTCAGCTCGAGAACTATTCTCACCTCTAAACAAATTTGTGCACCAAATTCCTTTGTTGAAAGTGCTAATCTAGGCACCTATGCTATACAAAGCGGGTTTGAAGGAGCTCTCCTATCAGATCCGCTGATAAGCCGATAACACGCCGAGCTTCGCCCCCAACGCCCAAATAAATTACCAAACTAGCCTTCTGACTTCAATGCACATCACTGCGCCGCTTGGCCAAGCTTGACCTGAGTTAAGACATCCAGAGGGCTCGAGCGCAAATCTAAACCGGCATTCGAAAAGTTGGGGGCCAAACTGATTTTCTGGCCTGCGCCAATCCGCCAAGTAGAGGGCTGTGCGTGCGCACCCAAGCTCTGGACCAGGCTCAATTCAATAGGTGTACCTTCTATGACTCCAGATCCACATAAATAATACTGTTTCAAGCTTAGTTCCGATACTTTTTTTGTCTTCGTAAGGAGTCAAACCAGCAATCGAGTGAGATGGCTTCTGTCCAATCCCTGGTAGGAGAGGTCTCAGCTGCAATCAATGGCTGAGCTTATGCTATCGTGGAATTACAACGGTATTAGAGTAAAAGAGTAGTACGTAATTATTGTGATGTAGTCTGTATTGAGAGGTCTTGGGCAATCTTACATTGTGAACTAATGTGTCTGATATTATAGCATAACTCATGCAATGGTAGCAGAAGACACCACTGTCCAGCCCTCGTTTTGATTGAATTCAAGAATATCAAATTTGATTAACTTAGATGAGGTCAACATTCTTTGAACCATGTCATCTCCACAATCTCTTTCTAAATCTGCACCTCAAGGGGCTTTTTCTGAGCTTTTGGAAAATAGCGATAGCTCGGACCAGCACAATCCAGCCACTGTGACAGCTGAGAAGGAAACGCCAGACAACGAGAGTAGAAATTACAATGATACTGAAAAGCCTACGCATACCCAACACAATCTCTCATTCTGGCTCGTGTTCCTCTCTCTTTGCTTGCTTTCATTCACGTCCGCGCTCGATGGGTCTATCATTACCACCGCTCTGCCCAAAGTAACGGCCTCTATCGGCGGCGATGCACAATATGTCTGGATCGCGAACAGTTTCACCATCGCACAGACGGCTATCCAACCTCTGTGTGCACAGCTCTGCGACATCTTCGGCCGACGTGTACCACTCCTTATCTCGATTGCGCTGTTTGTGCTCGGCAGCGGAATTGCAGGCGGTGCCAATGGCGTTACTATGCTCATCGCTGGCCGTACCGTCCAGGGTCTCGGATCTGGTGGTATCTATATCCTTGTGGACTTGATTGTCTGCGATCTTGTCTCACAGCGCGAACGTGGAAATTATCTAGGCATTGTGCTTTCCATGGCGGCAGTTGGAGCAGTTCTGGGGCCTGTTGTAGGAGGTGCCCTAGCAGACGCGAACTGGAGATGGGTCTTCTATATCAACCTGCCCATCGCAGGTACTTGTTTGGTGGTGATGTGGCTCTTTCTCCGCGTTACGTACGTACGGGCTCCGACATGGAAGCATGCTTTGCTCCGAATCGACTGGTTTGGAAACGCACTCTTCATCGCTTCCATACTCTCTCTGCTACTGGGTCTCGTATTTGGAGGCACCGTATACCCCTGGGACTCCTACCACATCCTGGTGCCACTCATTCTGGGAATTGTAGGTTGGATTGTATTCCATATCTACGAAACTCGGTGCCGCGAACCATGCATGCCTCCACGACTCTTCACAACGCGAAACTCCTTCATAGGTTTCATCCTCGCCTTCGACGCTGCCATGCTCATGCAATGGGTGATCTACTTCCTCCCGATTTATTTTCAAGCCATGAAACGTCGGACCCCTCTCCTTTCTGGCGTCGATCTTCTCCCCTACAATGGCTTTCTCATCCCCGCAGCCATGGTCGCGGGCGGAATCATGTCCAAGACAGGTTCCTACCGCCCTCTCCAAGCGATTGGGTTTGCCCTTCTTGCTCTCGGAATTGGCCTCCTGACCCTCCTCAAATCTACATCTTCTCGAGCTCTCTGGGTCATATTCCAGATGATCGCTTCCATTGGGCAAGGCTTCCTTGCAACGACCATCTTACCAGGCATTCAGGCCGCTCTACCATCCTCAGACACTGCCCGCGCGACAGGAACATATGCTTTCCTGCGTTCATTCGGATTCATCTGGGGTGTGACCGCATCTGCCATCGTATTCAATGCTCAATTCAACATTCACGCGTCCCTAATTACGGACTCTACTGTTCGTGCATCTCTCGTGAATGGCAATGCCTACGGCGCTGCGGCCAGTGCGACCATGAAAGTTCTCACAGGCGTAGTCAGGGATCAGGTTCTAGAGGTTTATCGTCTGGCATTGAAGACAGTGTGGGAGGTAGCCATGGCATTTGCATTGGTGGGATTTGTGGCATGTTTTGCTATGCGGCATATAGAATTGAGGACAGAGGTAGAGACGGAATTTGGGTTAGAGGAGAAGAAGAACGATGAGGAGGTAGGTGTTCCTGTAGGTGGTAGGGAGAAGACCGAGGATACTGTGCTGAAACAGGATCAAGCTAGTGGGAAGGATGCTGAATAATGTCTCAGAATAATTATGCTACGTGTAGCGGGCTAAGAGTTTCGGATAATGAGTAATGAATAACAGTATCTATCGATGGAATTAAAAGATTTACTTCTTGTTACACAAGTAGCATATATGGGGAAATGATCTAAACTTAGTTGACACGGTTTACGTTAAGGAAAGGAGAATCTAGTCTATAATAAACCCCTGGTTAAGCGAACTATGATTAAAGTTTGTTATGGCAGCAAGGTTGCAGGGAAGTTGATTAGTCTCTCCTCTTTGCCTAATCATTTTCAGTAAAAAGTATATACACGTGCTTATGTACATGTATTAATAATCTCAACCCCAGACATTCACATCATCACATAGAAAGGAATCCGCTTGGGAAAAAAAAGGTAAATAACGAAATACGTTTTTCGCAGCCCATAACATAAAAGGTCCGTGTGGAAGGATGTATTTGGTATCATATACGCTCATAAATCCCAAGAAAACAAGAGAAAGACGAAAGAAAAACCAAGAAATTAAGGCATGTGGTGAAGCTCCACATCCGTCCTAACATAGATCTGCGAATGGTGCTTCGTCGTAGAATCTCTGGAACCCTCACGACTGCTCGGGGACAAACAACTATCCGTAGAGGATCGCCAGGACGGCTTGCGGATCTGTTCGGAGTCATTCTCGACATTGTTGCTTCGGCTGCTAGTCAAGCTACCACGAGAGCGGAAGATTCGAGCCACAGCGGAGCTGAAGGAGAGGAACGATCCGTCTTCCCTGCCTTTCTTAACCAGACGCCAGATAGCAGGAGCACAGCTGCAGATAATGGCGATATTAAGTTCGACGATACTGTAAGGGTCGATCAGTAAAGACTCTGGGAAATAAGGGGAAATGGTGCATACGAGGTCGTGTCATAGGCTCCTTCGTTCCAATTTGTATCTGTGTCAATATCAAGTTGGACACGGTAGTACAAGCTGATGCAGCTTGCAATGAGAGCTCTGTTTTAAAGCGTTAGTAAAATTTCTTGAAGAGTGTTATATAACTCACATCGAACCAACTGCAAAGAGAGCAGCGACACCCAGCTTCTTCTTCATCGACAGCTTCAGGTTCCAGACGATCGGCTGCGGCAAAAGTAATGCATACAGATCCAGTAGCACATTTCCAACACCCTGAACGATGGCATCAGGAAGTGCAAGGCTGCAGCGGTTGAACGTTGCTGTGGAGAGATATGAATCGCCAGATCGAGGTGCGCAGAGGACAGCAACGAGCGGAAAGGTGTGCACGTATATCAGGAAGGCAGCGACAATTCCAACCCAGCAGGCGATGCCGAATCCGGGCTGCACGGGAGAGTAGAACATGCGTCTATAAAGGATGAAGACGGGAACACGAGAGAAAAAGAAGGCGATAGGGTTGAAGAGGTTTTGTGCCATGCGAAGCTAAACGTCCACATGAATAAATCAGTGATCATACTGAAAGTTACTTTTTTTGGGATTCTTTACCTTCCAGTACTTTTCACTGCCGAAGAGCCATGACATGGGTACATCCCACATATGTCTTGATGCATAGCTTACTATTGCCACGAGTCAGTTCTTATTTGCGCTGATAATTAAGTCATCAGGATTAGCCTTACAGTGTACCAAGAAGCCCATATACGAGAATGTCGCAACCTATGCGTTCACAGTAAACATATGATCAGATTGTTTACTTAATAGAATATCACGTACAACCGCCAAGATGGTGAAGTCTGGTGGCGGCAGTTAGCACGGGTTCAATGCGTTGAAACTAAAACTCAAATTGAATCGTATTCTTACAATCATCAACTTTGAGTTGTTTTGCATACTTGACTGCCGAGTAACATCTCAACGACACAAAGATGGTTGTCAAGATGTAGAACAGCACACTGACACCAATTATTGCACTCTGTTCTGAGACCGGGTGGCCGTGAAGGTTGGACAGCACTCCCTTGGGGGGAGTACCCGCCGGTGTGTTGTCCAGATCCATTGAGCTAAGTGCACTTGAAGAAATCATGGTGGGATACTGTCTTCCTGATGCTTAAGGAAGCAAGGATGGGCAGGAGGTATAAGGACCTCTTGAGGTTCAGGTTTGCCGACGTTTTACCGTTTACGGAGAACAGTAAATATTATCTGACACCCCCCTCATCCCCAGTTAGAACGTCTGTGGAGAGCAACGGCATCTATGATGCCCTGCCGGTGCCGGCGGGACAATCGCTTACTCTGACGCTGCATACAACCAGTGCTGAAAAGTCCCGCTAACAAACGGGATAGATTGTAATATTGTTACGGTGAAAGATTTCTAGCCTTCGTAACACTCGTTACCAAGTGCCGAGTGGGGGTCACACGGGATGATGAACGATCTTAGGCTTCGGCCCCCACCATGTGAGGACGACACAACTCGAGGTTGGTGATAACGCCCGTCTGAAATATGGTTAGTTAATATTGTGGCTGGACATTTCTCCGAATATGGGAAAAGCTTAAGACTAGAAGGCTTTTCCGTGAGGAAGATCAGCGGGAAGTATGTAACTTTAACCTGTTTCCACTTACTTTTATCAAGCCCTGTGGAGGCGCAGGATCACTTGAGTTGCCGAATGCTACTGTATAGCAGGCGGTGCGCAGACCGTTAATGGACCCTGAAGGCTGAGCTATTCCAGTAAATGCCAGATGAAGTTCTGGATTATTCTCTCTAACCCCTTTTCGACTTGGCCGATCGGTCATCATGTCAGAGCTGGAATGCCATATCCGTTTCGGGGTCCAGCTGGTGGTTTAAACGCCGAACATCATCTGCATGAGCACAGACACGGGCAATTGACACGCGGCGATGAACCCAAATAGAGCTACTCCTTGTATTTAGAAATGCTGGCTCGGACGGAATGTGGACGGACGAAGGAAAGAGTCGTTTTTTCTTCCCAAAATTGGAAACTTGAGGATCGGACCGCCGCTGGAAAGCCGTCTATAGCTAAAGCATACACTAAAGACGAGTCAGTTAGGGAACTAATAGGATAATCAGCTATATCGGTTCAGCTTTTAAGAGCTGGTTTCTCAAACAACTACCATAGTTTAGCCCCCTTAATTCACGAAAATTTTTACACGTGCATCCCACCATCATAATCCGACTTCTGACGCGTTTCTAGAAATATATTATGTGATCAGGCAAGTATTACCCATATTACGTGAGATTTTGTTGCGATCTTACTATTTTTGTTGCTATGAGTCTCGCGAGGCAACGACATCAAAGTGCACCCGCCCAACCGGAGATTAACTTCAGATTCATCACTAGGAATATTAGATTTCCCCCAATATATATATTCTCCTGGTTCTAGAGCGCTATGTTCTCTGCGGTTACAATTTTATGTAAAAACAGTATCTAAATAATATACGCATTCTTCCCAGTAATCTTAGCTGTCCGTATGTACGAACGTCTACTATTCCAGGAAAGCCCACCTGTCAGAACCCCGGGGGCTGGCTAGCCCCGGAGCTGAGCTGATCTACTGAGCGTTTAACCACTCAGCTAAAAAGACCTTAAATAACAGCGCCTTGCGCAGTTAAAGCCAGCACCGAACTATATAGCTTAGTAGGCCTATTCCTAGGGGTCATGACACCACCCCTCTTCCCCAGAATTTTGAAGTTATTCAGACCTATCCAATTCTTGCCCCTACCATATGTTCTAGCAGAATATCATCGATATCCCGTAATCTGCCTTATCCTACTACCATAGATTGTTAGGGAAACCAATGAACCTGTGGTCACGTGATAATCAGACTACTAGCTCTGTATGACAACTGCGAAGTCTAGTGAACATTGAATTATCTGATATATGTCTGTTCCGTTATGCTTCACCGCGGGGTAGTGCGTCTTATCCAACAAAAAGATATACTATCTAAAGAAAATTTTACATAATAATTATAATATAAAACATCTACCAAGAAATATATATATATTTCTGTTAGAGGACAATATTTGATTTTGTGACTGCCAAATCTCAATATCCAATTTTCTTTAGCCATGATGATTTGTAGGTTAAGAAATAAATCTACTACGTTGCACAAACATAACTAGCAATCTATTTAAGAATCAATATCCAATAAAATCTGCCGTCTATTAGTGTTGGTCTCAGCATTGTCGCTATGTAGCCAATGTAGTGTCTAGCAGGAGATCCAAGCCATGCCAGGGTTAGACAGATCTACTATTTAGAGAAACAGGGAGGAGTGAAAATCCAAGGGGTGAATACTACATGCTACAAGTAATAGATATCAAATAAATGAGAAGTTTGTTTTGAGCAACAACATATGCATTTGAAATTTGCAATCTAAAGATCTGCTAGAATTGATAGGTACATCACTTCGTGAGAAGAAGTCTGGAATAACTTGTCCCGATGCCAGAATAGAGATATCCTAAAAAAGCCAGGTCATCTCTCTCCAACTTCTTCGATCTAGTTGGTGGTGCCCTTGGACTTGCTGCCCTTGGACTTGGTTGTCTGAGCATTACTGTTGGTGCTGGCGGTGCTGGTGCTGGCACTGGCACTGGTGGTGGCACCGGTGCTGGTGCTGCTGCTTGCACCGGGCATCTGGACGGCAAAGACACCACCGAACGGACCAGCGGCGTTGTTGTTGGAGACCTTGACGAGGCACAGGTTGCTAATACCGTTGATAGTACCATTGCAGGATGTACCGGCGGGGATCTCGACAGCAAATGGCTGAGAATACATTAGTCCCACTGCTCACTAGTTCATCTGTTAAGTTGGTTATGATGGTTACTCACATAGTCTTCGTTAACATTCTGAGCGCGCTTGCTAAGGTACATGCGGGACAACAGGCGACGGTTGTTAGACTTGGGAGCCTTGATGTTGCCCTTGGTACCGGGAGGCTGAGTAGAAACGGTAGCCTGCTTAGCACTCGACCACTGTCCAGATGCACTCTCATCAACCAGGGCTTCCAAAGGACCGGCACCGTCGGTGGTGACGATGTGGAATGTGCCATTGATGGATCCACCACTGCTGACCTGCGGCAGTGTAGAACCTGATTGCGCCATGGCCTTGGACAGATCGGTGAGCTTGTTGCTACCGGCGGCTTCGGTGTAACCATTGTCGTTATCCGTGCGGATGTTCTTGGACTTGAAAACGGTGGTATCGACTTCAGTCTTAGAGTTCGAACCGGCTCCAGGGACGACAGCTCCCTTGATACCAAGTGCCGTACCATTGCCACCAAGATCACCAGAGACAACGGCCACCTTTCCGTGAGCGGCAACGAGAGGTGCCAGGGCTAGGGCGTAGATGAAAGCTGAGGCGCGCATTTTGACTGATTGTGGAAAGTGAAAGTCTTAGCTGTAGATGAAGAATTGACTGGATAGTGACTGTTCGGTCGAAGAGAATAGAAAATTGTAATGAAGAAAGAAGGAATGTCACGAGTCAATCGGACAATGCAAGAATGGAAATGAAGACTGCTGCTCTGCTGCTGATGAGGGAAAAAATTGTCACTGGGCATGGGGAGATGTCGACCTTTATAGTTTTGCATCATCATATTGACTCCGTTTCCTTTACGGTCGGTCTCAGTCACCTCCAGGCTGCTTTGGGATACTGCCATGATGTTTCGGTGACCAGTTTCAGGTCACAGGTTTCCAAAACCGTTTCCTGCGACTTCATGTGAACGAAACGCGCCGGTTGATATCACGGACTCGAAAGCTTGGCGCTCCTAGATCGAAATAGCCGGCGGTTTCCTACCATCATGTAAGACCAAACACCTACACCGAAAAAACCGAACCAATACGGGGGGAGTATGACTGTCTCATCTGCTTCCGTCGTTTTGCCGATACTCAGGGACGATGTCATGAAACCCAATAGTATCGGCGCTATCTCAGACAAGCCTCCAGTAGAAACCTTTTTGGAGTTTTCATAACTTCCGAACTGTTTAAGCCCCAAGTCCCTGGGACCTCTCTGCGACCGAACTGCCAAAAGAAAGCAGAAATCACCAATGCATTAACGTTTCAACTGCACGTCCCTTCTGCTTCTTTTGCAATTAAATGCCATTTTTGTCGACCGGCTAACTAGTTTCTCTGCCTGTTCAAACCACGGTACCATATTCTATCGAATGTGGCGGACCTCCGGCCTCCTTCTTGCTTCCGGGAGTTTACTGCTGTTTACCTCTTCGAGATGGTGCATGATCTTTTAGTGCGACTGATCGTTTCAAGTCAACTCCGTTCGTTTCCCCTTTAGAAAACATGAGGGCCCCACTTCGCTTCACCCGCCTCCTTTGGCCATCCATTGGCATCCGAACTCGGGATGTTCCAATGCCTTCTGGGCCCGATATGATTTCCAATCCAAAGGGTACCAGTGAAATGGTATGGAGATCAGAGATCTGTTGGTGAAATATGGTATTTCACTAGCACTATATCCTCCGCTGAACCATGTTTACATCGAGCGTTGTAGAGTTTGCGGTACCCGTAGACATAACCCTAATTTTCCTATTTTGGACAAACTAACCGTAAATTCCTACCAGCAACTTGGGCACAATATTGAATGACAATAGATATTGAAAATTACTAATTCTCCAAAGATGTTCTTTAGATTAATGCCTCGGATATCCGGGAAAATCTCTATTGGCGCTACGAGCCTCGGAGGTTCAAGGGCACCATTCGATCGGTGTATCACGATCTCCCAACACATATCAGTAGTCTCAGCTAAGCATGGCGAAGAAAAGACGGATCAACGATCGGTCGGATAGAACCGAGATCGTTCAGAACTTTAGTGGCCTCTCTATCCTCAAAGCCAGGAAAGCCTAACCGAAAAGGTGAAACGGAGCGTTCGGCTCTCCAGAAAATGGTTTCATGTCACTAACCGAAACATCACTAGTCAGAGCAGCAGCAAACCCCATCCAATGTTCGTTCATTGCGCCGTCAGGAGGCCAAATCCGAAACAGGGCTGTACTCTAACTGAAGGTCGTTATCCTTTGGGGCTGAACTACTCGCTATACAAGAGTAGATACCGTGGAGGCGCCGAATGTTCCATCGCAGCAAAATGCTATGACGTTCCATTAAGCGGTCTAAGCATGATGGGGGCGAAACTATCTGTTGGAGACGCCGAAAGCACTTGCAGCTATACCACCCTGAAACCGGGGCATGCCTCGAACTCGGAACTCGGAAAATAGATGTAGATCTAGCCTCTCCAAACGAAATGCCAGATTTCTAACAATGACACCAATCCGGCATGAGATTCCTATATGGAGGACCAACCACCGTAGCAGCTGGGGAAAGGGCACTTGGCATGTTTGGTCATGCAGGGGCCTCATCCAACTAGTATGCTACAATGAACAGGAAGCGAGGTCATGAAAAGGCCATTGATCCTAGACCGCAAGCCGATAATACCGGATTCTTCTATTTCCCATTTCGTCCGTGCTGTTGCATTTTCTTCCACTTCCATGGTCTAAGACGCTAGTTGCATAGACTGCCATATTCTCCCCTAGGGGACTTGTTGAGAAACTCCTTATTGCTACATACCATTAAAGGAAAGGTGACATACTATATTAATCACTATAGCCAGTTAAAGAAGTTGGGAGGAAAGTATCATCTTAGCGGGACCACCTAGCGAAACGAAGGCCTCACTTGGCAAACATGGCGCAGCGCACTACAGGCAGTTCTTAGAACCTTCCCCTAGGGTTATATCCACCTATGGCTCTATAGAGAAGCACAGATCTCAAAGCGCCCAATTGTCAGCTGGCGGACTAGTAGGATCAGGCTGAACCTTTTTCTTTTTGAATTTTTTATGGGATCCTCGGTTCCAGCTCTCCCACTCGCTTATCTCTCTCTCAGCTCTTTCAACTTTGCTTATCATTTCCTGATTTGAAATTTTCAACCTCTCTATGGTAGTTCGAAGCTCATCAATTTCAGAAGCCAAGTAGTGTGTGCAGTCACTACCCGCCGTAAGTCGTCTCGCTAGCTTCCTAGTCACATCGACCGCAAACTCTCCGCCTTCTGCCATCAGCATGTCGAGCTTTTCCCCCGAAAGTGCAGTGAACTTCAACGCAACAAACTGAGACAGCAACTTCCGGGCCGGATTGTCCTGTATCTTGCCACTAGGCGTTGCATCATATATTAGATGGATGGCGTCTACAAGGGATGGGAATAGCGACTGGGTCTCAGAGTCGTCGAGAAGGATAAGAATTTGTGTAAGACATTGTAAAGCTAGCTCTTCAAGCGATGGGAGAAGAAAACGATGTGCAAAAGAATATACTTTTGCATGAATAAGGATCGCAGCACCCATGTCTCCAGAGAAATCTTGTGATGCTTTGCACGATGAGGCGGCAGCAGTTTCAGTGATTTCTGCAGGTAGCCCGGCCTTTAGGCACCGACTTAAGGGCGTTAAGGGTCGTTCAAGCACAGGTTCATTATATTCGGGGACGCAGGACATATCAGGTTTCGAGTCTGGAGGTGTGCTGGCACCTGTAACGTGAATTAATTGAATCCCGATCATTGCCGCCTTTCTTAGGTTTACCTTCATGGTGATTTATATCAGCTTGTTCGGACGGCAATGCATCCTCTGAATTAACTTGCGGCAACACATAATAATCCTGGGTGTAGAGATAACTCAGGACGCATTCGACCGTCTGTTCATCGAAATCAGTCCAGTCGATCGGTCTATTCTCTCCACCGTTATTCCACGGTTTGCTCATTCGGGCATTTAATGCGGACGAGCTGTGAAGTGCTAAGACTCCCGGATGAACATAGTAAGTCTTAGCATTAGCTCCAGCGAAAATTTTGACTGGAGGTTCAGAAAATATCCTATAAACATTGAGCCTCCTAGATGAGTGTGAATAAGAGAAGATATACCTATGGATATGACGGTGTGCAGGGTATGAAGCCATGGCTTAGGAAAGGGGAAACGACGTTTATTTTCACAGCAAGGTGTGGTGTAGATTGTCAAAACCTAGCAGAGATAAATATTACAATAAGAAGTAAAATTCTCAATCCTTTTGTCTTGCGGGGTAGCTATTATTTCTTCTTAATTTCCGCTTCATATATTGGATGCTTTCCTGGCTCTCCGCCTTTGCACAAAAAGACAACTCAACACATCAACACGTTGTGTCAGATGATTGGCATAGAAAAACAAGCGATGAAGAACCCTCGTTCATTCTCGATGACTAAAGGATAATCACTGTTCTTATATGACCAATTATGATGCTCTCGCAGAGTTATACAATACATATCATCAAATAACATAGTCGTCGGATTCCGGGACCAAGATGACTGATGTGACTTTCGGGGGAAGTCAGGTGCTGAAATGCACGAAGAAGCAACTGTAGGTAGATAGAATAGGGAATCTAAAAGATCAGGACTATGGCCTTAGAGTCATGCTGAGCCTGAGGCTGCAATGCAACGCAGGGTTAGATCGCTTGACCAAATATTCTCTGCAGACAACCGACCGTATGATCCCTGCTGGGAAGCTAAGTCCTACAAAAGTACACCACAGTTCTTAATGTCAGGCCTTAACGAAATTCATGTCTCGCACCCATTTCCACGTCAGACTTCGAGCGTTGCGGCATATCGCGAACATGACGGATGATTATTTCTCCTAGCGCTGTCGTGGTGTGACGGTTCTCCAGAATATTTATTGTTCCTTCCTTGAAGGAAGTTACCAGAGTAATAGAGAAGATAGGCAGTATAGTAAATGACTGTAATGTGGTCGTATTAGTCATTCAGGCTTTCTCCTGGTCGACACAACTATCTCAATGAGCACTATGTTTAAAGATGCCACTACCGTCCGGGCTTTAATTTAGCTGCTGATACATATACATATCTTTCTATAAATTACCGGGGAGTCTTTGCACTCAGTGCAGAAACAAAAGGAAAGAGTCGTATCAGCGTTACATTTACTGCCAACTGATACAGCTAAGATGCAACAGGACAGAAAAGGAAAGCAAGCTAAGAGCAAAACTGACAGACATGGAACTAACGCGCCTATTCGGCCCAGAAATCCGTGGTACCATAGTTATTCCCCATAAGCGCTTTGCCGTCCTTTCCTATCTTGACGCCTTGATATTGATGAGAGACGGTAGCAGGGGCCTTTCCTTTCCAGTCGTTGCTGATATTATCACCGAAATGAACTTTGCCGTCCACCGCCACGTCTCCAAATCGATGACCCGATATGTTTGTTTTTGTGCGTTCCTTGAACTCAGCACTGGCTTGGGTATCGTCTTCGATTGAAGTGCACTGACTTGTAGGGCTTGTGGGGTCTGTTTAGAGGGTATCAGCCAACTTCTTGAGAAGACTAAACGACCGGATTCTGGGGGGAAAGATAGGACGACCTTGGCGTGACTCGCTGCTCTGACGTTGGTATCCAACTTGAGACGCCATCATCTGTCCTCGTGTAGTCGATAGAATTAACAAGGCGCTGCTGCTGGTACAGTCGCTACTCTCGTCCTTGTAACCAAATTGTTCGAGTCCTGCGATGGTTCCGTTTTGGGTAAGTGGGTCTCTTGTATCTCGGCGCTGGGTCGCAAAGTAAGTCCGCGTCAGCAGGGACATGTTCAGTCAAGAGGCCCAATCACTTACAGGAGGTGAAAATGGAGAAGATGGTATGCCCGACATTTTGTTAAGATTGAAATCTATCCACTGAGGCAAATAGAGGTACTTGTTTAGAGGTAGAGACAGAATGCCAACGAGGTTGAATGCGGAAGGCAACCATCTGGTACCACTCCTTACGACAGATATTAAGTTACTAGCCTCTCTTTAAGCAAGGATTCGCAGCAGTTTCTCTTGAACATGATTTGGCTGCGGCTGCTCCGTACATGCCAATGTAGACCGAATGTGACATGTACTGTGACTACTGTACATGCTAAACTGATTTCAGTACATTGAAGTTGGGTAACGAATGAAGCGCGATTAATACGCCGCAACCGCACATTGACAGCGGCTAATTTTCTCTAGTGATTGGTTCGTTACAACTAGCGGTTTCGAATAGCGAACAGGACGAAAGCAGAGATAATGAGTCGAAGGAAGATAGCGCCTTCCTACAAGACTCCAAATTTAGAGTGCTTATCCTGGTCATATGATAAGTGTTCTCACGTAAAAATAGAGAATAGAGTCTTGCAGCTCGCTTTTCAAAACTAAGCCAGTTTTCTGTGTCTGCTCGTCTTTCTATATCAAAGCGACCTTCCCCTTTCTCCCGTCAAAGACATGGGCAAAGTTATCAGATTGCGAAAACCGGACAATACAGGGGGGTTTGTCAATGCGTGCTCAAGGAAACTCATGCTATTCATTAGAGATTAGATGTTAACTCTATTTGGCTATTACTCAACGGTGCTTGGACTTCGCTCTATAGCGAGTTACTTAACTTAGGAACTCTATTTATCCCCCTCGGGTGGGGCTCTAGTATTGGGAGAGTCCCGATAGGAGTATCCTACGCGCGGAATTGCGGAAGTATCATCCTAAGTTGGTTGGCATCGTGCTCATCATCATTTTACCCTTTTTTTAGCCGTTGGGACCTGCCTGGCCGATATATTCTACTTAGAAGCGTTTTTCTGGAGACGTTGTCCATTCGTAGCATGCATATCATTAGTATATCCCTGCATTAGCAAGGAGGAATAAGAAAATATGATACACTGAGCCTTATCTTAACGCCTGATACTACTTTCCATGTCGCTTGCTCCCACGTGACAGAGATATTCGCTTCTATTACACCTCTTGGGCGACTACGCAAGCGAAGGCTGGCGCTACTAGACCATTCTCATTGATAATCGCGCGATACCCCCCTCGTATTATCCCTGTCAGAAATGCCCACGTCAGAGCGGTATGGTCTCCCAAACCCCTGCCCCGAAACTGCCCTTCAAATCCAGTACCATGGATGTACCGTCTACCTGGGTTACCTGAGACGCGTGAGGGATTACTCGATGGTAATGGTACCTCCGGTTCCTAGCAATGTACCTGGAGTACATGATAGTCAACGGACAATAAATCAAGCTCATCTAAGTAATTTCTCCATCTTTAGTTTCCTTGGCATCATTTGATTAATAAAGATGTGGAGTTGGCACTGGGGTTGGCACTGGAGTCTCAACATCCCCATAGTGGTCACTGCTTCTCTTGGCCTTCGCTTAAAGTTTACACAGTTAAATCTGCCCAGTCTAACCCGTGACGCGCCCTCATTTCCATTGCAGGTGGGGTTGCCCGACACGAACGATGGGTCTATGAAGATCATCTATATGACGCATTTGTGTAGATATTTGTGATCTGCATAGGTTAGTCATCGCACAGTGCTTAATTTTCCATTACAACAGAATGAGGATGCTTGACACTCGCGATCATGCCATGTGTCCGGTAAGATCACTTTGCGTCCAGGCGCCAGCCAGTGGGAGTTGCTGCCAAGTGATAGGCAGGCCCGGGCGGCCCGTGTTCGAGAAAACAAGACTCACAATAATTTTTCTCTGGTATCTCTATTCCTGGTCCCTGATATTTCATCTCTATCTAGTTTATCATTCCTTATACCTTCTCACTAGAAGTAAGATACAGCTTTATAATCTAAATGTCTCTTTCTCTAATGTTGGGTAGAGCGAAACGTGGATCTTCCCTCTCGTCGGTGAGTGTACCAGTAGACCCGATATTATATATAACGAGAACGAAGTTAGCTATAGCCACAACGCTGTAAAGTCAAAGATATTTATGTTTCATTGCGAAAGAAACGATATTTGGAGATCCTCTAGGATGCAGAAATAAGTTGGATTGTCAAATTTTAAGTAGAGTATTAATCATCCGGCTCCTCCGCCAGAGAAAAGGGACTCAACGGTGCACCATCCCGTACACTTCCTCCAGCCCTCCAGCTCTTCAAAACTTCATCTAGTGTTATCTCTACGATATTTCCATTCTTGATTGTATGCGACTCAGGTCCGAATCCCCCTCGCGCTGGTATCCGCCCTTGTATGACCGTTATGTGGTGATTACGATCGCACAGGGGCAGTTCCGCCACACCCGATATCCCAAGACAGTAGAGTTACGGACTCTAGGCTTGTTCCTACCAACCCGACCTATGAACAACGAAAGCAAATACCTTATCTCAATCTACCATGAAGAGTGGCAAGGTATGATATCATTCCCATTCGTACCTTTCCTTCTTCAAATCACAGTGGCTGGGGCTATTTACAATTTTATTTTAACAAAATAGTACCAGGCATCCTTACCTAGGTACGTTCCTTTCGTCCCTTTTTCTGACTCTCCAAAGCCGAGGTTCCATCACAAGCATTTCCCCCCCCTCTCCGAACCGAGGTACTCTAAAAATATATCCAGATTTCTACTCCATTTAATTACTAGGTGCCGTATAAATAGAGAGTCACGTCACATTCTCGATCACTAATCTCCGAGTTTTCTCGCCGTTGAAACTAACCCCATCGAAACTGACGTCATTGCACCACACCACACGACAGCGAAACCCACTACAGCAGTGAACATAGCTTATGCGCGTTGTGCATAAGAAATGGAAGAAAAATTAAAGGACCGGACCAGCTAACTACTAGTACTAGTAGTAATATAGTTCGAAATAAGCTGCATGACCCTATCCGCATGATCACCGCATCAAGGTCACTTGCCATGATGAAATGGGATGCGGATGCGAATGCGAATCGGAGGCCGGAAGTCGGGACCCGAAAGTTCCGATTTCCATGCGGCCTTTCGGATCCGGGGATGGTCCGATGCCAGGAATGCGGTAATTCAATTCATTTGGACCTGGGGATTATTATTCCACCTGCTATTATAGGGGTATACCAACGGATCATATTACTACGAGTAGTAAATGGTGAATCTGGGGTTGGTTACTGGCTTCTAACCGGTTGTGAACCTCAAGGAGCATGAAAGATAGGTTATTCCAAGACAATTGTGACCTTATGTACAGGTCTATTGGCTACTTCCCCATTGCGCAAGGGGGTTGTACTATGTACACGGAATGGATCGTGCTGCACGTTGGTGCTGCAGCGGCTCTGGATCTATGCACTTCATCAACACCTGACGCCAAATGAGAACGACGTAAAGGAATAGAGCCAGGACGCCAGCAGAACCGTGCAGGAAGAGACATCAACTCGTAGACGCTGCATGTACGTGATGAATAAAGAGAGTCTCACTCAGACCCCGAGCAAAAAAAAAACGTCGCTGGAAGAAAGAGAATCTCGCGTGTAGTGGTATAAGAGTGTAGAAAAGGAACCAGAATCAAGGGACGGACGTGACGCATCGAGGGATTATTACTTTTCTAATAGCGCCTTCATGTCCGCGCAGGCCTCGCGATAGAGCACATTAACACTATCCTGATCGCGGAACGGATTGGGAGACTTGTCCCAGGCGTGTGGCACCTTCTCGATCATCATGGCGCGCACCTTCTTGCCGAGACCTTGGAGACGGCGGACGAAGGACTGGCCCTCGCGCAACAACATATCCCACTCGCACATGAAGAGGAAGACATGATGCGGGAGTCCCTCGGCCAGCAGTTGATCTGTGGCTAGCGCGGGCGAAGCGTAGGGCGAGGAGCGGTCGTCGCGGTTGGGGAGGTAGGACTCGTCGAACAGAGTCGTGAAGAAGGACGGAAGGGTCTTCTCTGGTAAAATGCTCATGGCCCGACGATGCTCACGCGGTAGCACAAAGTCCAGGATGGGATACCACGAAAAGATGGCGACGACATGGAGCTCGTTCGTAGCATTGAGCAGCTGCTGCGTCGACTCATATCGGTGGAGCTCGGAACGGGCCTCATCACGCACCCGGCGGAGGCGGAGCGGGACAGTGACGGCCAGATTGCCCCCAGCGGAGAAGCCGGTCAGGACGATGCGAGAGGCATCGACGCCCAGTTCCGATGCATTGGTGGCCAGGTACAGGAGGGCATCGACCCCATCATCGACGGCGGCGGGGAACGGGCTCTCGGGGGCCAGTCGGTAGTCGACGCTGACGACAATCGCACCAACCTCACTCAGCACAATCTGCGCCCAACGAGCATCGTCTGTCGCACGACCGATCGCAAAACCACCCCCGTGGAAGTTGACGACGACCGGCAGACGCCGACCTTCTTTACGGCGCTCAATGTAGTCCTCGGGACAGTAGAATTGCAACTGGATGGACCGACCGGCGGCCTGACAGGGAATCTTGCGGACGAAGGTAGGCGATGGGGAGCGCGGCGATATCACATGATGAAAGAACATGCCAATCTGCATGAGAAAGCGCCAGACGATGGCCTGAGTATACAGCCACCAGCGGGCGACGGCCATGGCCGGTTGTGCTACTGTCGATCCAGACGCAGGCAGAGGAGCAAGAAGATCGGTGCAATGCAGCGCGGTTGCCAGACGTGATGCGACCAAACCAGACCAGGGGCAGAACACGAGGAGAGTTGAAAGGTCACCGTGTCCGCAACATGACTGGACGGAATAATTAGAAACGGGACGCCTTGGCGTGAGCAGAGATCGATTGGAGGGCCAGACTGATCTGGAGGGGGAACAGTAGTGACTTACAGTCGATCCAGCTAAGAATAAAGACTATCTGGGGGTGCTAGGTACGAACTAAGGGGGGCGGGGTAGGGTTGAACAAATTGTGGGTTGTGGGAACAAACAAGGGAAGGGGAAGAATTATTCAGGTACGAGAATCAAATGTCCGCCAGACAACCGGGGAGGGAGAGGAAAAAAAAGATAAACGACGATGAAAAGGAGAAGGCCCTGCCAAGAAGATACGAGACACGACACGGCGATAACATCCATGCGACTCGTCATCACATTTTCCATGTAAAACAGGCGTGATTGGGATCCCGGTGGTTGGTTGATAGGGACGACCAAAGGGGAGATGTTACCCCTAGGTATCTTCATCTGGTCCGTTTCCAGTAAGCATCGGCCGTGCGGAGGCTGCGATAGACCAACTGCAGCGTGTGGGATCTGGTCTATCTGGGTCTATCTGGTCTGCCATGCCTGCCAAGACCGACCGTCGTTTTTGCTGTTCCTTTTTTTTCCCTGCTGGTGTTCATGACATAAACGGCTCTCAAGTGACATCATGCCTGACAAAGCGTCCGAATGCAGTCATCGATCCCACTGTAAACCCGCACAAGCAGATGAGCTGGGAGAGCTTTGTTGTTTTGTTTCCTGCACCAGATCCTGCTTTGGAGCATCGCACGTTTACTGATTGCCAATTGCGACGTCTGCCCACAAGCACCCGCCATCCCTTTCCCGCCCCTTCCGTGCCCTGCAGGCTGTGTGGTGTGCGTGTTCGGATCGCTTTTTGGGTCGGGCCCGCCAGTACCCGAAGCCGACAATCAACCTGTGAAGATTCTTGGTCGTCTAGAACCTCGGGGCGAGGGGGGTACCTGATCGTGATCATTTATTATCGCTGATTAAGGCTCTCCGTTTTTGCGCCTCCATCCCGCCCCCGGAGTCTGTCCCCGACATAAAGACCCCAGTCATCACCACCACCACCACCATCTTACCAACACAAACAACGCTCCCCCATTCTCCCCTCGACCCAACCCTGTTGATGTCCCGTGGGTTGTGGGCCAAAATGTCGATCAAGCGCGCTTTATCAAAGCTGACGCCTAACAACAAGATCGACGATGACAGCAGTGGTTCGCGGTCGCCCGTCTCGACGCCCCGCCGCAGTATCTCGTCCCCTCGTCGCAGCATCGTTGGTTTCCTGCGCGATAAGGACTATATCTCGTCCTCAGATGAGGTATCGGACGATTCGAGCGGGGGCGTCAGCAAGAATCAGCAGAAGCGCCTGGCTCGACAGCAGCGACGCCAGGCCAAATCACGTTTGAGTGAGGAGCATCGCTCCGAATCTGAGAATCGTCGCCGTGAGCGCGAGGAAGAGCTCGAGCGCCTGGAGACCCCGGAGATGAAGGCACGATATGGAGATTTGCCACTCCTGCAGTCGAAAGAACGCAAGAGAGAGACACGAGTCGTGTTCGACAACATTAACAAGGATCTCATCGAGAAGGAGGTCTTGTTCACCGCGCGACTACACATTGTGCGCCGGATGAGCGCCAAACTCGTCTTCCTGGTGTTCCGTCAGCAGCTGACGACCTTCCAGGGTGTCCTCCATGAGAAAGCCGGCGTCAAGTCGGTGGGGATGATCCAGTGGGCGGAACATCTGCGTACCGGATGCATCATGAGTGTTCGGGGAACCATCCGCCTGCCGGAGGTGCCTGTCTTGGGATGCACCATCCACGATGTCGAGCTCGAGATCGAGCAGCTGCACGTGATTGTCCGTCGGGAGGAGACCGTCCCGTTCAGCATCTATGAAGCTGAAATCCGCACGGAGGAGGAGGACCGCGTGGAGGGCCGACACAGTCATATCCCCGATCGCACCCGTCTCGCAAACCGTATCCTTGACCTGCGCACACCAACCTCTCAGAGTATCTTCCGCCTCCAATCGGGGATCTCGCAGTTGTTCCGCGAAGCCCTCAATGAGCAGGGATTCATTGAAATCCATACTCCCAAGCTGCAGGGTTCTGCCACCGAGTCTGGGGCCTCTGTCTTCGAGGTGAACTACTTTAACCGCCCAGCCTTTCTGGCCCAGAGTCCCCAGCTGGCTAAGCAGATGGCCATCGCATCCGACTTTGGTCGCGTCTACGAGATTGGTGCCGTCTTCCGTGCGGAGAATTCCAATACGCATCGCCATCTGACTGAATATACGGGTCTGGATATTGAGATGGCTATTGACGAACACTACCATGAGACACTGGAGACTATTGATGCTACACTCAAGCACATCTTCAAGTACCTCTATGAGAAGTACCGCCGGGAGATCGAGACAGTCAAGCATCAGTTCCCCTCCGAGGACCTGGTCTGGCTGGACGAGACCCCCATCGTCCGCTTTGCAGACGGCATTCGCATGCTCAACGAGTCTGGATGGCGCACTGAGGACGGTCAGTTGTTGCCGGATAACGAGGACCTGTCCACCCGGGACGAGATTCGTCTGGGTGAGCTAGTCAAGGAAAAGTACCACACTGACTACTATATCATCGATAAATTCCCTGTCGGCGCGCGCCCCTTCTACACCATGCCCGACGCGGATGACCCGAGCATCACCAACTCATTTGACATATTCGTGCGTGGCCAGGAGATTGTGTCCGGTGGTCAGCGTATTCATGATGCTAAGTTGCTCGAGGAGAACATTCGTAAGGCTGGAATTCGCCCGGAGGACATGGAGGAGTACATTGAGGGTTTCCGCTGGGGAGCGCCTCCACACGCTGGAGCTGGAATCGGTCTCGAGCGGTTGCTAATGTTGATCCTCAAGCTTGGTAACATCCGCCTTGCCTCTCTTTTCCATCGCGACCCCAAGAGTTTCCCGGCCAAGCCGCCGGTGATCAAGCTTCGACACCCAGAATCCTCCACCTTGGAGCCATCCTGGCAGAAGGAGAACCATGGTAAGGCTGCCGAGGAGAATCAGCTGCAGCCGATAGAACATCTTATTGCCAACTATGGTGATGCTACGGCTACTTCATGGGGCGACGACCGCTACAAGATCTGGCGGGATCGCTTCACAGGCGCTGCTGTCTCCTACGTCCCGACCAACGGCTATGCTATCATTCCAGGTAATCCTCTGTGCGATCCCGGTCAGTACGCGCGCGTTATCAACGCCTTCCTGGGATGGCTCCGTCGCGAGACGAAGCTCAAGCCCCTGTGGATTCTTATCTCTCCTGAGGTCGAGGATATTCTCGGCGAGAAGCTCGGTTGGCGCAGCTTGTCCTGTATTGCGGAAGAGCGGGTGGATCCCGCGCGCAATCTCGCCGCCTCGGATGGTGAGATTTCTCGCAAGATCCGCCACGCGGAGAACGAGGGTGTCAAGATCACGACCCTGTCACAAGGTGAGATGGTCTCCGATGAAGTGCGCAAGAAGATCGACAAGCGCCTCCAGGACTGGCTGTCGAACCGCAAGGGCACCCAGATCCATCTTTCTGAGATCCGGCCCTGGCGCGACTCGCAGCATCGCTGGTACTTCTACTCTACAGACAAGGAGGGGAATATCTGCAGCTTCGTGGCTCTGGCAACACTGTCACCGCAGAATGGCATGCAAGTTAAGTACAGTTTCGATTTCCCAGGGGCGCCCAGCGGAGCGATTGAGCAGATCGTCACACACGCCATCCAGACGGCTGCTAAGGCGGGCGTTAGGTCGCTCACCTTCGGTGCCGGTGCTACCGCCGAACTCCGACCGGGCCACCACATGCACGGGACCAAAGTCAGGATGCTGCAGCACACCTATGAGGCTGTTGTACGCCAGTTCAACCTGAATCGCAAGAGTGAGTTCCGTCTGAAATTGGGTGCGCACGAGGAGCCCCTGTACATCGCCTATCCGCCCCATGGACTGGGATCTAGGGGAATCCGGGCGATCCTGCATTTCTTCGAGGACTAAACCATTATCATCGGGAGATTACTCTGAAGGAAGTAGCTTAGATGACCTCGGTCACTTTTTTTGTGCGTGTTTCTTATCACCCGCATATTCATTTTAATTCCAGCAAGAAGAAGAAAAGGGAGATTATAGGATGACATTAGGCGAGTTGGTCATAATTTTCGGTGTGAAGCTCAGTGATATTTGTTGCATTTTCCACTTTCATCGGATCTTGAATGCCATCGAGTCAGAAAAATCCGAGATTCCTCAATTATTCCCCTTGACGTTGTCGGTTGGCCGGGTTTGGTGATGTTGCGTTACGTTCCGTCATGTTTGTTATGTCATTTTTATTCCATTATGCCCTCTGTATCTCGCACGAAAGTCATGTATTTATGTCTGGTTTCCCAGTTTTCAGCAGTTTTCTCAGAAAGTTCTGTCTTGCTGTTTTTCTTTATCGGGCTGGTGTGTTGGGCCTCTGCCTGAGCCTAAATTGTTGTGTAGAAGGCGATGATTCGTTCTTGGTATAGAGTCTGTGAAGTTGCATCTTACGATTAGTGGGATCGATTCACATTGCTTGATCTTTCGACCTTATCTGATGATATGATCTCATGGGATATGCTAGAAATGGATAGTTCCCAAATGAAGAATGTCAACAAAGAATTCGCTATCGATTTTTCTACTCTACAACGACCTAGACAATTTCATTTACATTAATAGAGTATGGCCACAATCACGCAAAAATTGTAGCGCTACCGCTTCCAGGACAAACTTCGAATCCTTCTGGAGCATTTTCTATCTAGCTTCATTCAAATCACTTTACAAGTTTTAACACAGCTAGTGTACTGTAATCTTCTCCGACCCGAACCATCGCTGCATAGTAGCTGCGGCAATAAGATGACTAACTCCGACTTTCATCCAGATCCTCTTTTTCATTCGCTCATGAATCTCTATAGCTCCCTAGTAGACACGGGATCTGCACTATACGGAGATAATCGGCCTTAGGCTCGGAGAACAGGTCCACTTGGCGGCTATATTACCCAGCTATACATACTAGTAGGTGGAGCTATCTTCGTATAAATCCGGGGTTCATATCATAGTGGGAAGTAGATGGAATTGGGGTATAAAAGAGCAAGCTAGTATTTGGGATCGAGGAGGGGAAAGAGACGTGGGTGTTTTGATTATTCGTGACTTTGTCTACGTATCTATTGTCGCTCAGCGCTCGCGAAGCCATATATTCTAGTTTCATTTAGCAGAATAGAGAATGGCTTCATCTTCAACTATTGTCTTAGTAACAGGTACGGGGATTTGATTTCCATAATCTTCGATACTATTTATTTTTGGGTTCTTTCTTTGTATCCTGGGACTTTTCTAACGGATCATAACAACCTCAGGCGCGAACTCCGGCGTCGGTTACGCGACAGCACAAGTGATCGCATCATCTGCACCTAAGTACCACGTTATCGTCGCTGCGCGGAACCTCTCTAAGGCCGAATCTGCCATCGAATCCCTTCGCTCCTCTTCAAAGATCCAAGGTACTTTATCTCCGCTCGAACTCGATGTTACCTCGGAACCATCCATCCACGCCGCAGTCCAAAAGGTCTCTGCGGACTTCAACGGCCGTCTCGACATCTTGATAAACAATGCTGGCATATCTAGCAAATCGCCAGATCTCAAGACCCGCTTCCTTGACACGTACGCTACGAACGTCGTTGGTGTCGCTCTCACGACGGACGTTTTCGCTCCTCTCCTATTGAAATCATCTCGTCCGTACCTGATCAACGTGAGCAGTGGTTTGGGATCGTTGGGGAAGGCGTCGAATCCGAGTGACCTGCACTATGCGGTGTATACGACGGCGTATAGGACTAGTAAGGCGGCGTTGAATATGTTGACGATTGAACAGGAGAAGGAGTTGGGGAAGAAGGGGGTGAAGGTGTTTGCGGTCTGTCCTGGATTAGTGAGATCGAATTTGAGAGGGACGAAAGAAGAGGAAAGGAGTGCTGGAGGGAGGGCGATCGATCCGCAGGTATCGGGGGAGTTGATACTGAGTGTTCTTGAGGGGAAGAGGGATGGGGATGTGGGGAAGTTTGTGTTTAAGGATGGGGTGTATCCATGGTGAGAGGGGGTTGTAGTGGAAGTCTATATTTGTTAAAGATTAAGTTCTTCGTATGTGGATCCTGTTTCAAAGTATCTGCCTTTCATTTTTGGTATACACCCCGATGGAGTGGTCCATATCTGTTGATGCGCCAGAGGAGACCTCAGAAGCAATAGTATTCACAAATTCTTCCAGTATACCACTTCTGCTACTGTTTTGGCTACACCTGTGGTGGTCTATGCTCCCATAATTGAAACGCGGCGCGTTTCGTCATCGTCAGAACGATACGCATCTTGAAGAAGTTTGCAGCAAAGACTTGAAACAGTCGAGACTCTCCATCATCGCCTTGTTCACATGATCTCACAGTGTCATGCACGATGCGTAGAGAAAGGTTGTGGGACTGTTATCACGGGGAGATTACTGTAGCGAACATGTCTACACAGTTTGAGAAATATGTGCCGATCCAATCCAGAGTGCCGACAATCGAAGATGGAGGTAGTTTAGGCAAAGTACCTCGGCTGTCCTCGAAGAGCGATATACGGCAGAACAGCTAAGTTGAGAGAAAAGGTTGGTATAAATTTAGAACCATGGGGATACGACCAACTAAGATATGATGACAGGGGCAGCATTGTGTTACCGAGGCGTTACGAATATGATGTGACATGAAGAAAGTTCCAATCACTATGCTTCTTTGATAGCTATTGCTTGGGATAGGCTAGTAACTAAGTGAATGAAAACTGCTAAGCCACTCACTCGGTGAAACCTCGGAGTATGGGCTTTTCGTAAGCAGTATATCTGAAATCTAGCACTACGGGGTGCATTGAAGTGAACTGCAGGATCCCGAGATTGTTCGGCTGCAATATCCTGGTCTTCCAACCAGTCTTACAACATAAACGTAAGAACCTTTGGCCGGAAACACCTCACTGGCGCTTTGCCCATTCTTCTGGGTACTTCTTTAGCCTGATAGACTGGATTTTAATAAATCCTGTAGTGTCCTCGGCGCTGAAATTGTCCAACGAGTCCATCGATGCCTCTTCCTGAGAATACAGCTTCGAGGTGCTGCTTGAACGACCGAGGACGTATGCGCCTCCCTTGTAGAGACTCAATCGGACCTCGCCGTTCACGGTCTCTTGGCTAAAGATCAAAGAATTTTCCACAAAAGCACGTTCGGGAGAGAAGTCTTAAGGTAGAAATGGAAATGTCAGTACAGTCTGAAAGCGAAAAGGAAGCGTCTAGGGTGGGAGACACATGAAGGGTATACTTTACGTACACAGGCCATTGTAAACTATAGAGAGGGTTAGTAATAGTCCTGACTAAAACGCGAATGTCATGACTTACGATAAGTACTCCAGTTGTGCGTAACAAACTAGGTTTAAGCATTAGCTACCATTGTGAACACACCTCTAGCAACGATGCGGGGCTCACCTGATCCCGAAGAGACCTAACTTGCCCATCGAGAACCAAACCCTCGAGGTCAAGGTGGGCAAGACGAAGAATGGTCATAGCTGGGGACTATGAATGAATTAGTTAGAAGACGTTGCCCAAGTCCAAACATTTGCCGTGTGAAAGAAACAGGTGGTCAACTTAGGAAGACTAGTTGAATAAAAAGAATATCTCTATGAGATCGCAACAACTGGAGCCTAATATTCTACCATGGGGGAACTGAAAATGACTCACATCGTAACATCCACGAGACTTCAAGCCAATGAACCTATTCTCAACAATGTCAATTCTGCCGATACCTAGATCGCAGGAATAAATGTCAGCAAGGCTCAAAACCGGTTTCAAAAGGAAGAAAGTAACGATTGGGTTGGAACATAGTCTTAGGAAAAGACGCTTCCCCTTACGTACCGTGGATTTTTCCAAGACGGTTGAGCTCCTTGAAAAGCTCTACAGAATCCGTGACCGTCTTCTCTGGCGTAACGAGCTTGGTAGGAATACCCTTTTGGAAGCTGACTGTGATGTTGGTAGGCTCGTTGGGGGCTTTGCGAGGGTCTTCGGTCATGGTCCACATGTCATGTGGAGGCTCCTGATTCGGGTCTTCCAAAATACCAGCTTCATAACTGCAATGGGCAAGATTGGCATCCATTGACCACGGCTTCGCTTTAGTGGATGTGACTGGCAGTCCCTTTTCTGCGGCATAATCGAGCAGATCGTTCCGGCCCTGAAATTTGTTGACGAACTTGGTCTCTCTCCATGGAGCAATTATCTTGATGGAGGGTTGGATCGCGTAGAAGGCGAGCTCGAAGCGAACTTGGTCGTTACCCTTGAAAGATTAGAAAGGAGGAGACAGTAGATAGAAGGATTAATTACCTTGGCGGTTGCACCATGGCTCACGAAGTCGCAGCGTTCCCGCTGTGCCACTTGCATCATAGATCGTGCGATCACCGGACGCGCAAGCGATGTACCAAGGAGATACTGTCCTTCGTACTGCAAGTCCAAATCAGTCTACATGTCCTAAATGCAAGCTAGTATGAGTGCACGCACCTGAGCATTGCACTGCACAGCCCTGAAGCACAGCTCTTCCACAAACTCCTTCTGTAAATCCTCAATAACCATTTTTTTTGCGCCAATCTTGAGTGCCTTCTTCTCCACTGCTGCCCAATCCTCTTCTTGTCCAACATTCGCAAGGAAGCAAACGACCTCATATCCCTCATCTATAGTACAATTATCAGCCTCTTGATGTTATATTGCAAAGGTTCTAGAGCTGGGAGGGTCTCACCAAGCAGCCACTGCAGAATGCAGCTCGTGTCAAGACCGCCTGTATACTAAAATCAGCAATTGACTCTCTAACGGACTTTCAGACGTAAATCTGACCGCTGTAGGCCTAGATACTGTTAGAGAGATATTCTGCGGGATTTGTCGCTGGACGGTCACTTACTAAGCAGACTCTTCCCTTTGCCATATTGTCAAATGAGTTGTCAAAAATAAGTTGTTAAAATGAGTTGTTAAAATGAGACGGGATCTTTTGCAGGTGGTGGAGAGGTTAGCTTTTAAAAAGGCGGGCGGTTGGATGACTCCTCCCAAGAATTCAACAAATTTTCTTATCTTCTAGAGTGGGGGAACACAGACAGGCTACTAACCTGTTCTGGCTAGGGGTGGCGTTTTGCAATGTCAAATGTTAAAAATTACACGACATTTTAACCGCAAAATCTGGGAGAAAAAAATTTTCTATTCTATTTTAAAATTAACTAACCTATAGTAGTAATTAACCGAGAGTTTTCATAAAATTATTATTATTTTAGTATCCTCTTTTTCTGGGGCAATAAAAAAACCGTTTGTCAAAAAGAAGTCTTGGACGTTTTGAGCTGATTTTTTTTTTAAATTTCATCACCCCTAACACTGGAGCATTAAGGGTAGCACTCGGCGATTGATGACGTCATAATATCTGTTGACTAGCAGCCTAGTTCTGGTCTCTAATAACAATTCTATAGTTCTAGCATGAGCTCGAGACGAGACAGGAGAGCTATCATTAGTACGGTTCTATCTTCACTCGCATGCCTTCAACTACCTGCAGTAATACGTTGACACCCCCTAAAGCGGCTCAATTATCAACATGCGGACCGTGAGAGCGCGCGCGCACGCGTCAAATACGCATTTTTAACTAACAATGGAGCAAGCCGCTTCCGGTATTATTGGATATAATAGCTTTCGGTGGACTTTGCAAAGCTCCAAAAGCACCAGGAATGCCATTACCAAACACAGCATCCGGCGATGTCTAGGTAACGCGTCCAAGTCAAAAAACGCGTCTATGTCAATACAGGTGAATCTAGATGAATTGTTCCATTATATATCTGGCCGATGGATGTAGGTATTCCATCATGATATCTGTTAGACAGCCTTGACTCAAAGTATCTGCTGACAGAGCAGATACAATGAGTCCCTGAGGCAAAAAGAGAGATACTTAAAGTTCGACGTACCAGCTCTCCCTCATGCCATTGCTACCTCGCTCGGCTGGTCACAGGTCGATCCATTAGTGAAAATCAGTGAAGGCGGCTTCAATCGGATTTTTCAGGCGACTTCTGGTGACGGAAAACATGTTCTTGTGCATTGCCCTACCCTTCGACTGTGCCGAGGCATTACACTGTCGCAAGCGAAGTGGCTACGATGGAATATCTTAGATTGGATCAGATTCCAGCACCAAAAGTGTACGGATGGTCATCCAAATCAACCAATGCAGTTGGGTCCGAATACATGGTTCTCGAAAAGGTAGAAGGGAGGACATTAAGTGATGTCTGGAATACACTTGAATTCAAGGAGAGATACAGAGTCATCGAGAATATTGTGCGGCTGGAGAAGAGGCTGTTCGAGCTAAGACTTCCTGCTAGTGGGAGTATCTACTTTCCGCAGGACCTAAGTGATAGGGAAAGGTCACAGTCTATCTCGCTCCATGTCCAGGGCCAGGAGTTCTGTATCGGCCCAATGGCTCATTACAGCTGGTGGCACGGGGAAAGGAGTTTACTTGATTGTGATCGTGGTCCATGTACGTTATATTCCCCCACTAGTAATGCGTGCGACTAACATATTTTAGGGGTTGACACGAGCGACATTTTCATTGTTGTCGGGGAACGAGAATTACAATGGACAGAGAGGTTTGCCAAGCCTCGCCGGCATTATGAGCGTCTGTATCGCGAATTGCACCGCTTTCAGAAGATGTCACCTGAGTCTCATGTCCATGCATTGAAGAAATACCTGGAGGTCGCTAAATGCCTTGGCTATCCGCCAGGTAGCCCTTTCGGTCGACCTGTTCTCCGCCATCCTGACCTTCAGCCGAACAACATCTTGATTTCTGACTCTTTGGATATCGTTGGGTTGATTGATTGGCAGCATGCAACTATTGTTCCTCTTTGTCTAGCAGCCGGTATTCCAAAGCATTTTCAGAATTACGGAGATCCCGAATCAGACCGGATGGTCAAGCCAGCTAGTGATCTTCCACCGGACTTCGAAACACTGAACCCAGAGGAACAGATGGTTGTAAAGTCTCTGCATGTAAAACGCGTCACTCATTTCCTTTATGCTGCACTGACTCTGCGGCACAATGAAGAGCACTACAATGCAATCTTTGACAGTGGCGTCATTCTACACCAGCGCCTATACAAACATGCTGGGACACCATGGGAAGGGGACTCAATAACACTTCAAGCTGAATTGATCAATGCGGTTCAAGATTGGCAGGATATCGTCTCATCTGGATCATCAAAATGCAAATCTCCGCCTATACATTTTTCCGAAGACACTATCAGGTGTGTCATGGATATGCACAGCCAACAGCAAGAAATGGACGCAATGATGAACGAAATGAGGGAGTCTCTTGGCGTCGATGTCTACGGCTGGGTTCCGAATGAAGATTTCGAATGTACTAAGAAATTAGCTCAGAGTATCAAAAGAGCGGATGATTGAGTCCGCAGACTTAACGGAAAAGGAAGGAATTAAGAATAATTTCCCCTTTGATGACTTTGACGAGGATAACTGAATGTTGTTTGATTAGCATTCATTGTATGATACCTAGATATCTAGCAGTGGCGTTTTAGGTATTATTTGGGCATATATTCGTGATACTGGTCTGATATCAATTGAATCGCCTTGATTCTGCAGCATTCTTGCATGGCTGTAAATTAATACACAAGGGAAATAGCATTTGCTAACTATCCTTAGTATTTGTTAACAAAACGGCACATCTGACAGGTTGTAAAATGTAGTTGAGAAAACAAAAGATTGGAATGCTGATGAAGACTGAAAATAATTAAGGAATTTCGGGAAGTCCCATCTTGTAAGCCTCGCAAACGATTTCTTCATTCAGGGTCAACTCGAAACGGACATCCCCGCCCCAGGCCCTTCTGGCAACATAATCAGCCAGATAATTGCCGGGAACATCTCGATGTGCTGGGACCCAATGCAGTTCAATCATCACTGCAAGAGAATTCAAGGTGGCTGAGAGGGTAATCACTTCGTCTACCAAGAGGAACGTACTTTCCTGCCTTGGTCTTGTATAATCCAGGATGTTCTTCAGTGCGTCTTGAGAATCGGAGTAGATGATGACGGTTTGTTCTTCTCCACAACTACCGCGAGCAATTCTTCCATTGGCCTCATCGCAGGCAATGCGTAACGCTTGCAGAATAGCTAGAATTTCGACATCCCGGATATTTATCGCTCCGCCCACCCTGTATCCTTTGATATTCCACTGAAAGTCACATCCACTGTGGCTGGACCTTGATACCACTGCGACGCCAGCGGTGTATGTCCGGTTCGCACCTAGTGCGACAGAAGCATCGACCCAGAATACGCTGCGGTGAGGAACGTTATCCCGTGATTGGTGTTCAGAAAAGGCAGACTCTAGAGCCTGGAGGCGCTTCTTGATGACAACCGTTCCTGAAAAGAGTGGATGAGTTTGTCCATTAGTTGGATAATGAATCATTGATTGTCGCTGAGGCAGTTGTCCTTCAGGGAGGACTATCTGCTCTGGGTGTATACCCTCCTTAATGATTTGTTGGCGGATCATGTCTATTTCATCCAAAGCAGAAGTCTGGGAGGAAAGCAAATTTTCCTCACGGGACGAGATTTTGCATTTCTTAGGCTTGACTAGCTTGGAATTATGGCCCCACGAGACTTTTCTCTTTCTCGAGGATCCGTATAATGAGAAGGAGTCATCATATTGTAGAAGTGGCGGATTCGCATCACTGTGATTTTGTAGGAGGTTGGTGGTGTTGATACCACTCTTGTCAATGGTGATTGTCGTCGCACTCTGGAAACGATCTTGACTACCATCTGTCACTGAGTAAGGAGTTGTCTCAGATTGAGTGCCTAAAAAGACTGCAGCTGAAGCTGATAGTAGATTTCCCATGATAACTGCAGCTGTTGAAGTAACGATAGTACGTATCTGATCTAGGTGATGGATAAGTGAGATTGAAGTTAGAGATGGTGTAGTGATAGGATAGGTAATAAGTTTAAACGGAATCTTCCATTTTGTCTTGCGCCCAAGGTTGTGTTGACCCGAGAATAGGTTTAGTGTCATATGGTATGGTGGTGCCTGGATGGCATTTTGGTGAGAACCATGGATGCGAAAAAGTTACGACGAGAAGTGTTATAAGCAAACACATTTGAATAACACAAAAAGTACAAAATGACTGTCAGTTTTTGAATGTTTTTCTTGGACCTATCATGAAATCATTGCACCTTATTTCAGAGATACCCTACTCCTAGGAAGTTCCTGCTTGGATTTCCCGCTCCTGCCCTCGTGTACCAACCAAGGGAGTAAGAATAGTGATAGTAGAATGGGAAGCTTCAAAGGTGGTCAAAGTGCAACGTTATGCACAGGCTTGCTGCATCTCCTTAGATTGATTACGAAGCTGAGAGAGCAATCCTTATCGAAACATGTCAGGAAAGTCTAGTACCATGTAGGTAGATTCCCATCTCAGTTTGGGGACTTTCATGGAGCTGACCCGTGAGTTCCAGATCATATAAGCGATATCAGATAGGCATATGATATACATAGTAGCTCCAGAAATATTGAAGCTGTAGAAGGGTTCAAGGGAAACACATGAAGTTCACGATCGTCTCCGATCAAATATTCAACAAGTTTCTAAGGTGGATATTTATTGGCTCTAGATTATATCTCGTACCTGACGATCGCAGGCTATATGCCACGGATAAGATTCTGACTGTAACACTCTCATCGCTCGTATTCAATAAGAAGCTTAAAAGCTTATTATCAAATCTCCCGGGCCACATTGGAAGCCTTTTTTTTTTGTTACAAACACGTGCATGTACTTATTTTACATATCGAAGATATCGTATGAGATGAGTGAGACCTCAGACATACAGAGATCGGAATCTGAGAAGATTTGGATGTTGATTACTGATCACCTATGAGGTAACTCTACCCCACACTATTACGTTTCATAACAGAGGAAAAATCGGCACTCGATCCTTTTTTGGCCCCCGATATTGTATTCTCCAGAGCTAAACCCTACATTATATCTTAAGTGAAACCACCATTTTGAATCCTGAAAAGTACTGAAAAGTATAAAACATCGAATATTCCGATCGGTATTCAGCATTCCATGTGGCGTGTAGCTAAATCTCGAAAGACATTCTAATAGTGTTAAATCTAGGACACAAAGGCATAGCAACTGTATTCAACTATCCCGAAGTGCTTACTACATGCTTATTTGAATCTAAGCACTAAGAAAGTCAAAACCGTACTTAACCCTTGATCAGACAAAGAAAGTAGATCGAAGCCATCTAGTACATTCTACACTGATCAAAGAATCAAGATGAAAGTCACATTTGACAAGTCATCTATGCAGGTAAGATATTTGTGACGTCAAATGATTTGTCGTACAATGTATGCCGAGATCTCCGCTTTTTTGGGGTCCATGTAAGCCGGCGAATCCTTCCAGTCAGAAAATTCACTCAACTATTACACCTGAAGAGCTAAAATTGCTATTTTCTCTGGCTCCATTTAATTTATAAAATGGGTTGCTTACATGAGTCTAAAACCTGGATGTACCCGCTATTTATTTCCTCGTTCGGTCGATAACAGCTAGGATATGGAAGAAGTACGATTAGTTGCAGAAATAAAGCTATCTGTGTTGTCATGTTTTTGTGAGCAAGGCTGCTTCAAACCCCTCATCCTGAATACAGGGATAAGGCTGACTAGTAGGCCGACTTATTGATGGCCGCGAATTAACTACAGGGTCTCTAGGCCGGCCGGACTCGTAAAAAGCAAAATAATAATTTTTGACTTATGCAACTTAGTATGAAGCCGTGTCCAGACTCCAGAGTAGCCTTGCATTAGGCTTCCAACCTTGTTGTTGGGGATAGTGTTGCCTAGTAACGGAAAGCCAACCACGCACCCTGTGGGTGGGCAGTGCCATATTCCTTCCATGTATCCATGAGAACTATGTGCGTGTACATGGTCAGATGACGAAGGAAACAAGGAGGAGTGAGACCCTTGTAATGCTACCTCAGCTGTTCAAATTAAACTTTATGGCGTTCTTTCCTAAAGATGCACATATTCCACCCCCAAATTATACCTTGAAGGATCATTAACATTGCAGCCCGTGCATCTCAGTTGCATTTGTGACAAATGGAGGCAGCTGAGGTTCTGTTAGACTACTCTCTGTGACCTCGGACTGCGGAGTGGCGGAGTCTTCCCGGCGCTAATTTGTACGTGGAGATTGAATGAGGTGCACTCTGAAGGCTGCAACAGCGGAAGGATCAAGTTATTTGGACAGGATTAACTGGCTAAAAAAGGCAGTGAGAGCGGCGCATACGTAGACAATGTGGATCCCTATCCGCATGGCGCAAAGTCCAGTCGATGCCCGGGGAGTTTTCTTAATGTAATCGAGGAGGGGTAGGTTTACTAACGTGCATTAGACGAGAAGAGATGTAATGACTATCTCCCATTGTACGGTACATGTAGCTTGTTCGTGGAAAAAATACATGGAATATAGCGGTCTTGATAATTTGAATCTCAACGATTCATGAATTGTCTTGATGTGCATTGCCTTCCTCCAGCCCATGGGCAAGAAACCCAGTAGCATTAAAGACCCGTCTTTCGGCGACGAAATTCTTCAACTGCTCAAAATCACGGCACTGGCGAACAAAACCGCTGCCAAGGAATCCGTGTTCCTTGTCAATAGCCGGCTCTATAGTAGAGTCGGCTGAACAAGTTAAACCTTGCTGAAGATAGTCGAAGCAATGCGCCACATGAGATGCGCGGTCTTTACCGAAGTCGAATCTCTGCAGGTTATCGGAATGCGAATAGTATGCTCGCCGCAAAATGTACAAACAATGTAACTGATGGAAAACAGTAGGTATGGCAGTTTGGGATGCAATAGATTCATGTTTGAAGTAGCCTAGCCCTTCTATATTCCAGTATAGCATGTCAGCAAGTGAGTTTTTGCGAATTGAATGGAAAGCACGGAGGTTTATAACTGGAAACCTACTTGGTATTAAAGAGTCCCAAATTGGTTCAGAGATCTCCCCTGATCCCTCACCCTGTGGTGGTTCTCTAGAAAAGGGGGAGGAATAAGTGAACTCTCGTCGAATGTTCTGAAGTGTTATTCGAGGCGCAACATTATTGGGAGCACCATGATTTGTGATCTTGTTGTGGAAATGGATAGAGAGAGCTCCCACCAAAAATCCTATTACTGCTGCGAGAATCACCCAACCGCTAATTGTCAATGAATGAGGTGTCCTCGAAATACTAGACCCAAGCGCCGAGCATTCTGGTGATTCTTGGAGTCCTTCCTCCGGAGCTTGGGATGGGCAAGCAAGAGGTTCGTATTTTGGTTTCTTGTTCCGTATCGAAAACATGGCTCACGAATTCTCGCACTTGTTGCCAATTCCGGATGTAGAGGAAGAGAAGGATTGTTGGTTTCAAAGACGGGTTCTAGTTTACGACATATACCCATGTCCTAGGGGGGCTGAAAATACTCAGTGATGAGGTGTACCGATATTATTTCCGGAGCTGCATTATAAGCATCCTAATTATAGGTATTACTGGCGTCGAGTCGGAGGAATTGTCGACCAAATTCCCCATCAGCTGTTGCTAATTTCTTACACGTGCATCCAAGGATACCAGCCTATGCGGTTGTACAGCCCTGCTTAGCGCAGACCGGAATATGTGCTATTAATAACTATTATATCAGGTCCTATGCAGATACGTGGCTGGCCTGATGCATATCTAAGGCACAGTCAGCATTTCGCGTCAAGCTACTCTACTTCAAACGGGCCAATCTAACTTCACAGTGAGACCATGGTCGGATCTCTCAATTAATGTCCATACATAGAGCCATTGTCTCGCTACATATTTTATAGTCCCCCGTTCCCATCTAATTCTCCATTCGGAGTTGTCCACTTCCTATTTTCGATCACTTCGCAATATATCCCTTCAACACTAAAGCAGTCATAATGAGATCTTCTATGATTTCTTTGGCCGTGCTTGGCCTTTCTGCCCTGGCCATTGCAGATTCTACTTGCTGTAAGTTCTGAGTAGATATGAATTGCTCTGTGATTTATGCTGAACCTTAGCGCTAGTTGACATCAACATCATCGGAGCAGATATCCACGCTGCTGCTGGCTCCAACTACACCATCGATATCAACATCATCGGGGCAGACATTACCACTGAAGGTACTGCATCTAACTACACCATAAAGATCCCTATTGGGACCAGTACTACCTTGAAGGCCCGAGCGAATATTCCAGCAGTTGAGGATAATCACGTCGATATCGCTGATGGGTTCAAGAACCGCAAACGTGAGGACGATAATATAGAAATTGCAGATGGGTTCAAGACTCGCAAGCGTGACGAAGATAACGTCGAAATAGCGGATGGGTTCAGGACCCGTAAGCGTGATGAAGATAACATTGAAATCGCTGATGGGTTCAAGAACCGCAAACGCGAGGACGATAACATCGAAATAGCAGATGGGTTCAAGACACGAAAGCGTGACGAAGATAACGTCGAAATCGCTGATGGATTCTGAAATCATAAGCGCGAGCATGATGGTACCTCCTAAATCGAAGCGCAATGACCGGAGACTCTCTGGCGAATGAATATCCTTGAAAACTGAATAGGCAATGAGCTTTCTATCGCATATTCTCTTGTCATTATAGATGTAAAACATGCATCTATTTTTTGTAACATGAATATTATATGGATTAATAGTATGCGCTTCTGTAATTATCGTTTATCTTAGCTTGCTTCCACTAAATAGGGAATCTGTTAACTCGTCTATTCAATTTTGGATAAAGTTTCAGAGCTTAGAGAATATCTGTTAAGTACAATCGCCTCCTATATCAAATATTTCACATAGAGGATACTAAAATTCACTCTTCCTCAATCGACTCTCCCGGTAATCCCACTAAGAACTTATCACTGGGTACGTAATCGTCTGTGATTGTATAACCACTCCCGGGCGGACAATGCTTGAACCTCTCGATTATGGGAGTATCATCAGGTCGATCGGGGCGCTTGTAGCATGCTGTGTGCTCCTTTGCAAATTTCTCGAGAGCTTCCCAACTGCGACATTTTCGATGTTGCAAAAGGCCGGTCACCACTTCCGCCCGACGTTCCGTGGCCCGGGGTGTGTCGTCCGCATCACATAGGATCTGTCTGCGCAGCGCATCCATACAATGGCTGATATGATGCCAGGAGCGAGATTGCGGTTCACCACGCCGGTACTCGTCCAGAGAGATATGGATAATCTTTAAGCAGTGAAGATTGTGGAAGCCATGCAGGATATAGACGCCTTTGCTCTGGTCCCAAGGAAATCTCTGGGCTGTTCGGAGATTGTGCTTGGCCGCCCATTCATCAGAAAGTGCGACAACGCCAGAGTCAATATTGATATCGTGCCACAATTGAGTTTGCAAAGTTTCATTCTCAGAAGCGTATTTTGTCACGCGAACGTAGGGTTCTTCAATGTTTCTCCATAAACCTGCATACTTCGAGGGAGGTTCTATGTACGATGACCGGGCGAGAAATAAAACCAATATAACATTGATGATGGCAGACATAAAGAGAGGTCCAAGAAGCCATTTATTATTTGAACATTTCTGTTTTTCAGGCAATGATACTTCTTGATCACAGTCACTTTCAGTGTCTGTAAGCAAGGCTGCGTCCTCCTCAGTTTTCGCAGGTGAGACCATGTCGGCATGAATTACCCACGTTCTGGTCTATTTTCTTGAAAATATGATGTTTCTGAATAAATGAGAGTTCGATGTGGAATTACCAGAACAAGTGATGCGTGAGAAGTGAGTACTTAGTGAGTGGTCCGAAGAGATCTGGATCGCTCGTGTTACCATCGCAAAAGCAGCGGCACCTGCATTGGGAAACGCAAAACAACTTGCAGAAAAACTACTCGGTTATGCACTATCCGGATCATAAATTTGCGTAAATCCACGGCTGTGTCTTCACGCATATCTTCTATATGCTGGGTTGTTCAGCCGGCGCACAGCCAGGATACCACCTGGTAATGGCAGCAGGGTATTTCGGCCCCCACGTTGACAAGGTAACACGGCTGAATGCTGTACAACCTTGACGAGGTTAGAGCCTGGTTGAACCTGGTTGATGGAGGTCGCTCTCCGCTCTGCCTTACGGCTTCGGCTGGAGGGGTCATTCTGCATCTGCAACGAGTACGATCTGCTTCTGTTGTGCCCGAGCTATGGATCTGAATGGATCGGTCTTAGAGGATTCATCACTCTACTAACGCAGTCATCATACAGTACAACTTTGATCGGTAAATCGTAAGGTAGAGCAGCCATTTCACGGTGTCTCCTCCGATTATGAAGGGCAAGACGTTATCGGTACAACGAGTGGCATTGCCGTGAAGCTTACTCCTCTTCCCCTTCGCATTTCCCCCTCCTTTCCCCCAATCCCTCATACACACGAATATTCCAATTACTTGAGCATGTTCTGAAAGAATTAGTCCTCGGTCGCTATGGCCTATCATAGACATCTTCCGCTAGTCAATGATCGGCCAGGAATCCTGTTCATGGCCTCGGCCTTTTGCATTACGGCTATCAGTGCTACTGCGCTGAGGTTCTACTCAAGGAGGCTCACAAAGCTTCCCTTATGTGCCGATGATTGGCTTGCGCTTATTGCTATGGCAAGTACTATATTCGAGTTCTTTAAAGGAAAATCTATGTCTAATTCGTTTTTTAGATATTTGTTCTCGGGTTGAACGGCATCTTTATTGGAGGTACTGCTCAGGGCGCAATTACCGGGCACTCTCCAGTCGTAAATGACTGGCCTGTTTCAACCGACCTTGAGCACTTGGCTGAGAAGTACAAGTATGCCTTTCAAACGACTGAGAAGATCACCTTCGGCCTGATCAAGATATCGCTCCTCCTTCTCTGGAAGAGGATCTTTTCGCGGGCAGGGAGATCATTCCACGTCTTTTGCTGGGCCATGATTGTTATCGTGGCCGTGTGGAGCATATCATTCTTCTTTGCCACTGTTTTCCAGTGTGGCACAAATTGGAAGTTGAACTGGGCGCCTATCGGCACATTTCTCACGCAATGTTCCAATACTCTCGACATGCTCACCGTATTCACAGCGACAGACTTGGCTACGGACTTCATCATCATCTTCATGTGCGTACCGATTATCTGGAAACTGCATATGCCGACGAGGACAAAGGCAGGTGTGACTAGTATTTTCATGGTCGGTATATTGTAAGTTCTCATTCGAGATAAACAGACCATGATCTCATAAGACTGACTGAGTTTAGAACTGTTGGTGCGGGTATTGCTCGGATGTATGTCTACCTAGTGACTTCTTATGATAAGGAGGACAACCCGGACTTCATCGGCGATTTCACTCTCTTCATTCTCTGGTCAGAGATTGAAGTAAACATCGCCATGATTGTGTGCTCTATGCCGACTTTCAGGCCAATAGTTGGCCGATTCCGCGACACTGTTGTCCGTCTTCTGCACACAATGGGCATCAACAAATGGATTCGTATTCCCCATTCAAGGAGTGATTCTGGAGGTCCTGAAAAGAACATAGACGCGGGGAGTCACTCAACCATGTCAGACGTCCCTTTCAAGCAGCACCATAGTTGGCTATTTCATGAGCGGACCTGGCAAGGCCCAGCAAATACAGTGACTACTGTCGGCCATGCTCCGTATGATGATGATCTTGAAGCGCGATTGAATGACGGAGGCATTCTCGCTCGCACGGATATTTCCCAGGATATTCGCACAATTCGCATGGAGACCTTGAAGGCCGATATCCGATGACACATTTATAGCTTATTTGCTTTATTGGGAAGGGTAAATGCTTAATTATATACGATAAACTCTAGAATGTTATACCTATGTTTCCTTCTTCGCAATAGCATAGATTATTCTGTCTACAATCGAATGATATTGGTCAGCGGCAAAGCTCATGAATTAATATTCCCGTTGACCTAAGTATAGTGCTTACGTATATGATTTGTATCACAAGCCCTGTTTAAGTCCGATGGTGAGGTGAGCGGCACGTTAGTTCTCACATTGAAGGTGGGGTTGCAGCTCGCGTGAGAAGTGCTGAAGCATGCAAGGTTAGTATCAGAACATTTTACTGGATCACGTCATTGCGATAAATGCCTGTCCAGTTATAAAGCAGATTAATCATGCGAGACTGTCTCGGATGTTGCGTTGATCTGTAAGCGTTTGCGCCCCCACAGTTAATAGAGCTCTATCGAAGCCGAATTCCTTAGGCGGAACAATCGCCTTGTTATTTATTTTCATTACTGATTCCAAACAATGCATTATTATTTTCTCGGTTATGCTTCAGGCGATGGCGATGCATTAGTGACCACATTTTCAGATCAGCGGTGTGGAATCTGCAATGTGTCCATGGGTGAACCGACAAGGTCTAAATTAGCATGCTTACATCCTGGCCAACCTCCTCAACTTCATTGCTTCGTTTATTTAGCTTTCCCGGTTGCATATAGCGTGATGGCTCCAGAATGATCTGTTCTTCCATGAATTAGGCGTCCCGATCTACATGGACTTCCGCGAAACAAATGAGGGGCTAGAGCATTCGAGGTAGGCAGCACGGTTAGCTTGTTCGGCTATGCTTTTCTTTGTTCTCCAAGTCTTTCTTTAGCTTTAGCGATAGCAAGCTTAAGCTCTTAAAATTAAAGCTTCCCTTTCTACCACGGTCCTGCTCTTCGCCTTGTTCGTAGCAACCATGGCGAAGACAGGAATTCCCATATTCTTGGGCTTTGGGGCTTTGCTGTTTGGCATACTTGCCATTTACCTCCAACCGCTCCGCGACGCCTTACTCCAGAAGAGCGCTGAATATGGCATCCACGTGCCCGCCATACTTGCCTCTCCACCAACAGTTGTCGACTCGACGCGCGACATCAAATATCTCGGCAGTCTTAATAATGGCGTTGAGCATTTCCAGAATATTTTCTATGCTGAGGATACTTCTGGTGATCGTCGCTTTGCCCCCCCGGTTCCCGTCAAACCTGAGAAGGACACGGTTATTGATGCGACGCGAGCAGGCGCGTGGTGTCCCCAGGGAAAGGGAGACATCTTGCCATTCACAAGTAAGGTGGTGAATATCAGTGAGAATTGCCTGACTTTGAGGATCGCTCGACCTCGAGGCACGGAGCGGGATGCCAAGTTGCCAGTCGTGGTATGGATGCACGGAGGTCCGACCCCATTGTAGATTTATTTCTGTACTTCAGAGATGTTGTTTCCGTTCTGACAGATTGCTAATATGACTTCGAATATTAGGTGGCCATGCTCTAGGCTCGGCCTCTGATATCCTTTACGAGCCAGACGGCTTGGTGAAGCAGGCCGCAGCAGACGGACAGCCGTTGATCTACGTTGGTATCAACTACCGCCTTGGCTGTGAGTTAATCATTAAAAATATCTCAAGAGAATTATGCATTCTAACATATTCAGTCTTTGGGTTTGCAACGAGCAAGGCGTTGGTAAGGGCCGGACATACTAATGCTGGTCTTCGTGACCAACGAGCGGCGTTCGAATGTATGTTTTGGATTATCATTCCAAAAATGATTTTTGCTAATATTAGGAATTGAAGGGGTTCGCGATAATATCGAAGCTTTTGGTGGGGATCCAGCTCGAGGTAATACTAACCTAAGCAATTAATATCACTATCTCCTTCAGACCTGCTGACATTGACCTCTACAGTGACCGCCATCGGGCAAAGTGTCGGGGCAAGTGACATCGGTTTACAAATAACCGCTTTTGGAGGGAAGAAGGGTGTTCCATTCCGACAGGCAGTGTAAGCCATCCAGTTGCCAATGTCTCTTCTGTACTAATCACAATTTTAGAATGATGTCTGGTGGGCCAGGCTTGAACTTCAACACTGAGTCAGACCTGGTTGCAAACAATACGGCAGCCATCGCGAAACAAGTCGGATGCCTAGACTATGGAGATGGTCAATCTGAAGAGACCATAAAATGTCTAAGAACAGCTCCGGTTGACGTGTTGACAAACCTTTCTGTCACGGCATCTCGTTCAGCCCGGCCACCCTTCGGAGAGGCTTTCTTCTTTCCAACGTATGATGGCGATTTCCTCCCTGGCCGGCCATCACAGCTAATACGCGCTGGTAAGTTCGCTAAAGGCGTCCGAGTGATTGCTTCTTGGGTGACGAACGATGGCGCCTGGTATGCTCCTCCATCAACATCCACGGATGACGAAGTTCTGGGAACTTTTGGGCTATGGCTACATGGCCACTCGGAGTCTACCAAGACAAAATTGCTAGAGCTGTACCCCCTTGAAGATTTCACACATCTGGTTCGTCCAGATTACGACGGGCCACTCTCTCCTCAGTACTACCGTGCCGCGCAGATGAACCGAGATCTCTGGTTTACATGTCCAGTGCTCGACTTTGCATGGCAGTATGTCAAGAACGGTGGCGGAGACTTATCTAATGTTCGACTGTACGAGCACAACGCAACTCGCTTCACGCCCGTATATGAAAAGATGGGCGTACCCATGTGGCGTGTTGCCCACCTGAGCGACATCCCATATGTGCTGAACGTTCAGAATTTACAGGGCGGAGCAGATAACTCGGCCGCTCAGCTAGAACTTAGCAAGACTGTCAGTCGAAGCATCGCCAAATTCGTCAACACTGGTAATCCAGAAGGAGAAGGTAGTGGTGTCGAGGACTGGCCGTCTGCCTTTTACGATGCTACGAAGAAAGATTTGAGAAAAGAATTTCCAGACAGTATCTCTCTGGAGCTGTTCGGAGGGCCTTACGGAACACAGCCAGTGACTGTGAAAAAAGGTGGTGATAAGAATGACGCGTCAGATACGGAAAAAGCTCTGTACTGGGCAAAGCTATTTGAAAGATGCGAATTTATTAACAGCGAAAAAGTGAGGGAAGAATCCGGAGTGTAGTCTGGCTCTTTTTTATACTGTTATGTCTCCGGTTCCTCCTATCGTCGAAGACAGGGTTAAAAGATGCGAACAAATGAAACCAGAAATTTTGTTGCAGGACTTCATAGCGTTGATTCATGTACATTTTAGGGTGTTTATTGGGCTTCGAGAGAATACTCCAAACTATTCTTTTAACCTGCTTCAGTTCCTAGCATGGGATATGGATCTCCTTTGCACCATAACGTTTTCTTTACCTCACAGAAAACTAATACGCTTTTAGGAAGTCATTTCTGTATATGAAATGCTCTCAATTTCCTCTTTCTTCCCCCATATCGTGTGAAAAGGAAAAAAAAATCATATCAAAACACATACCTTAAAAAGGCACTACTCCTCCATTATCACCTCCACAAGAAACTAACCACAGCATTATCTTACCTTGAACAGAAACATATGTAGCATACCATATCATCCACTTGTAAAAATAATTTCAGAATAGATTTCCTGTACCTAATCCCTTCCAGTACTAACACCTGCTAGTAACCTGTATACAAGACATCAGTCCAATCCAACATAAACAGCGCAACTACCTCAAATACACACAACCAACCTAAGTGAATCGCTACCCTAATCTACCTCCAGTCCTGCGTCCTACCGTATGTATACAACCCATCCATCATAGAACATAAAACATAACACCCACAATCACATCCACACAACCCTACCAAACAAAACATCCACCAATCCAACTCAAATCCAACTCACCTCCCCTCTCCTCCCATCCTCCTCCCTTACCCCTCCACTCAACTCACAAACAAACAACCAAGCCACAATCTCTTCCCGTCCTTAGATTAGATTTACCTTACCAACAACCTAGCCAAGCCAAGCCACACCACCCGCGCCAACCAAGCCTTCGTATTCATTACACTTTACCCCAACCCAAACCGGACTTGCGCCATCAACCAGCCCTAAAGTACTTAGAGCAATAACCACGAACCTTAAAAACTAAGCCCCTACCGGACCCTACGTAGGGGGGAGGGAGGGTCCCGCTCGGCTCTTTTCAACAAGGGTCATAATTGCTTTTTTTTCCTTCGCTTTCTTTCCGGTTCTTTCTTTTTTTCGATGATTTTTCTTTTTCGGCACTTTGGCCTTGGTGGCGTAGGCATATGTTACTTTTTTTTTCCCACCCCCGCGCGCGAAACTCGAAGTAGAAAAGAGCTTGTAATGCTCTTTGCGTGATTCGTCACTGATAATGATTTGGGGGAAGGTTGGGTTGGGGGGCATGACTTCATTGATTTTTTATCTTAGGTAGCTAGAACATGTGACTAGATCTGTTTTGGGAATGGGTTGACGAAGTGGCTGGATTTGGTTCCTTAGTTTTTTTTTCTTAGACTTACTGTAGTTCTTGGATAGAATATATGATATCAGAGGAACTGTGACGATATGTATATATATGCGATTGATAATGACTGATATGATATCCTAAGTATATCGCTCGGATAAAAACTGCTCTAGCTAGATACACGTAGCCGCCCCGCCCCCCCTCCGGTTCGCCCTGCCCAACCATCATGGTATTCAGTTTAGAATTCTAGATACAGGAATTTTCGACTATACAACGCGCCGCCAACGCCCGGACCCTCCCCCCGTCATAGCCCTAAAACAAAAAGAGGATAAGATGAACCAGGCCGTAGGCGACGAGCGGGGAGGAGAAACAAGATTAATGGACGAGAGCGAAGAGAAAAAGAGTCAACTCCGTCCGGCAGTGTTAAGGAAAACAGAAAAGGAAAAAAAAAAAAGGAAAAGCCGTGACCCATGAATCCATGACGCATTTGAACATGCCTCATATTTCATCACTTGCAGTGTGTGCGGGATATCGAGTTCCTGCGGGTATCGTTGTTCGTGTTCAACTCTCACGGGGGGAGTAAAACCCAGCTCATTTGTCTTCCACTTTGGTTGGCTCGGCGGAGCCTTCTGAAGAGGGAATTGGTGTTTCCTCGGAGCTGACGGTCTCTGTCTTGGTCTCGAGGACACTGGTTTCTGGTTCGGATTCGACCGCGGTGCCCTGTAGCTTGGATTCGGCCACCTTGAGTCTGTGCTGCGTCTCTTCCAGCTCCTTCTTGAGCGCTTTGATGTAGTCGATGGCCATTTCCACCGTGCTGGCCTTGCTGATCGTCTGGTTGCTGGCCTTCTCCTTGTCGGTATTCTTGGCGCCCGCACCAGGACTATCCTTGGTTCGGTCTTGAGCGAATCCCGGTGGCAGCAGGCTCTCGATTTCTTTCAATGCGGTGTTGATTCGGTTGCGTCGACCTTGTTCCGCCAGCTTGTGGTTGGTGCGCTTGGAGCTGAGATTCTCCGCGAGAGTCTCCGGGTAGGACACCCCAGGAAGAAGGGTGCCGTCCAGGATATGCTGGTAGTTGGACTTGGACGCCAGATAGAGTGCAGAGGTCTCACTCGAGATTCCTACGGGCGTCGTTAGCATTAGAGTACCAATTAGAATTGTAATCAGATAATATCAAACTCACCCTCACCACGGACCAATGGCTGTATGCTGGGACTGATCCTCGGCCGCAAGGCGGGACTGATCTGCGAGCTCACACTCTGGCGTTTTCGAAGGCCCGCCTTGGGGTCCGGCTTCTTCCCCACGGGCCCGCTGGGAGACGGCATGGCGCCGCCGCGCGGGCTTGGGGCCAGAGAGGCGGACGACGCTCGGTCCACGGCGGATCGGAGATCCAGTGACGATGGAGTCTTCTTGGCAGAGGTCGTTGGCGTGTGATCCCCGCTATGCACGGCCGTATCAATACGAGGCAGCCCGGGACGGCCGTCCGTTGCGGCGTCCGGCAGTTGAACATCTTCCATCAGCTCGTCCTGCTGGTTGCTCGGGACGAGGCTGGCCTGGCCGCTGAATCGTCCGGAGGGATCCTGAGTGTGCTGGGCCTTCTGGATCCGCATGAGCGTGGCCGGCGTGGCCACCTCGCTGGTCTTCGGTTCCGACGTCTGGGCCTCGATGACCGGGGACTTGCGGGTCTGGGGCAGCGCGGGCGGAGGCATCAACGGCTCCGAGAGAGGCTCAGGCGACACGGAGTCCTGCGAGCTTTCCGTGCTGCCAAAGCGCAGGCCGCTGCAGCCGTTGGTCGGGGCGCGGACATCCTGGTGGAGAGCATTGGAGATCTCCTCGGACTGCAATTGACTGCTGAGTGCCTGCTTTCTCCGTGTCTGAGCGCGGACGACGGGCGATTGCTTGCCAGCACGGCCACTGACTCGCGCGGTGGCCGAGGGACGGCGGCGCTGCTTCCGCTGGAATCCCGGGGATGCCGGGGCGGACACGGGCACGCCGTTGGCGTCGACGGGAGACTGGATGTACCCCATCTCCGGCGGCTGGGTGGTCTGGAAGGGATATCCCGAACTGGACCCGCGGGCCTCGAGGGCCGGAGAGGTCAATGGAGTGAAGTACTCGCCCGGGATGGTGTACTCGGGCAGTCGAAACTGGGTGTCTAGCGGGGTCATGGCGGGTGAGATCAAGGGTGTATAGAAGGCCTGCTTCCCGGGTTAGCATCCAGCTTTTCCCATGTACCACTCCGATCGGTTTCTTCTTACCTGTTCTTCATTGACCCGACCGTAGCGGTCGTACATCTCCTGGTTCTCGTCCACCCGCTGCGGATACCGGACAGCCCCTCCATGGAGCTCCATGCTGTTGGGGGTGGGCGGGATCATAGGCTGGCCCGCCGCATAGCCATGGTGATGGGGATGCTGCTGCGATTGGGGCCGCAACTGTTGCTGCTGCTGGTGCTGTTGGTTCTGCTGTTGCTGTTGCTGCTGTTGCTGTTGTTGCTGCTGTTGTTGCTGCTGCTGCTCTTGGAAGAAGGCTGGGTCGACATTGATGCTGCCGTAGGGCTGGGCGACCTGACCCCGACCCTGCGGCGACAGATCCATGGACAGATCGCCCATCATGTGATTATAGGGCGACGGTTGATTCTGCGCATCGGTCTCCATGCGGTTCATGCTCTCATCGGGCATGGTGGTCGCAATCGCATGGTTGGCATCATGGAGGGAGCGCTCCGGCTGGGTGGACGAGTGTCCATCGAGGTCGGGAAAATTGATGCCAAACTCGAGGAAGTTGGAGAACTCGTCGGCGCCGGTGGCCGCAACGAGCGACTCGTCGTGCATCTGGTCCTGCCACGACATGGCGGTATCTTGGTTCATGGCGGTCATGGCGAGCGATGCGATGCAATTCAATTGTAGCTCTTCCCGTCGTCAGGCTGTCGGTCGACGCTGAGGGGGGCCGCAGGTGGCTGCGGCGTCGGCAATGAGGGAGGATCAAGGCGACCGGGCGAGGAGCATAGCGCAATTCACCACCACAACTCTTCACACACGAAGCAAACGAGGGACGATCGATGGACGATGGAGATGGTGGTGGGAGAGCACCGGTGGTGAAGAAAAAAAAAAAAGGCCAGCGAGATGAGAGTCGAGTCGAGTCAAGTCTGGTTGTGGGAGTGGAAAAGTTGACTGGCAGTGCTTTTGCTTGGACCGGCAGAGGCGCAGGTCGAGCTCGTTCCGGTGCTGCTTCGTTCGAATTTCTCTCTTCGGACTCGGCTTGGCTGCTCTTCTTCTCGTCGCTCGCTCGCTCTCGGGGGGGAACGGGCTGGCTGGACGGGACGCACCAGATGACCAGAGCCAGTGACGATGGTTTTCTAGTGTCGAACGCCTCTCGACACCGTTACGGCGCTTTTTAGTGTCGCGACCCAGGGGACCAGCATGGATGGCCGCCACTGGATTTAGTTTCGCTCGCATTCCTTTCATTCGTCTCGCTGGGCATGTCCCACACGGCTGCATGGGTTGGCCCAGCTCGAGCTTCTTCTCTTCTTCTTCTTCTGCCTCGTCGCTTTGTCGGTTCTCTCTGCGGGGGAACTGAACTGCTCGGGGAGGTCACGGTGCTGCTGGTGCTCCTGGATCGACGAGATCTCTGCGAACGGTGTGTGTCTCTCTCTCTATCGATCCCTATCACCACATGACGGCTATCTTCTTTCTCGTCGCCACCACACACACTGATCTCACCCACTTTTTTTTTTCCTGCTCAACCTCTTTTGAATTTTTGAATTTTTCCCTCGGTCTCTGTCTGCTTGTGTCCCCTCTTAGTCGGTTCTTCCTAATCTCCCTGCCGTCAAGCCACATCCCACTCTCGCGCGAGTCTAGAACGGCGGACTCAACGCGGGCCTGCCTGTTTGGGTCGGTCCCCCCGCCTCGGATTAAGAATTTCTCCAGGTGCCGGACAGTAATCCTGATCGAGTCTAGCGGCCTGGAAGCTACGCGTGGTGATAAGGATCATGGATAACGGATAAGAGCAAGTAGGATAAGCCAGCCAGGATAAGGGAACGATGCCGCGATAAGCGGACGTGGAGGGCCTGAGGGAGCCTGAGGGGGAAGTAGAACGAGAGGAAAAGACAGGCAAAAGAGGGGAACGATACCAGTTGCCGGATTGGAAGAGCGACTATGACCATTTCTGCTATTACTATGACTATTACTTACTACTCTTTTAACTACTTACGACTGCTCACTACGGCTGCTACTGCTGCTACTGCTGCTACCCCTGGCACGGATCTCTGCATCGAACGTCACATCGCGTCACGGGAGAGCGCAACTAGTGCCTTATAAAAAAGCATCGCCAGGTCGGGCGCATCGCAGAAAACATCGTATCACTGCCATCTTGTATCGTGAGGCCGGAAGAGGGAGGAGTAGAACTCAAATCAACTCAACCAGAGAGGGGTGGGAAGCAGAGAGGAGTCGAGTTTCCCCCGCAGAGCATGACCAGCACCAGTGACCAGCACCCGGACCAGAGCCAGCCAGCAGCCAGCGGTCAGCTCGTCCCTGAAGAATAAAGAATCAAAAATACCGACCGAACAAACAGGGTCCGAAGCTCAGCTCCTCGTAAGCTTTTCGGTCGACTAGTTACTAGTAGTCCCGCTGCCAAACGGGTGTCTGTCGGCAGCTCCAGCTCAACCACGCGGGGTGTTGAGTCGAGTTGAGTTGAGGTGAGTTCAGTTAGGTTGGGCGCCCAGTGACGACTCCGAGTGACATGACCGGCACCGCCATCAGCCTGACGAACATCCTTCCACCGCATCTCTGTTTGTCTGTCATTCTCTCTGCCCGTCGCGGTTGATGAGCCCCGACTCGTTTCCCTCTCTACTCCTCCGCAACGCCCATCCTGATTGCTCCTCTACCACGATGCGACCTGTCGTCCCGGACGTGCGCCCCTCGCACGCCCGCAAACCGTCTCTCGTCGACGCTGTTCCGCCCTGGTCCGATCCCCGCAACGCGGCCCCGACCACCTTCTTCCTGGCCCGCGAAGATGGCAACCCCGGGGAGACCATCAGAGACAGTATGTACGGGGTGCAGAGTCTCGAGGAAACGATCAATAGTCTCTCCTCTCCAGAAGAACCCAGATGCTCAGCGGAGGATGCGGTGCGAGATGCCCGCGACGAGGATAACAGCAGCACCGCGCCAGCCCTCATGCGGAGATCCACCCTCAAACCGTTTGACGGACACGACGACTACCGCACCGAACCAGTACCACGGCCCATGACGCCGTGGAATATCGGGTCGCTCGACGATCAGGATCCCTCTTCACTGCCTAGCAGTCCCAAGTCGACCGCCAACCTGTCCCTCCGGCCGCTTGATGACATCTCCATCACCGATGAGATCAGCAGTCAGGCTCTCGCGTCCGGCGACGAGGACGAGCCCGTCGAGACGCAACAGACCTTCGACAGCACATCCCAATTGATTATGCCCAGTATCAAGATGCCCAGTCGCCGGCCGTTTACTGAGCGGGGGAAAGCCATGGGCCGGTTCAAGGTCCTGGTCACTGGCGCTGCAGGTAGGTTCATAGCTATATACACACACCCCGCAATCCAGATCAATGGATCAATGGATCAATGCCCACCTGGGGGGGGGGGTTACTAACTAACACGTAACAGGGTCCGGTAAAACATCTTTAATTAAATCCATCGTCCAGGCCTGCGAGGACATTGTCCACGTGGATCCCCTGCCAGGCCCGCTCCCGCGGCAATCTGATCAGTCCTCCCGCTCCCGCTCCCGCAATCGCTCGAGACGCACCAAGACCAGTCCCACGATATCGGAAGTGTATGCTAGCACCAAGCCCTACCCCGCGTGGTGGTCCGACCTGGAGGACTCGCGCGTCCTCCGCAGACGAAAGAGCATGGGCGATGTCGTGCTGGAGCGGAATCTCTGCTTCGTCGACAGTCCTGGCAGCGGGCTCACGCGGGCCGCACAGACCGATTTGGTCGTGCAATACATGCACCAGCAGCTATTGCGGGCGATGGCTGCCTTTGATAACGTCAATGCGGACCTGCAGGGCATGCTGGGGGGAAACGGAGGTTCGCAAGTCGACGCCGTTCTCTATCTCATCTCTGAGGGTGCGTGTGCTATCTCTCTCTCTCTCCATCACTAGGTCTTTTTCATGCTAAATTCCGGCTAGGCACGTTATCTACTGATATCGAATGCATCCAGAAGCTGTCCGAGCTGAGCAACGTGATTCCCGTCATCTCGAAGGCGGATCTGCTGTCGCCGTCGCAAATCACCTCCATCAAGCAATCATTCTATACCCAAGCGCAGAATGCGGGCATCCGGCCCTTTCTCTTTGGCGATCTTCCGCCCGAACAGTACGACACGCCGCACTCGCCCTTTGCCGTGTCCTCGGCTCTGTCCAATGACGACGACAATATGGATGCGAGCGTGCTGATGAGCCCGGACTACGTGCAGCCATTGGTGCGGTCCGAGCTGAATCTGCTGATTGAGAAAATCTTTGACCACGAGAACCTGTCCTGGCTGCGACATTCGGCCGCCAAAAAGCTGGCCCAGCATCGGGTGCAGTCTCAGAAACCGCTGTTGCTGGAACATGCGTCCCTGTCCCGATTGAGCGCCTCCGGTCTATCCTCACCCACCTCTGCTGGACCGGAGGTGCTGGTATCGTACCCCGGGGATGGTCCGTCCAGTTACACCCTCGCGCGTGTCTCTGACTACACGCTGCGCGAAGAAAAACTGGCCCAGGTGCGATTGGCCAAATGGGCAGCCGACCTGCAACGCAGCCTCCAAAACGAGCGCGAGAGATACGCCGCTCTTGCGAGAGGAGAACGGGCCGTGTGGCTCACAGAGCGACTCAATGAGTGTGTCATTGACGGCACCTTGATCCCCATCACACAAACCCCCGGTTTCTCTGGATTTGGAGCCACCGAAAAGGCTGCTGGGTGCCATCTGGTGCGCACCGGCAGCGGACGAAAGACGGAGTATTGCGTCGCCAGTCTGAGTCCGCACGACCCTCTCGGCGTGATGCTGTGGAATGACGACCTGCGACGCAAAGGCTGGATTACCATTCAAGTGGTAGGCAGCGTTGGTATAGTTGGCGGGCTGGCGCTCTGGCTGTCGAAGAGCTGGGGTGTATCCTCCCAGAGCCTGTCGGACTGGCGTTTCAATTATTTCGGCAGTGATTAGCATGTTTTTTTTTAACGACCAGACTTGGATAGACCTGCGGTTTTGATATGGGACCGTGAAAATATTCTTGTCCACCGCGGAGCATCACCGGCGTTGTTTCTCTCGATATGACCTTCATTTGATTTTTTTTTTCCTTCTTCCTATCGTCTTTCTTCCCCCTCTCTACTTTCCTACCACACTTCCATGTGCGTTCATACCACTGTCAGCATGCATGGAGCACGGCAGGGCTCACCATTGGACTGGCGCATTCCGGGTCGCATCTTTCGGTCTTCATATCCACTCGATCACTCATGTTTTCGTTTTGCTGTTGTCTATCCGCATCATCATTTCTATTTCTTTTTCTTCCATTGGCGGTGTCTATCGGGGCCGGCGACTGCTGGCCAGAAAAGGGCACGGCGGAGTCATGATTCATTCCGGGAGTTTTCATACCCTGGTAGTAACTAGGAGGCTCATTTAGACGTTCGTAATTAAACTAGTACACGTTTCGTGTCTCTATTTCAATCGTCCAGGTTCAAAATTATATATACTCATAACTTATAGCCCAACCCCAATACTAAAAGTAGATATTAAAGGAGATAGTCCTTTCCCCCAAACACCACACTCAAAACCCCATACACCCCTCTGAGCGGCCATATCTCCTTCACCCATCCCCATACGCCCCTCCCTACTCCCCACCCCTTCACGCCTCTTCCATACTGATTCTCATACTGATCTTTCACCCTCACCTTCTGCCATAAATCCGGCAAATACTCCGCATGATACTTCTCCCGCAGTTTGCCGTAGGCATCTCGATCATAGATCTCCCAGAACTCTTGCTCCGTATAATACGTATGCGCATACAGGCACTTCTGGCCGCCGAGAGCATGGACCTTTTGCTCTAGGGCACGATTGTATGTTTTGAATGACTCCCCGGGACGAGAGGGTGAGGGGCCCCAGATTCCAACATTGATGAATTCTACTCCGGCAGTGTTATCCTGTTCTCGTTCCTTTTCCTTTTCTTCTTTTTCCTTCATGGGAGTCGAAGTCGAAGTCGAAGACCTGATTCCAACTCCATCACTTCCCCTTTCCGCAAGGATAGGCCCGTCCCCTTTCCTAGACCCAACACCCACCCCATCCTCTTTCAACGGACACATCCACAACGGATACTTGCCAAACGTGCCATCCAAATACTTTACGAACTCATCCAGTTTACCCGCTGGGATCCCCACGTCCTGGATGATGTATCGTTTCGCGAGCCCGCTCTTATGTAGGGCGTGATACATCACGCGCGTGTGCATGAATGCGTCGAGAATTCGGCGCGTGAGAGGCGTGAAGGGCATGAGGAAGTAGGCGAATGAGTATTTCCCGCCCTAGAAGGCGCCGCGGTCGTAGCGGAAGAGGTAGTCTTTGATGGGGATGAGGTCGGTGTGGGGTTTCTTGGATGCAGTGGAGGAAAGGGGATGGTTTTTGAGGACGTCTTCGGCGTGTATGTAGAACCATGGGTCGTGGGGACGGGTGAACTGTTGGATTGGGTGGGTTGGTTCTTCTCCTTGTCTTTCTCTTTCTCCTTCCTCTTTTCGTGTCTGTTTTGTTGTTGATGTTGATGCTGATACTGTTGAAGGGGAGGGAGAATTCCCATCAGATAGAAAACCCGCACACACCACCCCCCGATCTTTAGCAAAGAGTATCCCATCCAGATATTCGTACCTCGTATCCCGTTCCACTTCCTTCATCTTCTGCACCATCTCTTCCGTACTGGCGATAGGAAAATACCTCAGCTCCACAAACGGCTTCGCATCACGCAACTTCACTTCCAAACACGTCGTGATGCCTAACGTCCCGAACGAGGACGCCGCGCCGTAGAATAAGTCTGCGTTCTTCCCTCCTTCCCCTTCCCCTTTTCCATTCCTCCTTTCATCCCCATCCTCATCCCCTGAAGAAGAGTATGAAGGGGGATAAGCCTCCACAACCCCCCCATCCGCCAAAACCATCTCAATCCAACAAACCGTCCGATCAAAAAACCCATATCTAAACGACGAACTCTCCCCCGACGTGCCCGCAAAGCCTCCTCCAACAGTAATGCCCGGGAACTCCATCACGATCAGCGGGACGAGACCTTCTCTCAGGGTGCTTTGGACCAGAACGTCCATGGAGACATTAGGTTCCACGAGAGCGGTCTTCTTCGTAGGGGTGTTGGTGATGCGGAGGACGCGGTTCAGGGAGCTGGTGTCGATGGTGTTGAGGCGGTTGTAGTGTGCTTTGCGCGTGCTGCTGGTTGTGCCGTGGTAGATGTGGAAGGGGGTTTTGGTGGATGAGAAGGATTGCACTTGTGTCGAGATGCGGTGGACTGTTTGGGTGTGTTGGGGGTCCATGGTTGTGGTTCTTTACTGGGATTGATATGTGTGGAGGGAGGTATGGAGTGAAGGTGTTGCGTTTGACGTCTGTTCTTGGATTATTTTGTCTTTTTGGAGGGATTGAAATGATTAATGATTTGGGGATTGTACGCCGTATTGCGATATCCCCTCGGAAGGCGATTGATTTGGCCTGGTGCGTTCTCTGGTAGGGTATTGTATATCACTTATAGTGGATTCCAAATAGAAGTTCCCTTTCCAGAGCAACTCTTGTAGATAGACGTCAATGTTTTATATACTGCAGTAGTAATCAGCTTCATATTGCCATGCAATAAATCAAAAGATACACATATAAACTCACGAAGACGGCACTAAACCGACAGGTACACGACTCGTAGCTTTCTTATATCATCTGTCTGATAGCACAAAAGAAGTGAAACAATAGATCCCGGCAGATTATGATAGGATAGGAGGTAATTGGATGATTAAATTCAATTAAATCCCATCCAGTTCTATGCTGATTCAGATCCCTTTGTTTCTGTATTCTGGGATTCGATATTAGCTTCATGTTCCCATCACGAATGACTAGGAATAAGAGAGATATAAAACTCACAAGAACACCAAATAGAATACAACACACACGCACCGCTCATCGTCTACTATATATAATCGCGCCCACTTTGCACCAATCAACGCGATGGTCGAATTCCCTCAATCCAGGCACAATTATCTCCTGTCCACCCCAGACAAACTGAATCGCATTCAAGGACTAGTATAGCAGGAGATCACGCGATCGATGAGACGTGCTTATCGCCTCTTGTGGTTTCTTGCCTGGGAGATTATTTTTGAGATAAAAGTAAGCATGGACTTCAATTAGAGTTCCAAAAATACGGTACGAGAGCTACGAAAGCTGTTCTCTCTTTAAGAAGGTCTAAGCCTGCTTATCAAGATAATGTAGTATTCGACTGCCGCCTTAATGCATTACGTATGTGTCCTACCCCGCTGTTTCACCAGGGATGTATACTATCGGCACGGAAGGGTTTGCCTTGTTTTATGTTTCAACACGATATTTATGACTTGCATATTTGATTGTTATGTAATTGTAATCTATATCTATCTGGTTTCTTGTAGTAGTCGTCCTCAACTCCTGGGAGGCTTCGATAACCCGGTTCAACCATCCGAGCGCGAGCCGGATGTTGCGGGGCGGAACGTTGAGGTCGACTTCTTGACGTCAGGATAAGCTTACCAATTGGATCAAGTCCGAAATATTAACGCATTAACCTATGAACAATACACTACTGAATCTACGTCTGGAAGCTAAGATGTGGAAAATGCTTTTCTTAGATCTACCTACAGACTCCGTCCAAACTTCCGAGACTTTCAATCTCAAGGCACAAAGCTCTCATGAACCAGTCACACCAGAGAAATGAAAGAGACGAAGCACTGGGAAACCGCTTGAAACGCCGCGTGACAAAAGCACAATCAGAGGCTCATCTCCCGCCGTTCCAGACACAGGCGCTCAGCGTAAAACGTCCGAGACGACAAGCCGAAACATTAGGTAGCATTAATAAAGAAAAAGTACTAAGGAAATTCATGAAACCAGTAGATGTTACACCCATTTCATCATATCGCGTGGCAGACATTATTTAGTCAACCTCCTCCATGGCGCTCTCGCCAGTGGCCTCGGCGGCGGGAGCCTCCTCGGTCTTCTCCTCAGCAACCTCAGGCTCCTCCTCGACGTTCAGGCCGAGAGACACCAGCTTGTGGATGCGCTCAGCGAAGCTGGCGGGTTCCTCAATGGTGAAGCCAGAGACCAGCAGAGAGGTCTCGTAGAGCAGCTGGGTGATGGACTTGACGGTGCGGTCGTTCTCGCCGTCAGTCTCGACCTTCTTCTTGAGCTCCTTGATGATGGGAGACTTGGGGGAGATCTCGAAGGTCTTCTTGGAGGACATGTAGGAGCTCATGGAGGTGTCACGGAGGGCCTGGGCCTTCATGATACGCTCCATGTTGGCAGACCAACCGAACTGGCCGGTACGGATGGCGCAAGGAGAGCCGATCAGCTTGTGGGAGACAACGACCTTCTCGACCTTGTCGCCCAGGATGTTCTTGAGGCTCTTGGCGAGACCCTCGAACTCCTTCTCCTCCTGCTCGCGCTCCTTCTTCTCCTCCTCGGTCTCCTCAAGCTCGAAGTCCTTGGTGATGTCGACAAGCTTCTTGCCGTCGAACTCCTTCAGCTGAGTCATGGCATACTCGTCAATGGGGTCAACCAGGAACAGAACCTCGAAGTTCTTCTGCTTGAGGGTGTCCAGGAAGGGGGACTTCTGGACAGCCTTGAGGGACTCGCCAGTAATGTAGTAAATGTTCTTCTGGTGCTCCGGCATGCGGGTGATGTAGTCGGCGAAGGAGGTGGCCTCGTCACCAGACTTGGTGGAGTTGAAGCGGAGGAGCTTGGCAAGAGCCTGGCGGTTCTGGGAGTCCTCGTGGATACCGAGCTTGATGTTCTTGCTGAAGGCAGAGTAGAACTTGTCGAACTGCTCGCGGTCCTCAGAGATCTCGTTGAAGAGCTCGAGGCACTTCTTGACAATGTTCTTCTTGATGACCTTCATGATCTTGTTCTGCTGGAGGGTCTCACGGGACAGGTTCAGAGGAAGATCCTCAGAGTCGACAACACCCTTGATGAAGCTGAGCCACTCGGGGATGAGGTCGGTGGCATCATCGGTGATGAAAACACGGCGGACGTAGAGCTTGATGTTGTTCTTGGTCTTCTTGGTCTCGAAAAGGTCGAAGGGAGCACGCTTGGGAACGAAGAGGATGGCACGGAACTCGAGCTGACCCTCAACGGAGAAGTGCTTGACAGCGAGGTGATCCTCCCAGTCGTTGGAGAGCGACTTGTAGAAGGCGGCGTACTCCTCCTGGGTGATATCCGCAGGGTTGCGAGTCCAGATGGGCTTGGTCTTGTTGAGCTCCTCCTCCTCGATCTTGGTCTCCTTGATCTTCTTGGTCTTCTTCTCCTTCTTCTCCTCTTCCTCGTCGACCTCCTCGATCTTGGCCTTCTTCTCTTCTTCCTCTTCCTCCTTCTTCTCCTCTTCCTCCTCCTCGGGGACCTCCTTCTCGGTCTCCTTCAGGACGTGGAGGTAGATGGGGTAGGAGATGAACTCGGAGTGCTTCTTGACGACCTCCTTGATCTTGCTCTCGTTCAAGTAGTCGGTCTGCTCCTCCTTCAGGTGGAGAATGATCTTGGTACCACGGCCAAGGGGCTCACCCTCAGTGTCCTGGGTGATCTTGAAGGTACCACCGGCAGAAGACTCCCAGATGTACTGCTCGTCATCATTGCTCTTGGAGATAACGGTGACCTTGTCGGCCACGAGGTAGGCGGAGTAGAAACCGACACCGAACTGACCGATCATGGAAATATCGGCACCAGCAGTCAGAGCCTCCATGAACTGCTTCGTACCGGAGCGGGCAATAGTACCCAGGTTGTTAACCAGGTCCTGTAATTCTATGTTAGTATGCAGCTTTTCACGGTCCTAGAGCTTCCGGTTGGTTACTTACAGCCTTGGTCATACCAATACCGGTATCACGGATGGTCAGGGTCTTGGCCTCCTTGTCGGGGATGATGTCGATGCGGAGGTCCTTGCCCGTGTCGAGCTTGGACGGGTCTGAGAGAGCCTCATAGCGGATCTTGTCGAGGGCATCGGAGGCGTTGGAGATCAGTTCTCGCAGGAAGATCTCCTTGTTGGAGTAGACAGTGTTGATGATCAGCGACAACAGCTGAGAGATCTCAGCCTGGAACTCGAAAGTTTCCGACATTGTGAAGGAAGTGTGAAAAACGGGGGTATCTAGGATAAAGGCGTTAGATCTGGAGAAATGACAGCTGTTTGCTCGGGGAGTGTCGCTCAATTTAAACTCGTGCAGTGAGGCTCGAGCTTCTGCGACCGAAGAGCAACGAATCACGGAGACGAAACACTTACAGAACGGAAGAGAAAGGTGGAGGAGGATCTAGACGTGAAAAAATGAGACAATGGTGGATATGAGAACTGCACTATAGCAGATCAGAAAGAGGAGATGAGTTGTCTGGAGAGTGAAGGAGAAGAAAAGAGTCAGAGAGGGGAAGCCTTTTCTTCTTGAAGCACCAGAAGGCACAAAATTCGACGGGCGCTAGAGATGATTCTACGGAGGTCCAGCGACTTCCACACTCTCCGCCATCCACTAATCCGCTTCGGGTACTCAGCTCAGCACCCAGCGGAGCTCTCGTTGTTGCCTCAGCTTCACCCGATCATTCGATTGTGGTTCCATTCTCTTCCACAGGCTCCCTGAATGGCCCCCAGCCGGTCTGCCTTTTCATTCCCACGGACCAGGAAACCTATTCTCGCAGCCTGCCAGAATTCCGATCAGCAATGGCCCCTCCAAGGCGTCCTCGCAATGTTGAGCTGCTGCCCCTCATCTAGAACGTTCCGCTCCACCAGTTGCCCTGTGCCACCGCCAGTCTCCCAGGCGCCCGGCGCCGATGCACAGACTCCGTTCTCTCCGCCCTGTCTTTCCGCCAGAAATTTCTAGAGGAGCTAAAGGTAAATAGTACGGACAAGCGTCTTTGATCACACACGTGTTGTGGAACCTTCTTAGTGACTCGTCAACTGATATCTGTCCCACTGGCCTGGCAGTGAGGTGGAGACCTATCAGGAGATAGCACAGAACCTTGGGGGCTGGGATCTTCCGGTATCACCTGTTACCCTGGAAGCATTGTGAAGCAAGCTAGTAGTCGCACAGCAGCATACTTGTACTCTACGGTTGGTTAAAGTTCTATCCCGAATGTCTCCCAAGCGGATGCTAGTTCGATTCTCTCCTAACAACTTAGACGAGTGGAGTAAGAAGGATTATAAGTAGACCATATCTCTATCTGCTACTATTTAAAGATATTGCAATAGCTTCAGGTAGCTGTAAGCTATGTCTATAGAAGGCTGCCTTTGTCAAGAAGCGTTTGGATTGCAAAAATTTCCATGCCCGGGATCCACAGATCTTATGTTGGCAATTTGATTGGAAATATATTCCTCTGTTTATCAGTGAGATTTACGTAGCCTTCTGTTCAATGCTGACCTGTCTCTTTCTGGAGTGCCCAGCTGAATGTTCTGGAACAACGGAAGGCAGACTGGAAGGCGCTGGGAAACAAAGGGGTTGCCAAGCATCCCGAAAGTCAGCCTCGGATTTAGAGTATTGGATTATAGCTCCACTAAAGATACCTCTGTGGACTAGGAGCGGCTTTTCTAAAATAAGGAATAAGAATCTCTCTAATAACCAGCGGTCTGGTTGAAAAGAATGGAGTTCTGATATAGAATATCGCTGAAACCCCTCTCCTTGCAGTACACAGCTAGGATATCATAGTTCAATAAGTTAGATCCTAGGGATCTAGTAGATTCCATAATGATTAAAGAATCTGCGTGAAAGAGGTGATATGACAGCTCATATGCAGGTAAGATTCTGGCACTGAAAATTAGGCTAGTCTGAATTCACACCTACTCAAGGACCATGAATAATAAAGTGTACTGCTATTTTCGGACGGATTATCAACTTTCCGAACTTAAATGTAGAATCTCCGCTCCAAAATAATAATACTAAATGAATGTAAACTTTGTCACAGCCTACATCTTTTTTTTTTCTTCTCTGATGCCACCAACGTACATTCCACCCACTGACAAGACTGACACACAGCATGAGGGCATAGAAGACTTGGCCTTCAACAATACTTTTACCAATCGTTTCTTAACTCTTCTGGCTCTCAAGACCACGGCTAGATTATACTCGCGCGATGGACCCTGCATTCCCATTTCAAACCACAAGATTGTTAAAACAGGTCCTTGGGTCAACCTCGTAGAGGCGGCAACTATGAGGTTTGTCGCTGAGAACACTTCACTTCCTGTACCCCAGGTCTACTGCTCATTTGTTCGAAAGAACCGTACCTATATTGTCATGGAAAGAATTCAAGGAGAAGAGATCCCAAAAGTATGGGGTAGGCTATCAGAAGAGTCTCGTCAAAAAATCTTCACGCATTTGCGGCACATGTTCCAAGAACTGCGGGCCCTTAACCCTCTTAAAGGCACAGGAGTGGAAAATTGTTTTGGAGGATCTTTATGTGACTCCCGTATTCCCCGTTCTCTTCCACGTTTCGGTCCTTTCAAGACCATCCAGGAATTCCATTACTGGCTTAGAGATCACTTGCAATTATCAGAGATCCCAAATCGGGAAAATGATCAGGACATGCAAGATATCAAAGAAATGATTACGAAGCAGGATAGGCCGTGGCCGCCGCCGGTCTTTACCCATGGTGACTTGAACCCGTTTAATATTCTTATCCGTGGAGATGATGTTGTTGGCATTATCGACTGGGAATTCTCGGGGTGGTATCCCCACTATTGGGAGTATACATCAGCCTGGCACGGCAACCTCACAAGGACAGAATGGCGAGATCAACTCAGCAAGTTCCTTGATCCATATCCTGTGGAGTTGGAGATGGAGAGAATCCGTCAAAAATGGTGGGGAGAAATCTGACAAGGCCTGAAATGGATGGCTCAGATTTCAACACATGGCCTGCTTCTTTGAGATGTTTTCTCTCCCCATATATCTCTTGGTTATAGGTCATCACTACGATATTCTAGATAATGGCAACTCTGACCACGCCAAGAGTAACTATACATATCCGATCCTAACCCTTACAGCACAGGGCGAGGTGCTTTTAGGGGAGCAAGCTGTCGGCTTTAACAAGAAGGATGAAATTACAAGAAAATAATACAATCTGTAACTCTTTCTCTGCGATCGGTTGGAAAAGATAGAACGTTCCACTCTACCGGAGCAATACGGAGCGGGATAAGGCCTCAGCAACTGGCCAAGCTTGTCTTCGAACCCTGCGGTCTTGGCACCTGCGCAGTTCCCTTCACAAGGTCGCATTGGGAAGTGAAGGCAATTTTCGTAAGAGGAATTTCCATACATGCAAGACTAATTATTGTATTATTTGAATATTTCGATAAGTTCGCATGGCTTGACAAGATATAGATGCTCCGATTTCTGCTCCCTCATAGAATATCGTACAAGATGACAATGGATAATAGAATGATTATGTCCCGATTATATACCAGATCTACTCTGTTTGCCCTTATATCAACAGTTCCAATATGGCCGACTTATTCATATTCAAAATATGTAAAATAGTGGAGGGATTGTATATACTCCACTTTCGATGTGGACGAAATGTCTTCGCAGCGAACATTGCATGGGCCACATCCCGGGACACGTCCCCACGGAGCCGAGGTTCTCCAGATTGCCCCATACTTATGTTAACATCAACATACAACTACCTCCACACTCCACTATACTAATATTGTGGGATATCCCGAAACGAAACAACTTTGGGCCGAAATTAGTGAATATCGGGACATTGGAAGCAGATCTTTGAGAATATAAAGCTCACTTATGTATCTACAAACCACGTCCTGAGAGAGAGGACAATTGCGATTCTTTAATACTTTACAGTGACTACTTTAGTATCAAGTGTCCAAGCCTTCAAAATCTTTAAATATGGATATCGTATGGCGCGCCTTAGCCAGCAATGCCGAGTACGAGGACGCTCGTGTCGGCCGCGTGTTCAACCATCGACGACCAAATCGATACCCATTGGCTGTTGTTCGCGCGAAGAACGAATCTGATATTATCAAAACCGTTCAAATAGCCCGCGAAAAAGGATGCCGTGTTGCAGTCCGATCAGGTGGTCATTCCTGGGCAGCTTGGAGTGTACGAGACAACTCCATTCTCTTGGACCTGGGTAACTACAAGGAGATTAAGGTCGATGAAGACGAGAAGAAAGCAATCGTCTCAACCAGTGTTACTGGAAGGATCTTGAATGGAAAGTTGAAAGAGTATGGGTTGATGTTTGCTGGTGGTCATTGTCCTGATGTAGGCCTCGGTGGGTTCCTGCTCCAAGGGGGTATGGGTTGGAATTGTAGAGTAGGTCTCAATTGATGTTTGAAAGTTCAGTCCCAAAGTACGCTGACAATGTATTAGAACTGGGGTTGGGCATGTGAACAAGTCGAGGCTGTTGATGTTGTCACCGCAGAAGGAAAGCTTGTCCATTGCAATTCAACGCAGAATCGGGATCTGCTCTGGGCAGCCCGTGGAGCCGGACCTGGTGAGACCCTTTTTCTTGTGCATTGTACTTTGACATGTAGTGTATTGATTGCACCTCTAGGATTTCCGGGGATTGTTTCTCGTTTCCATCTGAATTTGCGGCCTCTACCAAAGACATTTCGATCTTCAGGGTACATTTACCCTATGACCATGTACAAAGAAGCATTCAACTGGGTAATCAATATAACTCCCACTTTCGATGATAGCACAGAGATAGTTGCAGTTGGACAGTACCCACCTGGTATTGACGAGATTTGCCTCTTTATTCTTTTTGTCACCATGAAGGACACTCCCGAGGAAGCCCGAGAGGCTCTCCTGCCAGCACAGGAGAGTCGGCCAGCTGGAACCCTACAGGAATGGTTCTGCCAAGATGATAATTTAGACAAGGAATACGATAACCAGGCCGCTGCCAATCCGAACAACCATCGTTACTGTGCTGATAACGCCTACATCCACAACAACGCTGATGTACCGACCGTTCTGGAAGAGGCTTATAAAACGTTACCCCATAAGAAGGCCTTCGCCCTTTGGTATGGAATGAACCCGTGTAGTCGTCGCAAACTCCCTGATATGGCACTTAGCATGCAATCGGACCATTATTTCGCTCTTTATACAATTTGGGAAGATGAGAGAGATGATGACAGATGCAGAGGTTGGGTCAGGAATATTATGAAGAAAGTTGAAAAGCATTCTGAGGGTGCTTACACCGGAGACTCCGATTTCCAAGTCCGGCGTACAAGGTTCTGGGGTTCCATGCAAGGTAAGAGGCTGAATCAAGTCCGGAGAAAATGGGATCCTGAAGGTCGAATCTGTGGCTATCTGGATGCTTATGATGCTTCGGGAGTTGACGGCCTTGCGAATGACCACGAATGGAAGCTCTAGGTTGACAGACTCTTCTCAAGGAACATATTCATTGTCGTTTAATACATGCTGATATAAGGGAAATAGAGGAGGTGGGCCTATAGTTAGTTTAAAAAGCCTGTACTATAGAGTTGATTAGAACTTAAGTCTTAATATATTAAAGTATTTTGCATTTTTGACATTATCGAGAGATTTATTTCACCTTTCATTTTTTTTTTGGCTATCTAATGCCGGAGTTACTAAGCTCTCACTGTCTGGAAGATTATCGCCAGAACGATGCATTAACACAACCTTGCAAGCACGGTCTTATACGCTAGTGTTCCCCACGTGCTCTTCTTTTATGCATTTCTATCGATATCTGACTTCCAGAAAATCTAGAAAATTCTTCCTTTGAGTTCATGTGGGAGGATGGCCTGGAGCACTGACTCCTCCTTGGTACCAGAATCGGGAGAGGTGGGGGAAGTTCCGCTCGCTCGGCTTATCCGAGCTGAGATGGATACGGCAAAGGGGGTAAACATTAATTGCCAGTATTTAGCCCCGCAAATTAGAGTAGATTCAAAAATTTCTTATTTAAATTTACAAGTCAGCCATAATTAGAAATAAACCAGTGCACTTAGATTTAATGGAAATTTAATACCTTATGACTAGAACACTGGGCTCAGATTACGTCCCAGCTATTAACAGCAAAACAAAAAATCCGGGCTCCGTCTCCATAGCCGCTGGGAGACTTCAACAGCTTGCCCTTCATCTACCATCGACTGCGACAATGCGCGAAAAACAGGAGGGCAACCTTGCCGGAAAAGTGGCAATCGTGAGCGGCTCCAGCTCAGGTATCGGCGCAGCAATTGTCACTGAACTAAATTCTCGTGGTGCATATACAGTCGTCAACTATCCTTTCCCTCACCTCAAACATGAGGCAGAGAGACTCATCGCGAAGCTAGATGCACCTGCAATTGCCGTGGAAGCAGATCTGTCGACGATTTCGGGACCCCAAAAGCTGGTAGACGCGACGGTCGCCGAATGGGGAAAGATTGATATATTGGTCAACTCGGCAGGACTGGCTGTGAATAAGCCATTCGAAGAACATACACTAGATGACTGGGATCTAGTAGTCAATCTCAATGGTCGCGGAACCTTCCTTCTAACGCAAGCTGTGCTAAAGCACCTCACCAAAGGAAGCTCTCGAATTGTTAACATCGCATCTATTTCTTCGCGTGGTTCGCCTCCTGGTCAGACGGTGTACTCAGGGTCGAAGGGAATGGTTGATTCCTTCACAAGATGCTGGTATGTACTTTGTGGTTTCTACAGTGACTGTATTACACCAATATTAATAGAAAATAGGGCGAAAGAACTTCCTCCAAAGTACGGTTGTACAGTCAATGCAGTCAGTCCCGGGCCAACAAAAACAGCTGGGTTTGCCGATGCTGGCGAAGAACAGATGAAGATCCTTCAGCCGACTATCGACGCGACACCTGCAGGTGCACGCCTGGGTGATCCAAGTGAGATTGCTCATGCGGTAGCCTTTCTGTGCGAGGACAGGGCTAGATGGGTCAATGGAGAGCATATGTTCGTTTGCGGAGGCTTGTTTATTGACTAGAGAGAATTTCTGTTTACACGAAAACATCCTATTACATATACTACGCTTTGTTTCTTCCGAGATTTCTTCCTGGTGATTATCTATTTTCAAAGACCTAATTCATTTGCTATTGTATATAAAATGCAAACATTCAGGCCAACATTTATTACTACGTTGATTGTTAATATGGTTTAAATATTCCCCTGGAAAATAGAGCCAATAATTCCAAATTTTCTGTGCATATATTGGCTATGATCCACACTTCACCCAGGACAATTTGTAGGCTCCCATTATTACTCTTAATGCCACGGGCTGCGACAGAGGAGAAGCACGGAACGAGATCCTTCCAATTATTAATTCCTGTCTCTACAGCATATTCTGATTACAACTCCACTCGGCTAAGACCAGCTAATTCTGTTTTCTTTCACCGGGGATGGTTCATGATTAATAATATTTCTGCACTTGCAGGTCTTGCAGTCTTTACCCCACTCTTTCGGATTGTAGAACGTCTTCGGCTGTGATGTCCACATCCCGAAAGCCCAATCAAACCTCATAACTTCACAGAACGGCGTTGAGTTAAAGCTTCGACAGCGACTTTTACAGGCCGTTATGCTGATCTAAGGAATTTAAGTTGGGCCTAATAGGTAGACTTTCTCGTTTCCAATCATCAGTCGAACCACTCTATGCGATGCTGGGATGGATGTGGGGAAGGCGGTCTTATTTTGCGGGGAACCCGACGCTGACGAGTGACAAGGCACAGGAGTGAAATCATTGAGAGTCGGAGAGGGAGAATTGAGATGATGACTGCATCTTTACCAGGACATTATCATGCTGTTGGCAAAGTCCACACTCCACTGTTCCAGACTGCAGATCAGAAGAACATTGTGAAACGTTGTGAAACCTCTTTGTGGAGAAGAAGAGGTGGTTTATTCTACGGTGATCTCCCGTGCGGCGACACTAAGGGAGATCCGTCTTAGGAATAATTTGGTCGGCTAAGCGCTTAGACATTGCGGGGTTAAGGTTTCTGTCGACGGGAAATTCCTATATCCCTACTGCAACACGATCGCGACTTGGAAGATGATAACAACACTGCTTGTCTCCTAAGGGGAAGCATGTCGGACCCAACTACGACGCCAGATACGTCGGCGCGACAAAGCTTACCAAGCGGAGAAGGGGAACCTGAATCGATTCCTCCGTCGGCAGGTAGCCCCCTGAAACGTTCAACTGATGGGTACTTTCAATGCGGGTACTGCAAAAAACATTACAATCGTGCGGACCATCTCATCCGCCATGTCCGCTCCCGTCAGTTCTTCTAGCATCTATCATACGGTTTTCTCTTAGCCGAGGGCTATCAGCAGGACCGGCTGACGTTGTCCGTAGATACCCGAGAAAAACCATATGGCTGCCATGTTTGCAATAAGGGCTTCTCGCGACCGTGAGCAGAGGTTTCCAGCTCCCACTGTATATCATGGCTGATATCATCCAGAGATCTTCTGAAACGACATTTTGCTGGACATATGCAACATCGTGAAGGCAAACGAAAACGTCGATCTACTTACGCCAACAATGGTCGAGTCAGTCAAGCATGCACTTCCTGCGCAGCCTCTAAGCTCAAATGTGATGAAGAGAAGCCGTGCCGGCGTTGTCGTGAGAGGAACTGGACTTGTTGTTGGCCGCAATACGAAGCCCCAATGGAAATCCCTGAATCGAACGAGCTGACAGGTTGGCCCCTTTCCTTTCAATGTTTAAGAAATAATGATTCAACTGAGTACCCCCTATTAAGGCGTGACCTTTATCAAATTTTCGTTATAAGCAAGTCAAAACGACTGAGAACTAATTCGTCTTGACTTTAATAGCACCCGAAGACAACAGCTTACCCACACCTGTCAGCGCTCAAGCAAATCTAGGTAGGTAGCATCCTCGTGTATCTGCGTCGACCTTGGTTGCTGATGGTGCATAGGGCATGCGAGCACACCAATGGCGTTGGATCATACAGACAGTGATCCTCGAAGAGGTATGCCCGACATGATTGCTTCTGACTATTTCTACGATTAGAAACTTACTGGATTCGAGAAGAGGGACGATCGCACCTTAACGCGGCTTCTGCAGGTTTTCGCGGGCCTGAGATGACCTCTAGAGATGTTCCACCTTATAACATATCTAACCATATTCCAGTTGCGAGTCCCCTGCTGGGTGGTATGTCTAATTATCAATAGCATCCATGAATTGACGTGGCTGGTATACTGATACCCGTTCAGGTGCTACTGTGTCATCCACATCCGACCATGACAGCGGCGTCCTGGAGCTTGGTGGAGCTTTCTTTCCCGATTTCTTTGCAGACGATTTCGTACTTTCCCTGCATCGATCCGCAGACGCGAATCAGAACGAACTGCTATCTGACTCACGGAATGCTTATGGCATTGCTGGATATAATATGCAATCAGATTTTGACCTTGATGATGTCGACTTTGGCTTCATCCAATCGATAAATGATAAGGAGATTTTCCAAGCTCCTCGTCAAGATATGGATACTACAGATGACCCGAGCGAAAAACCCGACGTTGATAATGGTATTGCGTTAGGTGTAGAGGCTTACCGGAAATCATCATTGGTCGACTGGAAACCAGGCCGTGAAGAGCATGGCTATGATGATCAGCCAAATCTATCAGTGCCTAAAAGTATTGATAGTCCCGGATCCCCAGTGTTTTCTGATCAGAAGATTCTTTCCGAACCTTTGTCTCAAAGCAGCCGAGACCTCGTCTTTGGCATGATTCTTAAAACTTGCCGAAGAGCTAATCGAACTCGCATAATGTCCTCATTTCCCAGTACTGAAATGTTCGACAGCCTCTTGCAACAGTTCTTCAAAACCCATGCAGCTCAGGTAGACGCCTGGATCCATGTACCGTCGTTTAAGCCCAATGGCCAGTGTCCTGAGTTATTAGCAGCCCTGGCTGCAGCGGGAGCTGTTAATTCGCCTATCCCTCCTATTCGGAAACTTGGATATGCGTTGCTGGAGATTGTGAGGATTCAGTTGCCTGTGAAGGTGAGCTTACTACATGTAATGGTTACACTGCTCTTTACTAAGCACATCACCAGTTTGAGGATGATAACACAAGAACTCGAGACCTACGATTACTTCAAGCATTTGTTCTCATCCTCGATATCGGATTATGGAGTGGGAATCCGCGAAAGACAGAGATCGCTGAAGCTTTCGGAAAGCCAGTGATAACGGTGAGATCTTGTTGCCCTCTTATCATCCTAAATGTTGGCACAAGAATAAGAATACTAACCTAATAACGAAGATGCTGCGTCGTGCCCCAAGGTTCAAGCGTACACTGTATACACCTATTTCTTTAAGAGACGAAAAAGGACAGGCCCTAGAGAAAAAATGGCGCGATTGGGTTGAAATGGAATCATTTAAGAGGTACAGTGATGAATATGTGATAAGTCTATCGCTGCTGCTAACATTCATAAGACTTGTGTACCACCTGTTTCTTCATGATTCTCAAACATCCATAGTTCTCAACATAACTCAAGTCATCTCCTACGCTGAACTGGAGCTTCCATTTCCAGCAATACGCAAGCTATGGGAAGCACGAACAGCCACCGAATGGAGAGAAATCTATCTCTCTGAAATAACATCTGCGAGCCACTTGCCATGCTTGTCAGACGCATTACAAGATATGTCCCAGTTAACCACTTTCCAAGAGCGCATCGACCTTCAGTTTAGTAGCTTGATCGTTTCACACGCATTATCTGCCCTTATCTCTGAGTATCACCGGATGAAATCCATCTCCAGGGGAAACACCTCGCGGCATTGGCAGGCTTTGCTTATCCATTCTCGGCATCAGGAACTATACGAAGCCCTTCAGCATTTCAGCATGATGTCTCTAGAGTGGCGCATTCCTCCTACACCCCTAGTTATCCTTGTCCAAGAGGTAACATCCATGTTCCTACACATGTCTCTCGAAGATCTACAACTCTTCGCTGGAAAGGAGGACAGGAAGGCCGCGCGGAGAATCTACTATAATGCCCTCGAATGGATCAACAGCCCCGATTCTCGCCGGGCAGTGTACCATGCCGGCCAGGCACTTCAAGCTTCTACTAAACTCCCAACCGCCACATTCGGTGGCTTCCCCGCAATTGCAGTTTACTACGCCAGTTTGACATTATGGTCGTACGGGATTGTCTCCCGAGCCAAGGAGACCGGAAAGACAACAACCGCTACTGCAACTGCTATCAACCCTCACGACACAACCTATTCCTTTAACCCAACTACACCCATAATCTACCTTAATGAGCCTAAAACAATCGATGTCGAATCCTTTATCGCTTTCGGCCGCGGAATTCCCGCACTGAAGGGAGGACCGCAAGATCCTCCCATATTCCTCGACAACCCCAGCGCAATCATGCATATCGGACATGAAATTCTCCGATCGAATCGCCAGGACGATGAACTTCCACCATTGGTTCAGAGTCTGTGTCAGCTGATGCATGAATTAGGAAAGGCAGCGCAAGCGAGGAGGGGTTCTTCTGGTTCTTCAAGATGAATAGAACCACCGGACCTGAGATGGAAGGGGTTGTATGTCGGTGACAGAATCTCAAGCCTTTACATGTTTTCGAAGGCTTCAGTTTTATTTTTTATTTTTTTATTTTCTTTTATCTCTGTACCTTATCACTGGGTGATATAGATGGATGGTTTAGAGGGCCTGTTTGATTAGACTTGGTTGTGGGCTTTGGGGAACAATTCTCTGAGTATCGCTAGCTTCTGCGTACACGAATATATAGCGAAATTGGCGTGATGTTCATCGCCGCCTCAGACAACATCAAGCGAAATTCACCTCCTAAAACATGTAATGACTTGTAATTGGGATTTATCACTGACCCCGAATTAAGGTTGTAGATAGATTCCAGAATATGATAGTAAGATAGTGATCCTGGATCCATCAAAACTTAGTCAAACACAACAGATTTATTAGGACCCTGCTGCTGATTGGCATCAGACCTAATCATCGCGAGTTCGGACTGAAATCAAGACCTTTACATAATCTTCTATTCCCCATCTAATAATCCCAAGCTTCTCAGAAATAATATCATAATATTATGGTTCAACTTCCGATAAATCTTCATGCGATCACTCACACAGCGTTAGAAACATCGTAAATCATGAAGTACGCTCCATATTCACCAGCTCCACCATATTGTGAATCGTCCTGGATAACTCGATCAACTTCTTTGAACCCCAGTCGCACATAGATACCCCGACCCTCCTTGTAAGACATTGTGAATATGGGTAGTTTGATTTTCTCAGCATGTTTAATTCCACTAGCTATGAGCGCTGTTCCTATCCCCCAGCCTTTATTTTTGGGATGAACCGCAAGGTAGTCGAGCTCTAGGTATTGGTCAGTAAGCTTTGCTCATTACCCGATTTCTTTGAAAAATAATCACAACACTCTCGAACTGAATATTGCAACTTACTGATATAAGGCCTCTCTCTCAATATGCGATTCATTACTACATAGTTCTTATCATCGATATTGTTTAAAAGACCTGTTCCATTCCACCATGCTGACTCTGCCAGTTGATTGAACTGTTCCTTTTCCTGATCACTGACGTCTGGTACCTGCGCCTCAGCCCACTCCGGATCACCATCTTTTGCAATAAAATAGCCATCTGGAAGTATCCAGCGGGCGTATCCAACGACAGAACCGGTGACAGGATCAACAGCCTTTTGATGGCGTGTCTTGTCACGGTTGCGCAGGAGGTTGCGCGGCTGACGCTTTGCGGCCTGCTCGATGAGGAACTCTTGTGTTATATCCCTAGGCCACGGTAGGATCCACGTTGGGTCCTCCCAGAAAGCGGCCATATTGTTACGTGCCAGAGCGGTAGCGTCAGAAACAGTGCAGGGCTCGATCTTCCAAGTCGCCATAGCTATGAATTGTGAGAAGCCAGAGTTAGAATCCCAGGAGTAAAAGGTGTCAGGGAGACTGATTTCTTATTGATTGTTTTACTGTCCAGGAAGATATGCCTTCTTATTGATTTCTTCCACTATTTGACTAGAGAGCGGAGAAGGATCTTTAGTTTAGACGGGAAGCCGGACTAGTTTGTATAGCACCTATAGGAGTTGAGCAGATCATGCAAGTAAGACGATTCATTGCGACATAGATGCATCCCTCCTCCTTCCTATCCAATCGCGTTTGTCTAACAACCAGGCACGAACTTAGCATGTTCGCACTTTATTCAATGCGTAATTCTATACGAATGTCTTCAATCATCAAAGATCATTCGAATGAGTATTCCTAAATGATGTTCATTTCATCCAGTCCTTCCAGTTCATTTGAGATACATAAGACTAAAGCAGTGAATTAATCGCAAAAACTGACATCTCAATTTGTAGCTAGAGGAAATACCTTTCAAGAATAAAGATCCAGATTCAGCCCCCATGCCAGACTAAGCCTGTCGTGGTTAGCGAAGGAGCCTCCCGCATCTGATACTTACGTTCCCCCCCACGCTCTTCGGTCTCCCCGAGTCTCACCTCCTCTTCCAATAATCCAAGTTTCGCCCACTACACATTGCCGTCAGCTTCTGAATCTTTATACAAGTGAGCCATGGTAGCGGGAAACCCCAAAAAGCGTCGAGTCAACAAAACGCGGCACCAAAGAGACGTTTAACGGGACAATTGCTTGAAGGAGCTCCACACGCTCGGCGATAACTTATCGATACGTTCTCCGCAACTTGATCCACTGTTATGGACACCGCGCGCCTCTCCTGTGCCCGCTGTCGCGCGGTCAAGGTGTGTTGAACCGTCCCTTCCGATATACACCTTACATGTCACTGATAATCCATCTGTTTGTAGCGGAAATGCTCTCGCGACCTGCCTAAGTGTCGCCGCTGCTGCGCCATGGGCGTCGACTGCTGTTATCCTCAGCGGAAAAAGCGAACCACCCCAACTCGAAATAATGATCGAGTCACCACGCTGTTTAGTCAAAGTCGCACCCTTCCCGTTATATGGCAATCATCCGGTCTCAGCCTGCTGGATGTCTATTTCTCTCATTTCCTGCCGAGCAGCATTCTCTTCCACCAGGACCGCATTCGACGCCGGTATATGGACGGACAATTACCTAATTTCGTCCTGCATGCCATCTTCGCTCTCGCCTCCTTGTTTCTGGGTAATACCCGTACATCAAATCACTCTGTCCACCCAGATAGCAGTATCCTCGACTGTCGTCAGCATGGCCAGGACTGGGCGGATGATGCCAGCCATGTCGCTGCTCTCCAACTGCAACGGCCCTCTCTGGATACCGTCCGAACGATGTACAACCTGACAGCCTATTGGTTTGCAGTTGGCCAGAAAGAAAAGTTTCAGATCTGTGCGAGTTAGTGATAGAGTCCTCCCCGCACCAGTGATCCTGCTGACGAAGGTAGACATGGCCCTGCAGGCCGTGCGCGATCTGGCGCGAGAAAGTGACCGCGTACCCCAAGACCAGTCCCGTAGTTTGCGATGGTGCTGCTTCTGGACGGACATGGCATGTCGCTGCTTTGTCCTGGATGATAGCTTCTCTAGTCCGGCGCAGGTCATTGACATCTCCGATATCGCGCTGGGTTCCAGCTTCCATTTGGCCCCCACGCTGGTAGAGATCCAACCCACTCGTGCACAGGGAGCACTATTGAACACCTTGAGTCTTTGGTACGTAAACTCCAATGTTCATCTCGATTTCTTTGCCCCCAGAAGACTAACGATTCCTTCAGGCGCGAGGCCAGATTGTTTATTCGCGGCCTAGACCCAGATAGTGACGCGACCGAGCGCTGGGCCGCGCTTTTTGCGTTGGATAGCAAAGTCTCTGGTTATTATGAATCCCTCCCCTGCTCGCTGCGTGAAATTGGGGGCACAGATGGGCGGGAGGTCCCAGAGCTGGTATTAGCGCTCCAAGCGTTGTACCACTTGTGCCGTGCCCTTCCACACCTGGCCATGTTTATGTTCCTGCAACAGACCCCGCGAGCCGCCCCCGAATATAAGCAGCTGTGTGCGCAAATCGCCATACGCCGTTTCAACTCCTTTGCTGAAATTGTCACGCAATTTTTGTCGCTGGGGTCCGCGACCGCATCCGCTACGCCACCATATGTAGCCTACTGTGCTTTTTTGACCGCATCTATGCACCTGAGCTATCTAACTTTAGTACAGCCGTCTGTCACGAGCGTGTCGGACAAGGCCCTCCCTCCTCAGCTGGCATTGCTAAAGCGATGGGCTCTCTCCAGCCTGCTGCTTCTGCGGAGGCTCCAGTGCTACTGGTCGTCTTGCCAGGAAATGGTGAGTGCCCATTCTTCCTAACCCGTTCAACGAGAAGAGCAGCATAAGAATTTGCGATAGCTAATGCAATAATGGGTGCTTCCAGTGTCGCCGTCTCCAACCCTTATGTCAAACCCTTCAAATATCGCTAAGTGACTTGCAGACTCACGGCCGAGTCGTACAGGAGGAAGCTTCCAATCTTCTCTTTTCATCGTTCGGAGCCCCTTTTCATGACCACGCAGCACCATCCCCCAAATCTGCGCGTGATGAGCTCGAGTCCGCCATGAGCCGGAACATCGCGCGTATCGTCCAGGTTCTCGATCTGAGCCACCCCGCTTATTGCGACTTTCAAAAGTTACAATCTGCCCTGGTCCCCACTCCGATCATTCCCCAGGACAGCCCGGAGACCTTCCCAGACCCTCCTTACGATGGATATTCGATTCCTACTCAACCATCCTCGTCATTCATCCCAATACCTACAGTGGAAGTGCCACGCACTGAATCAGTGCCCAGGATACCGTCCTCATCCCGTCCCCGCCGCAAGCCACGCTCGCGACGACCACGCTCGCGACCACGCACCTGGATTGCAGCACGTCCACCAGAGACATACACCTCTATACCGACACCGGCGCCGGCACCCGCTCCAACAGCCGGAGCAGAGTCTCCATATCTACTGGATATTGATCCGACGAAGTTCTGGAATGAGCTAGAAATGTTAATATAAGAATATCAACTGCCTTTCTCAGACAATAAGGAAGGACTGTGCAATTGACACAGAAAGCTCGATAGACAAACAATAAACGAATGTTGCAGTCTTATATGCCAAGTTATGATTGAGAACTGCAGGCCATCCAGTTCATGATTATTGTCATTCTGCCTTTTCCACCTGCTCCCCGGCAGTGCTAAAGGGACACAGGCATTCAAGGTCGAGAGCACACGGCCATTGATCCAAAAAGGAGAGCAAGCATCCTCACTTTCGACATTTGACTGGCTCACGGGCTGATGCACCTTATGTCCAACAGCACAAGTCCCTGTCAGGTACGGTACGAAAAGAGAAGGCGATAAGATCGTACAGCTCCTCAGGCTTCTACTAAACACATGGAGAGTGAATAATATATATCTGGCGCAGCTCCGGAGTGGACACGGTGGACAGCTAAGATAGATGTTTCCATTAAAACTCGGGATAACAGCCAAGTATCAGCCAATGAGTGTCTTTAGAAATCTATAAAACATAAAATCTTACAATTAATAATGTTTTTACTTGACTAAATGATTCGTTGCAATCCTTGGGGTGCTTGATACTTGGATCGAGAAACGTGTTGCTTCACGCCTGGTAGGCTGCTACATAAAGACAGGAAGAAAGCGTTAAGTTCAACTCCAGCAGCAGCAGTATATATCTATTCGGACTCTGCCAACCTATTGGCCTGTTAAACAGCAGGTCACGGTCGGGCAACGGGCCGGTTCTGCCGATCCATTTCCACATCGCAACCACACCGCTAACTAGCTGGGCTTGGCTGTTTAACTCTAATCCAACTACCTTATCGCCATCTACCTGCTGGCAGTGAAAACCAGTCAATCTTCCGCCAGATACAATAAAATGATAACATTAAAGCATAAACATGTACCTCGGTGGACCATACCTAGACTAGTAAACCCAGCAGGTACAATAGCTTGTTACTACTAAATGATAAATCACAATGGTCGGAACAGGTACAAAATGGCTATATCAGGGTCAGTCATCCGGTGTTACGTAGACGATGACCCACAGCTAACACAGAAGCAGATGATTTAGATATCACGCTACCATACATGATTAACAATACCCTATCGAACGGACACATGGGAGGTACCAAAACCCCAGGAACGAGCAGTCATTGTCACAATCTCCATCCAGCTGATCTCACTGGATCCGTACCCCCCTGTCGATGGAAGGTCCGGATGGAACGTTGGATTCCAACGGCCCACTAGCTAGTAACCCCACCAAATAGCAGATGCTAGAGTCTCGTTGCGCTACTTTCTTATCCATCTCCTAACCCGGAATTGGCCCAAAGATGCGCGATATATATATTGTCCTAGTATTTTAATCATATGTACCTAATTAACTAAAAAAAAATTACAGAAAGTACTAAGAGATAGCATAGCTTTGAGATAGCATGATTCCTTTAATATATGCATATATATATGCATATATTTTTAATTTTATTGAAAATTATAAGCATAGATGCATCGTTCATAATGTGGGAAAAAGCGGAAACTAACAAGGACCCTAGTGCTGTACCCCTCATGGCTAGTTCCGAGAGAGTAATTTAATACGCTCCTCCCCGCTAGATCCCCTTGCACCTGACAGGAGATTTCCAATCAGAACATCGCAACATAGCCCATGCCAAGCTGCAGGTAGGTTATTTGCCTGCCACCAATCTTAGCTCTTTTAAGTGCCGGGACCTTACGTCGGCAATCATCCCTGTTCGGGAAGGTGTGAATTATTTAGTTCTTTTATCAGGATTCTAGCATATCGGTCGGCACGGACTTTAGTATGGAAATTATTATTGCCTCGGCGAAAGGAGAAATAAGGATTTGCATAAAGACTATTATAAAATATGCCGACGATCTCCTTCCTGCTGCAATTTCGATCCCTCCCTAGGATCACCCTCTCTCAAGTCTCAAACGTATACTGCAGTATACTATCACCATGGTTTCCATCCGCCAAGTGACCACCTTCTTCGCGCTGGCAGGCCTCGTCAGTGCCGCACCGCACAAGCAGCGTCGCTCTAAGCTGCACAAGCGCGAGGCGCTGCCCGATTATGCCATCACCTACGCGCCGCTGTCTTACCTCTACAGCGGAGAGAAGTGGTTCCCGTCCGACATCACCACTCACCTGGAGAACGTCAAGCCTGAGGTGGACTATGTAGCTACCGGGGCCAACGACTCTGTCACGCTCGACACGCTGGACACGTACGCCTCGGACGTCTATCTGACAGCCTCTGACGGCCCCATCCTCAGTCCCCTGGATGATAGCCCCGCCTGGCTTCTGTCCGACTACGGTATCCCGAACAACAGCACCGGCTACAGCGCGGCCCCAGGCCTGATCATTGCGGCCGAGAAGAACAGCACCACGACTGACGTCTTCTACTTTTACTTCTACTCTTACAACTATGGTGGAACGTGAGTTTCCGATCTCATGATGTTGCTGATATCAAGTTATTGATTGTTAATTGCTTCTTCCCTTCACAGAGTCCTGGACATCAACTTCGGCGACCATGTCGGTGATTGGGAGCATGTCATGGTATGTTGGCATTTTTTTTATCTACCCTCGTCTTGTTCCGTTTCTCCTGGCCTCTGTCCCTAGAAATTGCATATGCCAACTTCTACCTACTCTCCATGTAACCCATTACATCTTTGATCCTAGGACTAATCATCTCCCAGATTCGATTTGTTGATGAGAAGCCCTACGCCATCTACTGCTCCGAACACAGTGCCGGCTCCGCTTACTACTGGGACGTTGTCGACTTCAAGGGCGTCCGTCCCATCACCTACGTTGCCTATGGCGGACACGCCAACTACGTGACAACCGGTACCCATGATTACACCATCGCCCTGGGCCTGATTACCGACAAGACGGACGCCGGCTACCTGTGGGACATGACCCTCAACTACCGTGGCTACTGGTACGATGTCGACACCGAGGAGTTCAGCATCGCAGGGGGCGCCAGCACGGGAGCCACCGAGGAGAACGAGGAGACCGCCAGCTGGCTCAGCTGGGAGGGATACTGGGGCGATGAGCAGTACGAAGACAGCGTGTCCGGCCAGTATTGCATCAGCTCCGAGTGTCACTACTCAACTGGACCGACCGGCCCCGTGGCGAAGAACTTGAGCCGGACGGTCGTGTGTGAGAAAGCGGACGACTGCACCATCTTCGACAACATCAATGATCTGACAGTCCAATCGAAGAGAAAGTAACGGAGTCCGCAGATGGTTGAAGGAATGATGAGATGATCGCGGTTATGATTTCCTCTGAGTATATAATTCTCTCCCTACGTATATATCTAGGCAGCTCTAAGTAAATAGCAACCTTTTTAAACTCCATACTTAGTTTCCCTAAGGTAGAAAATAAATAAATAAAAAAGGATAGAATGGATGGAAGCTTGGAATGAGCTACTTAACATGAGCAGGCAGGAGCATAGCGCTAGGTGCATTTTCGCTTGAAAGTACCTAAACACCTAGGGCTTATTTCTAATAAACACAAGGAGAGGAATCACCTTCATATACTGATGGATAATTATATAATTACTATTAGGAGGAATACTTAGAATGGAATTTGGAGTAAATTTATTATGAAAGGAATTGCCTATCTATATCGATTCTGTAGTGGTTGTTTCCTAAGCCATTCTAATATACATATCCTCTATCAAGGATGAACAGGCTAATCTAGGGTATGAAAAGCGGGAATCTATCTGTTCCTCTATATGTCCCCTCATTCTATCTTCTATCTCATTCTTTTTTTGTTCTTCTGTTTCCTCAGTTTTATCTTCTTTTTCCTTTTCAATTTACCTGGTTTCTTCAAATGTATCATTGTATTCATCCGATCCCTCGTTCATTTTTAGAGCTTAGCTTTAAGCTCTGCTCTGCTTCTGTTGCAAGTGTCGCAGATACGCTGCATCCACAGGCGGGCACGAAATTTGGCTGTGCTGTCCGCCCGCTAGCGCGGCTCGAGTATTGGTCTCATCCAGCGCAAACATGATATGACCGAGAGTAAGGTATTCCCGGAAGACAGACCACTCCAGGCGCTCCTGCTCGGTCGTGGCATTGTCCAGCATGCGTTGCGTCCAGGTCTCGATGTCGACTAGTGTGCCAGGTTTTCCATCTTCACGGACCTGCGCAATCACTGCAGGCAACTGGGACCAGGGCAAGGGAGACGGGTTATTGATGTTAAACAGTTGAGCTGTAGATGTTGTTCCGGTAATCTTGCGAGTGGACAGGCGAACGATAGTGTCTGAAACGTAATCGATCGGCATGAAATTGACGGTAGGTTCCAATCCCGGCCCTGAGAGGGGATTTGTCATTGGTACGACTCCGGCACGAATCATGCCTAGGAATAGGTTGAGGGTGAAGTTATCTGAAGGAGTCTTGGTGGAGGATTCTAGTGGCGCGGTATGTGCTGAGCAACGGTAGATGGCGGTGGGAAATCCGCGCAGAGCCGCGGTTTCCAGTAGGCGTTCACCAACCCATCTGGTCTTGAAGTAGCCAGAGGTGTTGCTGGTCGGCGGCCGGAACGCGCCTAGGCTAATCTCGCGGTTACTCACAGAGTCTGTGAGGCGAGTTGTCGTTGCCCACGTCTGCATGTGGGCTGCACTCCATGTTGATACATAGTGGAGGCTGCTGGGCTGGGAGCCGGTACCCAAGGCAGCGAGACGGATCATGCTAAACACGCTTTCCACGTTGCACCGGCGGAGATCAGTGTAGGTTTGCAGCAAGGAAACGTGCCCACCAGTATGGAAGATCTCCTGTACCTGCGTGCCCAGGGCTCGGAATTGGGCCGCGTCCAGACCAAAGTCGGGCTGGACCATACTTCCGGATAGGGTTCGGGTCTGACGGAGCAGAGTGCCAGGCGAGATTGAGGCATCCCAAAGTTGATACTGGCTGAAAAGGTCACGTAGCTTTGTGGCATCCAAAGGTTGTTCGGTGCCCACGACGTGGATCGTGGCCTGCGGGTGGGCCAACAGCAGCGCCTTGAGCAGGAACGTTCCAATGAACGAGTCACCACCAAGAAGCAAGATACCGCTCGGCGGTTGAACATCACTAGCAGTCTTAGATCGAACGGTGGGGCGATACTCGCTGTTGTCAGGCAACTGAATCTCACGATCCCAGTCAATTGTGGTGACCCCTTCGGTCGACCCCGAGTGTTGTTTAGTATCGAGCAATGCTGCGAGCTGTGCTGGAGTCGGGTTCTCAAAAATGTCCATGAGTGTGAGACTGTGTTTCAGTTTTCGTTTGAGGATTCCCTGGAGGCGAAGCGCAAGGACACTCTGGCCACCTAGGGAGATAAAGCTATCGGTCGGGTTGATGATATGGTCACTGCTCAGCTTGAGTACAGTACGGAAAGCACCAATTACGGCATCCAGAGTTTGCTGAGAGTGTTGACTCGCAGCAGTGGTATCTGGAGCGCGAGTAGTGATGCCGGGGAAGATAGGGTCTAGGGGCAGCTTTGCCAACGCTTTCCGGTCAACCTTCCCACTGATCAGGGTAGGGAAAGTGTCCAGAACCTGATAGCTATTAGGAAGCATGTAATGGTTGAGAGACTGTCCAAGAGTGTTATGTGCGATGTTGATGGCTTCCTGGTAGACATGCGCCGCGTTATCAACCTGGGCCCTAGGAACCAGGAAGGCGACCAACTGACGGTCATCAGTCAGGCTCGACGAATCAGACGACGAAGATGAGACATTGCGCGCTAAAACAACCGCTCGTGGTTGGAATGGAGTGTCCTGCGGGGTGAAGTGGGTTGAAACATGATGTTCAATCTCAGCTAGGTCCATCCGATAGCCACGCAACTTGATTTGCGTGTCACCGGCGATGCGGCCTAGGAAATCGATGTCGCCGCTCTCTAACTGGCGGACAAGGTCCCCGGTGCGGTACAGCTGCGTCCATCCGCGGGACCTAAATGTGTTTTGAACAAAGGGGTTGGAAAGGAATACCTCCTGTTGCTTTTTCGTGCGGCCGATGTAGCCTGGGCTCACCTGGCCGCCTCCGATGCAGAGCTCACCGCGGACTCCGACAGGAACCGGGCGTAGCTGCGCATCAACCACGTAGAGACTAGAGTTTGGTAAGGCTCGACCGATAGGCACAGAATATCCATCAGTGGTCTTCGGGTACGGGACCGCATAGATAGTATTCTGCGAGGTGGCCTCAGATGGTCCGTACTCGTTATAAACTGTGGCCGACACGCCCAAATCATAGATTGCTCGGACCAGGCGCGTTGGCAGCACTTCTCCCAGAAGCAATATCGCCTTCAGTCGTGTGCATTCCTTGAGTGTGCTCGACGCATGCTCGAGAAGCAGCGCAAACTGAGTTGGCGTAGCCGCGGCGATTGTAACTCCGGTCGAGGCAATAAAACGCACAAGCTCCTGAGGATCTTTGCGGGCAGGACGAAGAGCCAACGCCAACGTGGCACCACTGATGAGGGGTCCCCATAGTTGGGGAACTGATATGTCAAAGCACATAGAGGTTGCGCTCAGCATGACGTCCTGTGGGGAGAGCTTGTGGGCTTGATTGTGGCTGTCAAGCATGGCGCGTGCATTCTCATACGTGATCACAATCCCCTTTGGGACTCCGGTACTACCCTGCGAGAGTGCATCAGTGGTTAAATCCGGCAAGGGAGGCGATGGAGAATGTACTTACTGATGTGTAGATCACGTACGCAGCGGTGTTATCAGACTGCCCGGCCTCTGCGGGCGGCACTTCATGTGTTGGGGCTGGCGATTGCAGACTGATGAAGCGAGCTGTGGTCTCCTCTCGGAGCTGGGGAACCAACGACTGCTCATCAAACAGCACTGCGACACAAGATGAGTCTTGAATCATGTGGATGAGGCGTGCAGCAGCAAAGTCGGCATCTAGAGGTACGTAGGCGATCTGGAGACGTGCGGCGGCGAGCATGGCCGCAACGATATCGACGGACGCAGAGCCCAAGATACCCACACGATCTCCAGCGGTGAGTCCAGCTTCAGCCAAAACAGCGGCTAGCTCCTCGGCGCGGGCATGCAGCTCCTTATAGGTGATGGACTTGTCTTCCGAGGTGGTGATGGCTAGGGCGCCTGGCGTGTCACGAGAATGGGCAACAAATTGGTCCCAGAGGGACTGGTTCTTTTGGCGCAGACCGGAACTGACCTCTTCCGTCCAGAAGCTCGCGCGTAGGCGCTCTTTCTCCTGAGTTCCTGCCATTTTGACCTCATCCAGCGGCTGGCGATAGTCGTGAACGACACTGGTGATGAAGGTAGTGAAGTTCTGGATGAGGCGCGCCATATCGATCTGGGGATAGAGGAAAGAATCGTACTCCAAACGGAGCTTCAGCCCGCTTTGGGCGTCCTCTATGACTTCAAGTTGCATCTCGAATGCGGTGGGAATGTCCTCGACCTTGACCTCAGGGATTTGGAAGTCGCTAGTGGGATAGTGAGGCGCCTTTGCGTAGATTTGGTAGTTGATCGCGATCTGGCCGAGTGGGAAATGGTGGGGAGTCCATCCAATGCCCATTGCCTCTACGATGGCATCGAAGGGGGCCTGAGACCGCGCCAGGGCCTCGACAGTACGCTTCTTCGTTCGTGTGACCAGTTCATCAAAGGTGCCATCCACTGCATCTTGACAGCGGAGGGGCACCATGTTGACGAAGAACCCGAGGATGGATTCTAGTGAGGGGTGTGGCCGTTCCCCGTTCACGACGAGAATAGTTGCGTCTTCATCGCCCGTATAACGGAGCAGGAATCCGCGCAGAGCCGCCAGCACAAAGTGGAACGGCGTGGCATCAAGACGACTGCTGATGCGCTTCATACGCTTGAAAGTCGGGGTCTCGATCACTCCTCGCACAATCTCGCGCTGGCGACTGGCCTTGACGGGACGATCATTCTGTGCAAAGGGCAACAGTTTGCTGACTGCCGGAGCGCCCGCGAGCTTCTCACGCCACCATGCTAGATCTTCTTGCACAGAGGGTAACTGCAGCTTATGCTCGTGCCAGAGGGTGAAATCAATGTACGACAGGTTGGGACGGCGTACGGTCTCCAGGTCACGGCCTTCTGCAATTGCATTGTATAGGGCGCTAATTTGTTCTATTGTCTTGGGTTAGTACGCAAAACTACCAGGGGCGGGAAGGGGTCGGAACGAAAGAAAAGAAAACAATGGATGCTCACCCATCAGCGAGCCCTTGCTGCCTCCGTCGATAGCCATATGATGGATGCTGAACACCCATGCATATTTGGCTTCACCCCATTTCACCAAGGCCGATCGAATGACTTTTCCGCTTTCAAGATCTAGAGGCACGCTACGGAGTGCCGCGGCGTACTGTTGGAGCGATTCTTCCGGAGACGAAGAATCGGACAAATCCTTTTGTTCGATCGGGAGAAGGACGCTTTCGTCAAGGACCTCCTGCTCAGCAAACTCGTCACCCTCGAAATACGCGGTGCGCAAGCTCTCATTGCGGCGTGCCAGTTCCAGCCACACTTGTTGCAAGACTGGAAATTGGGGCTCCCCGTGGATGATCATCGATACGGAAACATTGAGGGAGGCACCGTCCGCAACCAGGTTGTGCATAAACCACAGCCGGCGTTGGAAGGTTGACATCGGAATCTCCGCTGGTCGAGTCTTCACCACAGTGATGGAATCCACCACTGGGCCCGGCGTGGCCGCCTGGGTTGTGGCGGCGGGGGTGACTGTGGTGTCGCTCTTTTCCTGCAGTAGGCCACTGGAGAGGAGTAGGCCACATACCTTGGCTACTAGCTCACCCGTAGACTTGGATCCGAGAATGTCGAACAGAGCAAGGTTGACACCGAGTTCTTTGGAGAACCACTTGCGAAATTCGACTGCCACGAGCGAGTCCATACCGTATGCCGCTAGAGGCACTCCCGCCTGAACAATGGAACGGGGAACGGCTAGTGTATTTGCGATACAATCAGAGAACGCATCCAGGAGAATTGGATGCATCTTGTCGGCGTCCCCAGCCAGCCGCAGGCTCTCAATCAAGTTCTCCTGCTCCTCTCGGTCCCCAGAGCTTTGATTGCGACCCGCGTATAGGGAACGGAAGAGGGATCGTTTCGACCAGAATAGATCAGTCCGGCGCGTGTTGATACCACTCAAAAGCTGATGAATGTCGCTGATGGGAAACTGGCCAACCGGCCTCTCCTTTGCAAACCCACGCTGTCCATCCAGGGCTTCTTCAATCTGGTAGAACAGCTCTTGCTCGGTCAGGACATCCATTCCCATTCGATCTATAATAACTCGAAGACTCGCATCTTCAGCAATGGCACCGGCATCAGCAACCACACCGACATTCATCGCAAACCCAGGCAGGCCTTGGGTGTGGCGCAAACGAGTCAAGGCGTCCAAGTACGCGTTTCCGGCAGAGTAATTCGCTTCTGCTAAGAAACCAATAATGGCGGAGATTGAGGAGAAGCAGATGAAGAAGTCTAGAGGGATTCCCGCCGTGGCATGGTGTAGGTTGAGGGCGCCGTAAGCCTTGGGGCGGATGACGGCCGCCCACTGGCGGGCTGTCATCTCTGATAACGGGCAGCTTTCGAGCACCATAGCCGCCTGGATCACACCCCGGAGATTCCCCCCAATCGACTGGACACAGGCGCGGACATCCGCCTCCTGGCTGACATCGCCGCAGTAGACCGAGACAGTGGCCTGTCTTTGCTGCAACCAGTCCACGGTGGCCTGAGCCTCTGCTTTCCGTGCACCGGATCGCGAGAGGAAAGCAAATTGTCGGGCACCACGTCGGAACATCCACTGGGATAGCGCGCGACCAATTCCACCGAGTCCACCGACAATTAAGTAGGTCTTGTCGGACTGGAACAGGACTCGATTGCTCCGGTAGGTGGTCGGGGCAACAGGCACCTTCTCGTCCGGGCTGGCACGCAGCACAGTCTGTGTATTATTACTTGGAGCTGCCTGTATATGACGGAAGGCCTGGCTGACCTCTCCATAATTGAACACCGCAAGGGGCGACGGGGCCGAAAATGTGGTTCGTTGGAGATACCGGGCAATCTCCTGCAACAACCGAGGGCCCAGGCGGTCATCTTGACGACTTGCAGCAACCAAGTCCACCGCTGTATAGGAGCAGATGCTGGGGAGGAATGCGTGAGCGGTCGAGGACGCTGTTAAGGGAGCTGCTAGGTCGACCAGGCGCCCAGCCGTCGCGAGGGTTTCGCCGAGGTCAGGCGTTAGGGAAACCGAGGCATCAGGTCGCAGGATAACATCCGCACCGTAACCAGCGGTGGCGTGACGGACCAAAACTGAGATTGGGGCATCCTCCGATGCCACAAGGACATCGGTAGAGGCTAGAGACCAGCGTTGTCTCACAGACTCTTTCTCCTCAACCGTAGGCACAGTGACCAAGACTCGGGCACCGAGGGCCTGAGCTAGTTGCACGGCGAGTTGTCCAAGGCTAGAGGTGCCGTGAAGGATGAGGCAATTCTCACCTGCACGGAGATGTCCGATATCTAACAGAGCATAGTGAGCTATGAGGAGGTTGTGCCCAAGCGCTGCGGCATCGGCGGCATTCAGCTGGTTTTCAGGAAAAGGACAGACCAGTGTTACGGGAAGCCGAAGAAGAGACCGATGGCTACCCTGCTGAGGGGCGAATGCAAGAACACGAGCCCCTTGGCGAATGAGGGTCGATTCGTGCACCAAGGCGCCCATCCGGGTTACTGTGCCGACACAGGTCTCTCCCAGACGGTTGTCATGTAGCCTGCCAGCGACTATAGCAGCATCTCTGTGACTGATGGCCGATGCAGTGACGGAAATCTCTATCTCATGCTCCCCCAGCTCACCATTATTCTCTTCCCGCTCGTAGACGAGGGTATCAGTCTGGCCAGGGTTGCTGATGTGCAGGGCTAGGGATTCACCCCCAGCAAAGGTCTCGAGAGTTGGTTTGCGACCAGGTCCGTCAGGATGTTTGCGGTTGATCCGCTCCTCAGGGATGATCCGGGGGATCCAGAGCCGCTGGTCACTAAGTCGGAATTCTTCCTCCTCCAAGGCAGGGTCAAGGACGTGCAGCGCAAATTGGCTGACAGCGCTGGCGTCAGACCGGTCGATGATATCCAAAGTCACTAGGCGCAGAGTGTCGTTTTCATTACGAGCCGTGCGAGCAAGGCCAGTGAACAGTGCCTGTGCTGGGCGCACCGGCTCCTGTGTTGCACCATGCAGGATCCAGACAATGTTGTGCGACGGCGAGGTCAACAGGCCCTGGATGGCGTCAAACTGAGTTGAGTTATCGGAACCAGCGTAATATAGAACGTCCTCATCCAAGCTGACGAGCGAAATGATGTCCGTTGCCTGACTGAGGAGCTTATCTTCTAAAGTGGTGATCTTCACAGGGTTGCGATGCGCACGCTGGATGGCAGTGGATATTGCCAATGACTCCTCTGATGGCTGCGATGCTAGGATGAGATAGAGAGTTTCGTTGTTAACGGAGGGATTGCTTTCATTTGTAGTCTCCTTCCGCCACACAGTCCAGGCTCCTGTAGAGAAGGTTTGCTTGAGACCAGCCAACCCATCAACTCCTCTTGTCACAACAAAGCCTCCAGGCTTGACTAGAGGTAGGATATCCGAGTCAGTGGTTGCCTCTAGCACAGCAATATCAAACTGGTCGTGGTGACTCGCATCTATGGGCCGCCGAAGCCCGGGATGAAGTGTATCCAACGCCTCGTCAACGGCCGGCTGTGGCTCCGCTCCAGCTACCAACACCGAGAAGCTCTGGAGCCGACGATTGGCTGGGGCAAGCAGGCGAGACAAGGCTTGTTGGGTCTCGCTCAGGCCGGGAGTGACATGTAGCAGGACTGAGGCAGGGAACTGGTGCGCGTAACAGTTTAACAGATCGGCGAGCCCAGTAAAGGCGGGGACGGAGCCAGCAACGCCTTGGCTGCTGAAGGCCTGCTGCCATTGGATCCGAAAGAAAAGATTTCGGTCTGTCTCTCTGTTGGAACCTCCGAGTCCCAGGCCGGTGACATCTAAGCCATGGATCTTCACCAACTGCGTCGCGGAGTCTCGGTCATGGATGAAGACATCACTCCGATTAACACGGGGGCTGAGACGCTCTGTGTCGGCCCGGATCCAGAATTGTTGGTCTTTCTTGTCATGTTTCCTCCGCACAAGCTCGCCTGAGACCCGAATAGCGCGGATTGAGGTGGGAATATAAGAATCATCCAAGGGAGTTCCTAACTGGGTCTCAAGAGCGGCAAAGAGCGGGTGGAGGGCGCAGTCAAAAAAGCTGGGGTGCAGAATACACTCATCTCCGGGTGCCTTGACCACATTCTCGGGACGATAAACCATAGAGGCGATCGCGAATCCGGGTCCACTTTCGATGGCGCCGCGAATAAGGCGGAAGTTCTCACCGTACTGGAGGCCTACGCTGTACAGACGGTCATAGAACCGAGCAGGTGACTGAGATTGGGTGGTGAGTGCCTGCAGATCAGCAAACGAGTGTTGCGACTTCCAACCCTCAGCTTTGCCCGTGGCCGGGTCACGAAGGATGACTGTTATCAGTCCGGCACAGTGTTCCACGGTTTTACCATCTTCTTCAAAAGAGAAGATAGTGAAACGGCTCCAGGGAAGACTGGACGGGAGTGCTGGCTCGTCATCAAGTCGAATCAGGTCAAGCATAGTCTCAGTGCCGGAATCCGAGTCAGAAATAGACAGGGCAGCTTTGATGGAGACATCGCGGATGAGAATCTCCTTGACAGCATCGGGTGCAAGGTCAGAGGTGACGGCTTCTAGGGCCATTGACAAGTATCCAGCGCCGGGGAAGATAACCTTGCCGTCGATGGCATGCTCCGGCAGCCAAGCCAGCTCACGCGGCCGGAGATACCGCTGCCAGCGACGATGAGTTGCAGGGGACCCTGGCACGAGCGCTCCCAGCACTGCATGGCGGCCAGCCTTACGTCGCCGGTATTCTTGAGCAGTTCTGGTCTCTGACCAGTAGCTCTGGTGATCCCAAGCGTAGGTTGGCAAGTCACTTAGAGGCTCTCCTACTTGCTGGGATTGAGGCTTGCCACGGCTGTCTAGGACATGTCCAGCGTTGGCAGAAGCTAGGTCCACAGGGTAGCCTAGAGCCCAGAGCTGACCAGCACAGGTGAGCAAGCTCCGGTACGCCGGTACCTTTCGATCCAGAGAGCCGATATAAGGCAGGTCGAAACCCAGGCTCTTCATGACCTGTGACGAAGGACCTTTCAGGGCGGGATGAGGTCCAATTTCCACTAGGACGTCCAGCGCTGGTGCTTCGTCATCATCGTCACCCATCAAAATTCCCGTAAGAGCATCTGAAAAACGCACCACTCCGGTCATGTTAGCCGCCCAATATTCACCATCCATGGCACGTGCTGACGACTGGCGGCCTGTCACACTAGAGAACATGGGAACCTTCGCCGGCCGGGGTTGGAAACTCGGGGTCTGGGACAATGCCTGGCGGAAGCCTGGAGCTAGCGGAACCATATGATGCGAATGGAAGGCTTGTTCAACCTGCAATTTCCGCGCAAAAATCTTCTGCTCATCTAGCGTAGACTTCAACTCCAAGATAGCGTCTTCATCGCCAGAGAGGGTCAGACTGGAAGGACTGTTGATAGCGGCCACAGTGATGCGGCCCTGATATGGCTCCAGCGTAGTGACAGCATCCGATTCAGTCATACCGACAGCCATCATGGCTCCCGGTGAGGATCCCACGCCTTTGGACATATACAACCCACGGTAGTAGGCACAGATGATCGCATTTGAGAAAGACAAGATCCCGGCAGCATAAGCAGCGGCAATCTCGCCGGAAGAGTGACCTGCGACAGCGGAAGGAATGATTCCCCACGCGCGTAGGAGATCCACCAGGGCGAGTTGAAGCGCCGTGCAGAGCGGCTGTGAGAATCGACTCTGCATGAGCCGGGATTCCTCTGCTGACTTCAGCAGCTCGCCCACGCAGGACCAGTTAGGCGCATCCGGCAACCGTTGCAGAACCAGGTCACATTTCTCCAAGGTCTGTCGGAAGAGGGGGCACTGTTCAATGAGCTGGCGGCCCATCGCGTACCACTGGGCCCCTTGCCCCGTGAAGACAAACCCCAAGCGCACCGGTGCATTGCCCTTGCGGCGCCACGCGGCCACCGGCTGGGGAGAGGTCAAATCAGTCGTGAGCTCTGACAGCTGCTGTCCGATGGCAAAAGAACGATAGGCGTGCAACGTCCGACGAACACTATGGCTATATGCCAGGTCTGCTGGTGCCGTCTCTGGATGGGATTGCAGATATTCCAGGATTCGAACAACATGCTTCTTGCCTGCATTTTCTGAGTGCGAGGTGATCGGTAGCAGGAACGGGCGATTCACCAGATCTTCACTCTTGTGAGCCACAGCAGTGATTCTCGCCAGCCGTGAAGGAGAGTAGCTGTCGAGAATGATATGAGCATTGCTGCCGCCAAAGCCAAAGGAGTTGATGCTGGCCCGCCGGGCGCCATCCGTCGCGGGCCAGTCCATCATTTCGGTGACGACCTTGAGTTTCCCACGCTCAAAGTCGATCTGCGGATTCGGGTTGTCGAACAGCAGATTCGGGGCGAGTTTGGCCTTTTCCAGCATTAACGCCGTTTTGATCACACTAGCAATACCGGATGCACCCTCCAGATGCCCCAGGTTGGTCTTGAGGGAGCCGATGTACAATGGCCTGGTTCGCTCGGGCCCAAAGACGGACCCGATGGCGTTGGCCTCACGCGGGTCACCGGCGGCTGTTCCTGTGCCATGAGCTTCAAAATACTGAGTGTCAGCAGTGGACAGCCCGGCAGCCTTGTATGTCTCGCGGATCAATGCGGCTTGCGCCTTCGGATTGGGCATTGTCAGTCCCTCCTTGACACCGTCATGATTGATCGCGCTGCCCCGGATGACTGCCCGAATTGTATCCCCCTTTCCTCCAGCATCTCTCAGCCGTTTCAGGACAACGACGCAAATGCCTTCTCCACGGACGTAGCCGGAGCCACTGACATCAAATGCACGGGACCGACCATCTGTAGACAGCATGCCGAAATCGGTCATCGTGATATACATGTACGGGTCAAAGTGTAAAGACGACCCACACACGATGGCAACATCACTCTCCCCTGTCAGCAGACTTTGATTAGCCAGATGCAGACACGTCAGGGAGGATGAGCAAGCTGTATCTAACTGATAACTGGGGCCGTGTAAGTTGAAGAAAAAGGAAATACGGTTGGCCAAGATAGAATTGGTCAACCCGGTGATGCTGTATTTAGGATAGTGTTCCAAGTTGCGCTGAGCCTGGACAGAGTAGTCATTTGTGAACGAACCCACAAAGACACCAGTCCGGGATCCGCTGATTTCATCCAGCGTGATACCAGCTATTCTTCCGTTAGTCTTCCCTACTACGAGGCCATAAGTCCTTCCATACAGGATCACTCACCGTCTTCAATGGCTTCATAAACGACCTCCAACAAAAGCCGTTGCTGAGGATCCATGGCCTGTGCCTCTCTGCCAGAGATGTTGAAGAACTGAGCATCAAACTGGTCGAGCCCTTGGTCCAAGAAGTAACCGTAACGGGCATTGGTCTGAGACGTACCCATTAGCTACTGCCCGCGTGACGGTCTGAAAAGACTGGGCTAATCCGCTTACCGTTCCTTTGTTCGTTCCTTGGGGATGGAAGAACGCATCCACGTTGTAGCGGTCTGCTGGCATCTTGCGCTGTAGATCTTTTCGTTGCTCCAGTACGTCCCATAGCTGGCGCGGATTCTTCGCACCGGCGACACGACACGCCATGCCTGTGATGGCCGAATGATCTCTTCGCGCACTTCCCCGCAGGTCTTCGCTTGAGGGAGCTGAGATCACTGTCGAGGCCGTACTTGCCAGGCTTTCGCGATCATCAGAGTCAGTGCTCACTGAGGAGCTGGGCCGGTAGGATAGTATGGCTGCCATGACGAAAAGCTTAAGATCACTTGATAGAGACGGTTCTGATGGTGGAAAGTTTGATTTGATCGATATTCAAGAGCCATGGAGCAGCGGCCTGGCTGCTTTCATATCTCGTCCTCTTCCATAGAAGCGAATTTCCGGAAGATGTCTATCCCGAATTCCTCCGCAGCTCTCATCGCTGGCCGTTAGCTGATAGCCAGTGCTCCGCCCCATCGTGTGCTCGTGAAGAAATTGGTCGAGTTTGTTCCATGATGGCGATATACGCTAATCGGTGGCTTGACAGCCCGTCCACCTCTCATATTCAGGAGCTTTAGCATGAATGCCCGTAAAAAAATTGGTCCAGTGTGTTTCATGACGGTGATATCCACTATTTTCCGCTGGACTGACAATCCATCCGCCTCTCAAATTCAAATGCCTCAACATGAATGCTCCGAAGGATGCTTAGCAAAAGCATCATGTTCTCGTAAAAGAAATGGTCGAGTCTGTTTCATGATGGCGATATACGCTAATAACGGCTGGCCTGACAACCGGCCCGCCTGTCATATCCAGGAACCTCAGCACGAATCCTCCGAAGGATGCTTAGCAGGATTCCCACGAGGCAGGGATCGAACCCGAGATATGCACACTACGGGCCGACGGGATCAACCTGCAGAGCGCGATGTCTGACGTTAGTACGAAAATCTAGAAGCTTAGAAGGCTTAGAAGTCTACAGAGTCCTGGAGAGCAGCAGAAAAGGACACGAGGTTGATGAGACTCACCGGTGGGATTCCGATGTGAATACGAGATGAGTAGGAGGGAGGGGGAGGGGCAGGAGGGGAGAAGAGGCGCGGTGTCCATGACGGGATGGGCTGCACATAACGAGATTAGATGGCGTAATGAATATAAAGATTCAATCGCTGAATCTGGAAAAGTATAAACGAGTGGGGGACGATGAATCTGAGGTGAGATCCCGGAATCTTGAAGGTGATGGAACGTGAAGGATCACATATATGGAGATCGTTAGGGCAGGTAGTGAGAATATAGTTGAGAACAGAGCTTCCGTCCCGCTCGCGGTGGAGTTGGGGCGGTCTTTCTCCAGGGTCTGAACATCACTAATCTCTTGGCCCCGTCTTGATCTAATCTGCGACCTTGCAGAATCCGGACAATTCTTTTGTGATTTGTTACACCTTTTAAAGACAAATCCAGAAGCTATTTCAAATCAATTTCTGTGAATAATTCGAACTTAATTTAACATCCAGCACCATTTTAAAATCCCAGGAATATTATGTAATCTTCTTACATTGTTTTTAAATAACAGTAATGGATAAATTGTAGATAATACACCATGTGTACATCGATTTCCAATGAATTTATATTACTGTTTCAAGGGATATTCAATCAATTTCGCTTGTATACTGCATATGGGCGGTACAGAACAAGATTGCAGAATTGATTAAAAAAGAAAAAAACAACAACACTTCGAATTGAAAATATGGTATCGCGCAAATTCGGATCAGGTGCACAGACCACGTCGGCCCGAGAATTAATAATTAGCTAAATCAACGCTGTTCTCATCGTTGAAACGGAAGACGAGCTCAAAAATGCTCCACGCTAGATGCGCATCATGCATTAGACTGACGCAAACGTGGCTTCCTCGTGTTGCAACCTTGCGGATGTCCGTAAATGCTCACTAACTAGTTCCACCATGGCGGAAATATTATAGTTGGATCGTGAAAGATTCACCACGGAAGCGGCGTCCAGGATTGCATCCGTCTCGTCCTCGTCCTCACAGAGTGGATCTGACATGGAGTGAGATCCTGAAGGTCGTGGATATGTAAATTGCACAAGCGTCTTACGTCTTAAGTCCTTCACCACCATAGGCATTTTCGGACGCCGAGGAATGGCGAGCGGACTTTCGCTGGTGTCTGGAACGGCAGGGCCCTCAGGGGAAAGTCCGCAGCTCGGCCTTCGGGCCGCGACACTTTGGCCCTGGACAGCTTAAAAAGAATGTTCGATGAGGCTTTGCAGAAGATGGGATCAGGTTTTAGACACAGGAACCTGATCTCCTAAACGACAGGGTTTGTTTGTCTGAATCCTCAATCATTTCCCGCCGAAGCAGCCAAAAATGCCTCAACCGCACGATGACGACGGACCGTCGACCACAACGAGCAGTGCGACTGAACTCCCTCGCCCCGAGGAGGAGACAGAGGCAGAGAAGGGTGTCACACCGGTGGAAAAAGCTGCGCATGCAGATGATCCGCCCGACGGAGGTCGTGATGCCTGGATGGTCACCTTTGGTAGCTGGTGGGCGTTGTTCATCGCCTTTGGCTGGACCAACTCGCTAGGTGTATTTCAAGCCTACTATGAAGAAACGCTGCTCAAGAACTACTCCTCCTCTACTGTCTCCTGGATTGCATCTACTCAGATCTTTATGATGTACGGCGGGGGCATCATCTTCGGGAAAGTGTTCGACCACTACGGTCCGCGCTGGTTGTGCATCATCGGCGGTTTAGCCCACGTCTTTGGCTTGATGATGACCTCCATCTCGCATGAATACTATCAGATCTTTCTATCACAAGCAATCTGCAGCGGCGCCGGCGCCAGTGCGCTTTACTACGCCTGCGTTGGCGCCCTAGCCAGCTGGTGGCGGGCTAAGCGCGCCACGGCCTTCGGTATTGCAGCCTCAGGTGCCTCTCTGGGGGGTGTCATCTTCCCTATCATGGTCGACAGATTGATCAGCCGCGTGGGTTTCGGGTGGACAATGCGTGCCGTCGCTTTCCTCATCCTAGGAGGTCTTGTCATCGTCATACTCACGGTCAAATCACGTCTCGCCCATAGAGCCAACACCAAACCCATGCATATCAAACAATACCTTCATCCATTCAAGGAGCGCTCCTTCACTCTACTGGTCATCTCCTTGTCTCTTTTTTCGTTTGGCCTCTTCCTCCCATTTAACTACCTCACTGCTCAGGCACAGACCATTGGCATGTCCAACAGTCTAGCCAATTACCTCGTCGCCATCCTCAACGCAGCCAGCGTATTTGGCCGTATTCTCCCTGGCCTGATCGCAGACAAAATCGGCCGATTCAACGTGATGGCTGTAGCAACGACCGTCTCGGGTGTGTTGACGTTTGCATTATGGCTCCCTGCCCATGGCAATGCCCCCGACATTGTGTTTGCCATCCTCTTCGGTTTTTTCTCTGGCACGTACGTCTCCCTCACCCCCGCTCTAATTGCCCAAGTCTCTCCGATCTCGGAGATTGGGATCCGTACCGGCTCGCTATACTTCTGGGTCTCGATCGCCGTGCTCACGGGCAGTCCGATTGCGGGTGCGTTGGTCTCGGTGGATAATGGCCATTATGGCTACTTGGAGATTTTTGCGGGAGCCACTATGTGCGCGGGTGCTGTAATCCTCATCTTAACTAGAATTTCGCTAGCTGGGTTTCGGATGGAGGTTTTGTAGTGTGCTGCTCTTCTCCTTTGTTATGGTTCCGTTGTATTAGAATGGTTCTCTATAAAAAGTGGGACAAGGTTTGAATTACTATAGATGGTTGTTGATAGCTCATAAATAATAATCCTAGTAATAGCTGCATTAGAATTGCTAGATTATGGATGGAGTATGGGGGTTGGTGAGGAGATAGTGATTTGACAGATAATAACTCTCCTGGATAATAATAATAGTAGTAGTAATAATAATGGTTATTTACTCTGGTTTGCCCGGTTTTATTGGCCGGACTAACAGAAGGTCACGGAACTAGGCGTGGCTATCTGATACTAACTACCCAACGCCTAACACCTGACAAAATATACCCAGATCCAGTCGGAAGCTTGGTGTGGTCCTAGAGGTTTGGAGGCAACATCAAAGAAATGTAAGTGATAATGAGCCAACTCCACGTCACCGGCCTCGATTGACGTCTCAGTCGGTTAGTACACATATTTCTTGTCACCCCTCGTTATGATATATACCTGCATCGCATCGCCACTGAGATCATTAAAAGTAGTTAGAACCACTTGAATAGCTTCTAGACCTTACGCGAATGATGGAATGGATGAGATCAACCTGGAGCAGATAGAGCTAAGAGTGTGCATACTTTAATATTGCCTCTTTCTGTAAGTTGGGATATTATACATTCATATGTACTGAGCAAAAGAAAATAATAGGAGCGTATAGATATATTTGCTAGAGCAGATAATGACCACACTCTAGAATTTACTGATTAAATATCTCCTAACTGGCCTAGGAAGGATTAAAAAGGTTATCTGACTCTATTCTCTGGGGCACTTTAGTCTAGCATAATCGTAGATATTTCCAGCTCGACCTTGAATTGCGATGATTGGACAAAACAGAAAATGCTGCAGAGGTGGAAACAAATCAAGAGATTGAAGGAGAATGTCTAAGTGACACTCGCCTAAGAAACAAAACGATGTAATATGTCGGAGCCTGCCTACAGGCAAACCTCCTGTCGGGTTTCTCCCACGCCTTCTAGCTCCACCCACAGAGATTTCAGCGAGCTTCACTCCAATATAATATGGTTGAGTAGGTACACTCCTTTATTGGTTTATATTGCAGCAGGAAGCTCATATAGAATCTTCGTAAGGAAAATAGAGTTTTTCTATTAGGATTCCTTTTTTTTTCACAGCGTTATATCTCGGAGCTAAAGCTCACTGGTTTGCCAAGCTTGAATTCTCTAACAAATAGCACAAGCTATTTAGCTCGGGGGGTGGAGTTCGGAGGCATAGGAGAAGTCCACTAGGATCTCACTAGGGGTAGAGACTTTCTGACATTCTATCATCATTTGGATTGCCCGAAGTTTCTTTCGCGGAAGAGAAAAGCTGCTTCTGATTTTGGTACGATCGCAGAGCGCCAGTAGAAACGGCGTTTGGAACGTTCGCTGCCTTGCGGCATCTGAATATCATAGTTAAGTAAAATATGGGCGAGTGCAAGCTTGAGCACCACAGAGGCGTAGTAGCGTCCGGGACTTTATTTCCAATTAGTATACGTGAAACGGATTGCAGACGTGATTTATCTCGAAAATGAACCTCGAGTGGGTATTGAAAGTAGCTTACCAGGTGCGTCTTCCCAGTCCCCATAATGGAAACTGTGCGCTCGAATCTGTGAATTTCTGTGTATTCGTGTTTGCTATTTCATCTACAAATCGGAAGGCATCAAATTCTAGCGGATTGGAGTAGATGTTCGGATCCCGGAGAATGGCCTGGAGAGGGACGCACGCAACCTCGTTCGGCATCAGGCTCGTTCCATCCTTAAATATGAATGGTTGCAACACCTTGCGCCGCACAGAGATTGAATCAGAGGGATTCAGTCGCGCAGACTCTCTCAAGAAGCTATCAAGCAGTACTAGACTGTCGATGTCACGACCTTCACTTATACCGTTAGAGATCTCAGCGCGAAGTTGATCTATATACTCGGGATTGGAGCAAAGATCTTCAAGAGCGTAAAAAAGGCTCATAGCAGGTTGGTGCACAGAGGCAAACCAGACGCCCAGGAGCACCTGCGCAATCTTTTGCGCGGACCATGGCTCCTGCGTTCCCTTCCGTATGTTCGCATCAAGAAAGAATTGAATACAATCTATCGATTTCAAGAGGTTGTCTGTATCAGATCCCGCTAAACGTGCAGAACGAAGGCGCTGCTCGATCACTGGCATGATACGGCTTACAAAAAGCGTTGGTGCTTCATGGCGGCGCATCAGGTAATGCGCCACGAATGAGGCGAGAAATGAGGGAGTGAATCGTAAGGCTTCTGCAGTCACCATGAGATCTTCTGGGTAAGCCAAGGCAGCTTCGAGGAAGGTCTGATCCTGCGAGAGTTCGCTGCCAAAGAAGACGAGGCTGTTTGCTGTTGTAATCAACCGCATGGTCATGGGGAAACCATGTATGGATCGCCAGCCACCTGCGATGCGAGACCCAGAAGCCATCTCTTTGGTGAAAATTAATGCAATACGTTCGCTAAGAGGTTGTTGCAGAATTCCTAGGTTTGAACGTAGCTCGAATTGGAGTGCTCGTGAATGAACGCTACCATTCACACTTATACGATCGTCCACTTCGAGACCATTCATTGTATATTTTTGCTGCAGCATCTGTTTTTCTTGAGTATCGCCGCATAAGTTCGAAAGGAAGAGCGTTATTCATACGTCTTTGGAAATAGCATACAATGACAGGTGCTTCTCCGAAGCTTCAGCTAGCTGCTTGATATGCGTCTCGGAGGAGAAATGTACATAGTACGCCTCCGGTGTCTGGATGACACACGGTACGCCCGTCCGCTACCAGATTCCCTTGTCTTAGCAAAATCCTCCACAAAGTGTATGGCGTGAGAACTCACGTATACATTTAAAAGCATCTCTGGTCCCTTCCATAAGTACTGAATCCTAGTCAGCAATCTGGAAATCCATATCGAGTGTTCTTCGAACACAATGTTTTTGCGCCCCTGAAAATGCCTATTAGCATAGTGATTTTGTGTTTTCCAGATATCTATGACACACCGATAGAGTTTTAGGGCTGATGAGTAGAAGGTGAAATCTCCATAAGCACCACAGTAGAATGATTAGAGTCCCGGCTACTAACTGCCTCTCCATGTCGAAAGACAAAATTAATAGAAACTGCTTCGAGGGGAAGATTTAAAATGGCAACGATTCATTATGCAGAAAAGAAAATGCTGAAAAAGAACTGGAGTAACACCGTGGAGATGACCCTCATATTGGGAAAAAAAGTAGTGTTAGAAATACGAGAATGAATCCAACATTAGAGGAGAGTTTCCAGTGGCGTGATGGTACTTACGATGATTCCAGTGAAATTTCGGATAGCCTAGATTGTCTTTTTCAGGCGAGGTGAATGCCATTGGTGTGGAGGTCTTGGAAAGTGTAGCCCAGCTCATATGTAAATGCATCTCTAGCCTGCACGGCCAGAAAAGGCTTACCTAAGGTAAGCACTTATGCGCCAGTCAATGAATTTACAGGGAGGTACAGCGGCATCCTACAGACGAGATTGTTGAATGCCTGAGACTATGCGCAGTAAGAGGCTAGAGTAGTACTTAAAATCCAGGTTTAAATTTAAGATAGTTATCTGCAAGCTGCGTAATCGCCACCCACCCCTGGTCTTGAGGATCACCATAGAGGGTAAATGTCGCATTCCATTGCTCACTGAACTTATTTTAGGGGCCCCCGCCTTTGTTTCTTGGCTTAGCGCCAGTGGGACACGAAATATCTAACCAGGGCACAAGATTTCTAATAGACGGCCTGAACAGAGATGTGAGGTGGACGGCCTTGCCGTATGTGAGGGCAACAGTACATGCATAGCTAAAATTGTAGGTTGAGTGGGGAAATATATCCAAAGTCTACAATTATTGGTCTACACTAGGATTGATATATATGTGCTCTTACTTGTCGTTAGCTATCCTGGTCCTCTATACTTATTCGTGCTAGTAGGAAAGTGTAGTCTGCCTTGAGCCAAGTTCCATTACTAGCAAGGCAAAAGAAAAGTTATGTTCCATCCTTTAATATCATTGCCCAGGGCTCTTTTGTTTCTACCGACCTTTTGTTCTTCGCATGTTTATCGATAAAGCCAGAACTATCTGCGAAAATGTTTTCTCTTTTATGTTATATCTTCAGAAGTGTCCTGAATGATGCGTTTTTTCTATATAGTGCCATCGTGCCTCTGCTCGCTCTCCTTGTATGGCGACTTTTGCGGTTCACGATCCAACCACTATTCAAGCCGGATGCGCCCAAGGAGCTTCCGTACTGGATCCCTTGTATGCTTCAACTACGAGCCATGCATGTAAAGCTTTGGTTGCTAATAGATCACAGTTGTTGGTAAGGCTATATTAGGAGTCTGAAGGGAAGTTCAAGTATATCCGGTATGATGCTGATAGAAGAAAAGGGAATGCATTTTCTGCCCTCAGAAGTATCGATGCAGTTGTTACAGAGGGACGGTCAGAAGCCATTGTTCCGATGCCACGTAGGTAGTGAAAGCTAATATGTATGATGACATTAGGAAGTACTGTAACTATACTGAAGAACCATTCTCGATTAAAGTTTTCGGTCAAACAATTTACTTCGTGATCTCTGAGAGAGACGTGTCTGGAATACTTAGTGGACCGGCTGAAATAACACACACTGATCATGTTCGAGATCTGCTCAAGATGTTTGGCTCCTCTCCTCATGGCCTCCTTACTCTGTACGAAAGTCCATCAGCGGAACTTTTGGGGAACAGTGAAGCTCTTCCAAATCCGAGGCACAAGCCCATGGCTCTCCTTGGAGAGGATCTTATGAAGAAGCAATTGCTTCCCACCACTCGATTTGATCAGCTGGCGTGTCGAATGCTAGAGATTGTCGATTCTCGCATTCAATGGGACACGATTCCGATGCCTGCCATGCTGAATTTATCTACAGATAATGATCAGAGAACTGTCTCCCTGCTCAAATGGGCGCAATATACCATTCTAGAGGGCATGACCACCGCTTGGTTTGGGGCTGCTATTTGGAATCTTTCGTCTACGATTGTGGAGGACATGTTGCAGCTGGACGAGGGTATTTGGAAACTATTCTACAAACTGCCAAAGCCATGGTCAAGCGACGCCAGCGCGGCACAGGATCGTTTGCGTCATTGTGTTTTAAAATATGTACAACTGCATCCATCCCAGAAGGAAGACCGGTCTTGGGCTGCCCGAGTTACGGAAAATGAAATGCGACTCCGAGGTCTAAGCGAAACAGACATGTCCTGTCAGCTGTTAATGGTGTTCTGGGGGTATGTTTTCTCCAATAACAATGAAATCTCCAATCATAATTTCAGGCTAACCATCACAGAATCAATGCCAATATTTTCAAAGTGACATTCTGGCTAGCCGCTCATATCTGCTCTGATCCCGTGATCTTACGTTACTTTGCGGCTGAAGTCGATAAAGAAGTCTCTTCATCCACATCGGTCGCTGATTTATCCATCAAGCTCGAGAAAAACGCTCATATAGCATCACTGTACAACGAAAATCTTCGATTCATCACAAATTCGAGCTCGGAGCGCACCGTCGTTCAGAAATACACCCTAAACGGTAAGACATTCGAGCCCGGTGCGCGAGTTATACTCTATTACCGACCACTTTCCATGAGCTCCAATGCCTTTGGGCTGGACCAGAATGACTTCAGACCGGAGAGGTTCTTGCTAAACCCTAAATTGGAACGCAGTCGAAGTTTTGTACCGTTCGCCGGCGGGAAGCACAAATGTCCTGGGCGCTTTATTACAAGAAGGGCTTCGATGACATTTGCTGCTCTTCTTATCCATCGATTTCGAATTTCTGCGATAGATCCTGTACCTAAAAAGGATTTCGATAAACCTCCACTAGGATCGGTGGAGCCAGTCAAGGGAAGTGATATGCGGCTTCTAATCTCTCATCGTCAGACGGCCAAAGGCTAAAAGGAATGGCTTCATCTGTAGAAGATCCTATGATCTTAGTTACCTCGCATGATGTCATGTGTATGACACTCTCTTAGCTAGATAAATCTAGATTTCCTCCCAGTCTATGTTCACTACCCAAAAAAACACAATAGTCTATAATAGGGGCTGTAGGGATAACCAGTCATACGACATTAGTTATTCCTGCATGGCTGATTCCCTGACGATGAGACTAGTGAGGGGTTTTGGCGATGGTTGTCTTTTTTTTTCAGCTGGGGTCGCGTTCGTGCATAGAGGGTGCAGAAGACCCCTCCTTTATCATCTGTTTAGTTGCTGTGCATTAAACCTCCTTGTTGCATAGTCGCGCAGTCGGCACGGAGGCTTATTCTTCACAGATATGACAATTGCCTAGTCCAAGGACAGATGATCCCACGTTTAGTCAAAAATTCTATCTAATTGAAGTCAGCCGCAAGTCTGACCTTTGTCCCGGTCGATTGATCTTCAATGGATTATTACTGCTGCACCAGCATTCCAATTATCCGATCGGGAACTTATGACTGGCCAGTCCTTACATGGTCTTCTGTGTCACCCACCCTCAGGACTTGATTTTGATTTTGGCATGATCGTTGTCTTCAGCCGTCCTGCAAAGCAGGGCGCCTTGCATTTCAGCCCCCACCGTCAGAGGTCCTTGAGCACGTTGCGCTATTGTATCCGTTCCGATGATGAGCGGATTCAGCAGTCTTTCACGGCCATCTCAGATCTGGGGGTGAGTCTCGTGTATCTTTTGGCCCGGACACTCGATATTCAAACGTCCAGATCTCCAGCCGCTGTACCGTTAGCATTACTATCATCGTGTATTTCCCATTATTCTATTTTCATTGATATTTCTTATAACTCCAAAACTATGAGATAGACCGCAGATCTACCTCATCATGGCTACCTTAGTCGGCCCGAATGTGCCTGCTATGGCACCTCCTCCGGGAGTCAAATCTAACTTCATAGACCCGCCATCGAAGAAAAGAGGAATTATTATTTTGGAGGGAATATTCATTCCTCTTATGGCCCTATCAGTTCTCGCACGAGTTTATGTTCGTACAAGAATCACCAAATTATGGGGTATCGAAGATAGTAGGCGTTTGCTGAATTGAACATCCTGAAATAGATGCTGACTGCCTCACAGCGACCTGCTTGCTCGCAGCAGTAAGCATCCTCCAAAGTAGCCTTAACGGAATGCTCTTATATTTAACAATACCAGGCTGGTTCAATTGCTCATATGATTATCTATACCCAGAGTGAGCCTTGACAAAATATACTGCCACTCTTGCTGTCTCTAACTGATGCTGGGCAGCTTTTCCGCTTGGATTTGGACGTCACTTATGGGATGTTCGGGCAATCACTCTTCTCGACCCATCATCTGATCGCGTAGGTGAGATCCTTGTGAACAAACCTGAACTAGATTGCTGAAGGACGAATTTTAACTCATAGGTCCTATCTGCGCCTGGCGTCGCATATCCTTGGGCTATCTGTTTCGCCAAAATTTCGATTTTGTTCCTCTACAAGCGCCTCTTTGGAGTTAACAATATTATGCGGATTGCCGTTTGGGTGGGCGTTGTTCTCGATGCAGTACTCTATACGGCGATGGCTTCTCTTAGTATTGGCGGGATGGTCATATGCACTGGCCTTGCTCAAGCCGATAACTCTTTCTGCAAATTCAACGAAAGTGGCATGGTGATGTTCACTTCAGTCGTTAATGTAGTGACAGACTTCTACATCTTAATCCTCCCGCTACCCCGGATCCTCACATTGCAGGTTAATAAACGCCGTAAAATCGGACTGATTCTTGTCTTTGCAAGTGGTCTTGGGTAAGTCCTCCTTTTATATCACAGTCAGTTCTTTTGACGCACATCCTAATTCCGACACCTCCCACTTCTAGTGCTTGCGCTACCAGTCTTGCTCGCCTGATCAACTTTTCGATCCACTACCACAGCAAAGATATTCTATGGGTCCAAGGTCTCAACGCAGAATTTACGTACGTCTCTGATGTGCAGATCTCACAGCTTCCCCTATGCTAATCTAACCATAGAGTCGTCGAAATGAATATCGCAATAGTGGTAGCCTCTGCTAGCTGCTTCCCTTCGTTCTTCGGCCACTTGCGCCTAGTCAGCTCCTCTCTGTATCGTTCAGCTACGCGCCTGTTTACGAACTCCCACCGTAGTGGATCAGAACCGTCGCTCCTACCAGAAGCGAGTCAGCAGCCCAAAATCAATGATCATAAGTGGCGCCTTGACCAGCCTAAAATCCAACGGGTAGAGTCCTACGATCTGGAATGGAGTGAAAATCCACGACGTTAACAAAAACACCACAATGGAGATTCCAACTGGTCATGAGTCATGCGGAAGTGGCCAGCCCCTGGATGGTCTCCGGATTAGGGGGGTCTCCGATTGTTCCTTAGGAGTCGGGAGTCATAGTGTATGTCAAGTTTTCAAAAAGCCATGTTTCATGAACGTTACATACATAGAACAGTAGATCATTTTTTTTTGTCGAATTCCATGGCACGGAGACAATATTGGGAGCTAAACTAGCATTTGGATTGAATCTTCTGAATTCCTACTGTCCCAACATAGAGATCCATGCTTTTACTTTCTAGATGTTCAAAGAAAGAAGAAGTAGGCAAGACCTTCTTACGCACTGTTTCAGGTAAATCAGGTCTGCTACAACTCACCTTCGGTAAAGTGGCTAGGCACACATATTTCCATTTCACTGTTCCCATGTGGTTTTAGTTTCTGGCCCAGATCTGTAATCTTTTAGGTTATGCATTGATATGGCATTTTATTGCCATATTAGGTATGTGCGCCAGAACTAAACCATCCATCTACCCCAGCGCCTTCACAGATCGGCAGGGTTCCATATCCATTCGGTTAGAGAAGCGCTGGAAATAAAGCACTACAGAAAGCTAGGTGGCAATGCCTTCCAGGGACTACTTAACGTGCCAGAGGGCCTTTCCAAGCGTTGGGTGGCCTTATCCTAGCGCGACGGGTGATCAGCATTGTTCTCCGCCGTTGTCTACACTGGAAATGGACAAGTTCATGAAATAAACCACAAAGCTGTTGCATTCCATCCTGGTAAGGCTAATCATCACATCCTGGTCAGCAGCTGTTGGGATGTACGGTACTTTTGCTGTTGGTGCTATAGGGTCGCTGGGGAGCCATAAAGGAGTGCTGCTGGCTCACTTTGTTGCTCCTTCATCTGCTCTAGAGCGCTCGCATCGTCCAACAGGAACTATCCTGGTACCAGCTGACCTCCGCCATCTTTCATTCTCCGCCTATCCTTTCCCGTCCCCGCATTGATTATTATGGCTGAACAACAAACACTGGGGCCCGTACTGATAACGGGCGGTAATGGTTTCATTGCCTACCATATCATCGCGAAGATCCTTGAGGAAGAGCCTGACTGCAGCATCCACGCACTGGACATCAACACCAGCCGCAACCGTCATCCACAAACCAATGTGCAATATCATCAGGTCGACCTCGGCTCCGCTGCAGATATAGCCCATGTTGTGGAGATCGTACGTCCTGTCACCATCTTCCACACAGCCTCGCCAGAGTACTACAATGTCCCCACGTCAGCTTATCGTTCAGTCATTGTCAATTGCGCCCTTCATCTCTTGAGCGCAGCTGCCCAGGTGGGCACGGTGCGCGCGTTCATTAACCATTCAAGTTCATCCGTCATCCATGACAACCACAGTGATATGGTCGAAGCCACGGAGAAATGGCCCGTTTTGCGTCCGCCCCAGCAGCCACGCTCCTATTCCTTGGCAAAGGCGGATGCGGAGGCTGCTATAATTGCCGCCAATCGTGGTGACCATGGCTTGCTGACCTGTTCACTGCGTCCTTCCACGCCGTTCGGTGAGCGGGACACGGAGGCCCTGGGCAAGATGGTCGCCGTCGCCCAGCAGGGTCGCACCCGTTTTCAGATGGGCAATGGCCGGAATCTCTATGATTTTGTCTATATCGGGAATCTGGCTGATGCTCACATACTTGCCGCCAAAGCCCTCCTGACTGCCTGGGGCCGTCCTCCTGCAGACCCAAGCGTCCGCGTTGATGGCGAGTGCTTTAATATCACCAATGGCGATCACTGGTATTTCTGGGATTTCCAACGAGCTGTCTCCGCGCAGACAGGACATCCTGTGCGACAAGAAGATATCGTCGTTATTCCAAAGTGGGTGGGAATGCTGCTAGGTTTCATGAGTGAGTGGTTCGTATGGTTGATCTCAGGGGGTAAGCGTTCGGCCAATATGACCGTTGATGGGATCCGTTTCAGCACTATGACTCGCACGCTCAACATCGACAAGGCGAAGCGCCGGTTGCGGTATCAACCCAAGGTGAGCATGCAAGAGGGCATCGAGCGCGGCGTGCGATGGTTCATGGAGGAGCAGGAGAAGAAACATGAGGAGGCAGGAAAATGAAGGGATCCGGATATCATAAGGTCTCCTTCGACAATCTCCATTGGCAGTTACCTTTGCCCTGGAATGATGCAGGTCTTGAAAGCATCAAAGAGATACAGACCATGACCAAAGAAATTAGCAAGTGGTAGGATAGATATGGTAGTTAGCCAGAAGGTTCTGCGTAATATAGTCAAAAGTTTCGGTTAGTAAGAGCTGCTACGAAGTGTCCCAACATTATTTTCTTTTCTTTTAATGGGTTGTAGTTATCAATATATACGGACGGTAAGTCATGCGGAAATTGTAGCTGGATTTACCATATGGCATTAAGGATATGACAATGTCAACCTATGTTAAACTATCCGGCGAAAGATCGTATTTCAGCAGTAATGACATACAAAGTCAGCCATATCATTTATATCACACTGTTTGTTAGCAGTTTATTATACCCCAATTTAGGTCAATATCTTATTAGTAATTTGTCTTCACCCAGAATTTAAAGATTTATATGAGTCCTCCATAACTGCCTCGAGTCGTCATTCTTACGCCAATCCCAGATATCCAATCATCGTGTAGCCTGATATTTTTGATATCACCAACTTTAGCTGGACTAGATTTCTCTATCTACGAACCATGTTGGGAGTTCTCTAACAATACATAGACGTCTCCTATAAATAGGTGGTAGTAGTAGCGGTGGGGAAAAAAGGTCTTACAAGTGCACAACACAATCTAGTGAATGAATATCCTCCTATTATCCCATTTACATATCTCTTAGCGATCAATATTTCCTCACCTAGTGCTTCGTAGTAACATCATAGATATCAAGTTCTGCCTTGGATCGCTTTTCGGGGGTGTCACATATATCAATTTCCGCCTTAGAGCGCTTTGGAGGAGGTGAATATATATCAATCTCTGCCTCGGAGCGCTTTTTGGTAACATCGTATATATCAATTTCTGCTTTTGAGGGTTCCCGACTGTATTTGATGTTAGTTTTTTAAACGCCCAAAAATCTTTCAAGAGTTCACGAGAATACTGACATACGCCACGAGGGATTTACTCTCCAGTGGGAGAGCCAGCGAGATGGAAGCAAGAGCTTCAAGAACAGCAAAGGACACCTTTGTCACATGCATCTTGAAGTATTTTGTTTGTTATTCACTGCAAGATAAATAGGACAGTCAGGTGTATTATTTTTGTTTGTTGAGATAGATGAAGTGAGTTGATTCTGGATGGCAGGTAGGCGTCTCTTAAAGCTTCTGTCTGGTTTGTAGCACAGATTGTAAAGTTAGCTATAGGGATAATAATGAGGGGTTCTGATTGCGTATACTTAGGCTCTATTTCGGATTTTCTTATTACAAATGTCGGTATCGGCATAGCAGATGCAAACAGACCCTGGGCATCATCTGGGTTCCCCGTAGCTGACTAGAAGGATTTCAAACCTAGGTTGGTTCTAGATTCATCTGGGCATACCGTGCGAACATCGCATTGCCTGACAATTAGTAAACGATGTAAAAGTGCATATAGGTGAGTGAGAAGGATTGGGTGGACCGTAGATTCTGTTATTTGTCAAATCCTTTACTTCGATATTCTATCAATTTGGCAAGCATGATATACATGAAAGGATCCAAGACCCTGTTTACATTTCTATAGATCAAGCTTCCTCTGCATACACTAGTTTTGTGCACCATTTATTGGCTCTATGGTTCGGATAGTATCTCAGAAATGGAAAGGTGATAGTAACACAACATCCTCAGCTTACTGTTAAATATCAAAGACAAGATTTGGGACTGCTGTAGCAGATAATTACTATTTAAAAAAAAATAAGTAAGAATAATTGATTATTGATCCCAGATTTATAGAACTTCTTCTAAAAACAAAACAACTAATGCGAACTTTCAATGTAGCATGGCAGCAACTGATCTGCAGCACTTTCATACAAGACTTGCATACTTGAAACCTTGTAATTTGAGCGATATTGATGTAGAAGTAGGAAATGCATTTCTCGTACCATTGTTCAGAACTTCCACATAATATTTCAATTTTGATATACGATGACCCATGATCTTTTGAGTCTGACCACCAATTCTAAGAAACATCCTATAACCTGTTAACGAAGATCTTACAGACATTATTTAAACGAAATATCGTGTTATGTCTTCTATTGTCCTTATTATAAGACACGACAAACGAGATGTGCAATCTAGAACCAGGTGGGATCCAAGCCCGTGTCTGTTAGAGTTTAGTTCCATTATTCCTATGTTTTTCTGTCCTTGAAGAAGTCAGCAGTAATTCTATAAATACATCTGAGAATTCTCTAGTTATTGATGCAGGATGACTATGCAATAAAGGTGCCAGCATGCATTCCCACTTTTCCTGGCCAAAAATATAGAAAGCAGTCAGAAATCGAGTTAATTACATTGTATACTTCTAAGTGAGTTGAATGATAACTCCTCCATTGTCGCTAATTGTTTACTTGGATCTTTAATACAGCTGCAGTCATCATCACACAAGAAATAGGGTACATCATCTACAATATAAGCACTAAGCCCGGTAATCAAAACAGGGAAACATTGCAACCAGACGAGTAAACACTGGCATAACGAGTCAATGAAAGCGATGTAATTTTTTCATGTAGCATGGTTCGTTATAGAGTTTACTTTATCACTCAGCCCTATATCAATGTGGAACGCTCCGCCCATCAGCTTCGATCTCAGTCCTATCATTTACTCCGGTTGCACGCTAAAATATGACCTGAAGAGCCTATCGGACGAGAGCCATCCTCGTGATTCCGCGAACCACCGGTCGAAAGAGACAAATTGATCTGAGGCCTTCTTTGGCGTCTAGTAATTGCTGGTAAATATAGCTGTCGAGAAGCTTTTTTTAATGTCATTTGCTAGAAAAACAAACATCTATACTAAGCCTTCCAACCAGAACGCCCACCTCCGGATTTCAAAGCTATATCTCCATTGCACATACCAAGTTTGTACAGAAATTTTGTATCTTACTAAGCCTTAAATTACAATAAACTTTGATCCCTAAGTTGGGTTATGCAAAACAGGCTAAAAAGCTTAGTTATGACTGGTGCACATAGCTTGGGTTAGAATTATGCTTAATGATAGGTCAGTTTGCAATGCTAACTCCAAATTAACAAATCATTATCAACGAATGGCCATGCATCAAGATAGATATATCACATAGAAGGATTGGGAAGGATTCATTGTTACATATCCAATACGCAATAGTAAGCATACAACACGACAGTGCCAGCGTTAGTAATATGAAATGGGATTACGAACGGAGTATATTCTAAACCAGTTGTCTTATTTCCGACGAAATGAGGGGTAGAATCTAGAATAAGGTCCGAAGGATTTGTGGGCTGGACACCTACGATTTGTATGATGGTTCCTAAATTTCATGTCATCTGCATTGGGCAAGAGGGGAATATAATCTCACTTAACCCAGTTCTTAAGGACTATTACTTAGAGTCCATTTGTTGATATCTATATTCTCTAGGGGGAAAATATCCCTGTGATCCTATAGACCACAATGAAATTCCCGCACGGGCTGAATTCTGAGATCTACAGATGCTGCTGAATGTCAGGACCTCATTCACGACCCATTCTTTCCTAGTCTTCTTCAGAGTCTCTCAATCCTTGAAACCTAGACAAATTGAAGATGACTTTCCAGTCAAAGGAAACGATGTATGAAAGCGTGGCATCAGATGAAGCAGCGTTCTCGCAAAGCTTTGACAGTATTGAAACGGAAGGTGACAAGGAGACTTTACTAGGACGTTTTCGAGGTCCATCTTCTCTCGCTATATCCTGGGTAAAAGCAGCGGCCGTATCCCTTCTAGCTATCAACACTATTCTTCTCATAGCAGTTAACTACTTTGATCTGCACTAATTCATATTAGTATTTTATTAGTAGCTTGTTTTCATCCCGAACTAAAGAATTGTAATCCTTTTCGTAACCGCCCCGGGCCACACTTTTCTGAGGCCACTCCAGGAGATCTAATGACTAGATTAGGCCAAATATTGTCTGTACCAAGAACTGAAACTAAGTCTAATCTTTAGCTAGACTCGACGACCTAATCAGCAAACTGTGGTAGCAGCTCTAGGAATTACTTGGGCATCTCTTATTGATCCACAATCGACTACTCTTGGAGGCTGTCAAGCGCGTAGGCTATTTCGGCAAAACAGTATATTTCAAGCTGCTTCATCAAATGATACATCACTAGTTCATACAGGTGCGCTAAGAAGAGAATGGACAACTCTCGTGGAAGAATAGCGACTTAAAGAGGAAAGTTTTTTGAGGCGAATTGCAGAATTACGTTTGAAACTTCAATTCTAAGGAATTACGTCTCATGCGCTTTTCTTTGCATGAATTCCAATCCATGTGCCACGACTCCGTTTTCCATCCTAGCCACCCTCCAGAGAGAAGTCTTAGTGCGATGATGACGAACGCGGAAATATAAAAGAAAAGAAAAAGCCCCAAATCCGGAGAAAGGGAAAAAAGGAATACATAGAAAAAAAACCAAAGCCATCAATTTACAGACCCTGAAGATAAGGAAAAGAAATAGTGACGGGAAATGTAAAAAATGAGGACCTTGGGCTCGCTATGCTGGAAAAAGTACACGTGAGAAAATCGAGACATGACAGAGACGGAAAGAGTCGTGCATCAGGAACCGAAATAACAGCAAGAATCTGATAGAAAACAAGCACCCAGTAGGAAATAAAGAACTTTTCCAACCGCTAAAATGCGAGCGTGACACATAGTCGTCACATAACACATGTCATTAAGAGGGTATGGGAGTAACTCTTCAGGCTGCGACAGCTCAAATTGTTGCGCCACGCGTACCTATATGAAGAGCATCCCTTAAAGATGAAGCAGGGTACATCATAAGAAGAGGGGCTGTGAGTAATTCATTCAGCATTTAAGCAGCCTGGGCCTGGCTGCGACCCTTAGGAGCGACGTTGCCTCCGCGGCCACGAGGAGCGAAACCACCACGTCCAGCATCGCGCTGGAATCCACCGCGGCCCTGGCTACCTGCACGGTCTCCACGGCCACGGCTAGCACCACCACGACCGGCACCGTAGTTAGCGTTTCCACCGTAAGCATTAGCACGAGGACGGCGCTCCTCCACAACAATTTGTTCGCTTCCGATCTGGTGGGGGTTGGCAGCAACGGCAGCGGCGTAACCGGCAGGGTCAGCGAATTCAACGAAGGCACAGTTCTGCAGTAGAAGTTAGACATTGATTATAATGATGTATGCTGGGAACTATGGGGAAATGACTACAAACCTTCTGGCGGCTGACATCGAAGTACTTGATCTTTCCGAAGCGCGACAGAGTCTGCTTCAGCAAACCGGCGTCAACCTTTTCCGTGACATTCTTGATGTAAGCTAGCACATTCTGTTCTTCGCCTGCACGGGACTGTCTCTTGTTGTGGTCCGCACCGGCAGTCTGCCAGCCCGAACCGTCATTAGAAGAAGGCTGGCTAGGTGCCTTCTCGGAGGCAGGAGTAGAGAGAGCGGCCGGGGGCTGCGGCTGTGGCTGCTGGGGTTGCTGCTGCTGCTGCTGTTGCTGTTGCTGGGGTTGCTGGGGGGCGCTGGTGGCAGCAGGCTTAGGAGTAACGGGGATCACTGGGGTCGCAACAGCGGCACCGGACTTGGATGCGATGGTTGCCCAAGTCTTTGGGACAGCCCTCGTCGGAGCGGCATTCTCCTTCTCCGGAGCAGCGGCGGCACCCGTAGCAGGAGCAGCAGCAGCAGGAGAGGGAGCGGGACTCTTTGGTCGCTCTTCCTTGACAGCCTCTGGCTCAGCAGGGACAGCTGGAACTTCGGCTTCAGCAGCTGGCTTCTCCTCAGCAGCGACCTCAGGAGCTGGGGCTGCGGCCTCCGGCACCTTTTCAGTATCGCCGTTAGTAACAACCTCCTCAAGCTTCTCATCAACTTCATGCGCGGCAACCTCGCTGGTCACCTGCGCCTCAGCAACTGGCTTAACGGCCTCCGCCTCTTCTTCCTTGGAAGCTACAACAGAACCTTCCGCATGAGTGTGGGTAGGCTCAATCGCGTCAGATTCTTCTGCAACGAGCTCCTCCTCCTCATCGATGAGGTAACGGAAGACGTCGTTCAGCACATAGTAGCCGTTGGGCTGCTCGGCCAGCACGAAAGTCTGGGCGAATTTGCGCGAAGGTTCCGATCGGTTGGAAATTTCACCAATGACGCAAACCAGGATGTTGTCGAAAGAGGCCTGCGAGTCAACATTCAGGACACGGACCTTACAGTCCTGGAAATCAAGCTGTTTGATCTTCTCGTGGATGGCCTGCACAAGAAACTAGGAGTAAGCAATAACCCGGAAAACTCGGCTACTCCGAGCTAAAAAGGTTACATACCTTTTGGCCAACCGCGACAGGAACGGACTCGGCCTCAGTACCAGAGACGAACTGCGACCGTCGAGAGTAGAAAAGGTGAAGCTTCTCTGGGCTGCGGCTCATAGTGGTGTAGTACTGCTCCACGAAAAACCATCCGACTTCGTCCTTAGGAATATCATTCTTCTGATTTTCATTTGTTTGCGCACTCGTCGGGGTCGAGGACTGTGCTGGCTGGAAGTTGGCGGCGTGGCCGTAGGGCTCGGTGGCATACGCGTGATGCGCAGCATAGTTGCCATTGATGGGAGCTTGAGTCGTGTCGGCCATTATGAAAGGTGCGTAGGAAAATCGTCTAATGTATGAGGAAGAATAGATCGAACGGTAGTATGGACAGCAAAAAAACGTCTATACGGTGCTAGCGGAGAGAAGTCTAAAACTTTTTTTTTCTTCGCTTGAAGCCGAGACTTCGGAGCTTTGTCAGTCACTGAAGCAAATGCGCGCGCACGCACACAGAGAGGAAGAGGCAGATAAATAGCTAAAAACCAGACAATACTTACAATGAAAGATAGATGATATACAGATGCGGAGAGTGGAGAAGGGAGATTTCTCTTCTCGCGTCAAAAAGGATCTGGTAGTGTGAGGGGGATAGGGCCGGATGGTGTGCGGATTTTCAGGATTTGGAGAATGGCTTGCGAGAAATTGATGAGGTTTGTTAGGCGCTGGAGAGCAATGAAAACAGGAGAGCAGTTCCAGGAGACAGAGATCGAGGCAGGAGAGGGAAATCCCTTGCGGCGCGATGGGAAAAGATGTGAGTTGGAGACGATGTGAGGAGTTGGTGGTAGTGTGAGTTGTGGCAGACGAAGCTTCCTGGGAATTCGCCTTCAAGTCGAGCGAAGTTCTGCTCGGCTCAATTCTGGTGCGGGCGGCTCTTCGTCGACTAGTGCCTGGCCTGGCTAGCCAGCTACGGGAGCTTCCAAGGTTCCCTGCTATTCTCCAATCACGTAAGCTGAAGAAGAGTTTCTAAGGAATCCTATGCGTGTATTTTCTTTATTATCCACTGTGTCCCTGTAGATTTGGAGACCGTACACCCCATACGATTCCGATCATGTCTCAGATCTACTTTCTGGGAATTGCACGAAGCATTATTATTAATGGCATGAAGCCTCTGTGTGATCTCGGAGCTACGTTTATCCGAAATGACATAAATGTGCCTTACATGTGCCTTTGGAAGGCATATTCCTTATGTACCATTGTAGCCGTCAAGAAGGGGAGACGCAAAGAAGGAGATTAACGATGAGGAAATTATCAAGGCAATTAGCTCCTTCTATAACAAGGAATATCGACTCCAGGTAGGAGATTACCTACGTGGCACCGTTATCCATCAACGTCCTTATCAAAACAAGTGCATACTACCCGTTACTAGGTGCATATGATATCATTTGATAGTATTGTAGAGCAGGTACTTCTATGAATACGAATAGATTTATAGGGAAATGCACGAAAGGATGGCAGAACACGAAAATGCAATTCTCTATGATAATAAGAAGTTATTCAATCGAAACAGACAATACAGCGAAATCTGCAGAATAAATTTAATCATCAAGATCTGTATTGATTTGCATTCCATAAGCAAAGATACGATAGCACGAACTTCATCTGTTAGAGTGGGCGGGAAAACATTCAGAATCGGTCATATCCATACATTTTCCAGATCCCTGGACACTGTCCGGATTTCGCTCTATAGGTTTCCACCGAAGAGAGTCGAACACAAATAAGAACACTATATTTCTGACCCGTATCACGTGAAAAACAAAACTTGAAAATAGTTCCATACTGCTCGCAATGCCCAGAACATGCTAAAACGGTTGTCGTTGTCCCTTGTCTGTTGCAGCTGGAATCGAAGGTATGTCTCTGCAGATGATCGGATATTCGAAGATACCATTGCTTGTCTCCAATGGCGATTGGCATCTTGTCTCGCGTCCCGTAGTTAAATAACAGAAACATGTAAGAGCTCTCAGATAAACCAAGGAAAACTCAACTTCATTGGTGTCTGCTGTATTGGAATGATCATATCATGAGATAAACACCATATCACCCTGCTCAGAGATCTGTAGTGAATGATGATTAAAGGCTTCTATTAACAGAGCTATCATTCAAAGTAGCAAACATGGTATTCAGATCCAGACAATTGGGTCCCAGAACATATGGAAATAGAGTCGAATTGGGGTAATCGCAAAAACGTTGAAAGAGCTCATAAAATGCGGCACGGTCGCAGAAAAAATTTCGCAATAACATAAAAGACATGGTCAGAGTATCTTCTTGCAATAATAACAAGGTATGAATCCGCGGCGTGACCATGACGCCATACCAACTTCCTAATGTGCAGTCGGAACACTGCATGAATATGTCGACATCTCATGAAGGTCACTGCATGTTTCATAGATAGAAGGTGCTCCAAAGAGTCAACGTGATGACTTTCGACGGCAAGACGCCTGCCGCACAGGTGAGAATATATCTTGGGTTCGCTCGAATAGCTCCAGCAGGCGATTAGAGTTGCTTCTCGTTGAATATAGGCTTGCGCATGATGGCATCCTGGTTGGTCAATCGGCGTCCGAGAGAGCGCTCAACCTTGGCACCAAGAGCCAGTTTGTTCAAGTTGGCAGCCTTCTCTTCAGTGGGAACGAAACGTTGCTGGGTCAAGGGCTTGTTCTCCAGGCGCTGCAATCCGTCCGACAACTCTTTGATATCGGCCATCTTGGGATCTCCGCTGGGTAGACTCTTGCTGGTACGGTCCGAATAGGCGAGAGAAGGGCTTCCGCTGAGGGTGGAGAATCTCTGAGAGTTCCGCTGTTGTGCGTCAGGCCGAGTCTTGCAAAGAAACAGAAACGCAGCGGACTATGGCGGAAGAATCACGAGGTCGAATCGAAAGACACAAGCACTTACAGCTGCCATAATAGGCCTCTCCGAATCCAACGAGGGTTGACGAGCCATCTTTTCTATCCGGCGGGGTAGGTTGGAAAAGGATGAGAAGCGGTGTGATGTTCAGTGCGCAATGACGATCAGAGAGAACTAAGGCAGCCTTCCCTATCAGACACGGGATACTTAACCTCGGAGGAGGGGTAGGTTCTGGACATGCTTACCCTGGGAAATTGGACGACAGTCGATCCTTGATCGTCTGAAAACGACAGGGTTCGTGTGAGACGCTGAAATGGGTGCACGGGTGATACGGTTGAAAATCTGGAAGAAGAGGGCGACGGGAAAAAAAACCTGGCGTCGGGCGACAAAACACAGGGGACGCGGAGAGAGTTAAGTCACAAAGTCGTATGAGATCGACAAGTGATAGAACCAAATACAGATCCAAAGAGGCCAAACGCACCCTTTCCGTGCACCGCCCGATTCACAATATATTCCCTAGGATCTAATCGGTTATAGCACAAAAACGGAAAGGCGGACGATAATAGACAGGGTCAAGCGGTGCTTCCAAAGGCAGCAACGGCGAATTTCTCAACAGCCAAGCGCCAGAGCAACGCAAGTCTGTCACGGCTGAGGGTGGGTCAATCAAAGGCGACCGGAGGATTGTGCTGGTGATGAGCGGGAGATATGGTGGAGACGGGGTTGAAGGGGTCTTGAAGGCGTCGTGCCTTGAGATGTGGAAGAAGGGGGCTTTCTGGAGAGATCATCACTGGCTCGTGGAGGGCGGGCTCGTGGAGAGACCCTCGGACTCTAGAACCAGGAGGGCTTAGTTAAAGCCCCCTGGGGCTACGGTTAAGGAGGTTAAGCCTGTTAAGGGGTTCTGGGCAACGCAACGGCGACCCGAGCCAGGCTCACCCTGGGAGATTTTACTCGCCGTCTAGGCCGGTTGCCACGTGCCCGGCACGTAACTCAGCCTGGATCTCCTTTGCACTGCATCCGCCACGCGAAGCCCCTGGGAGATTGCGGATCGTGTCCATCATTCCCTGTCTGGTCGTGGTGATATCACCTGGTGCTATGCTCCTTATGTATAGCATCTCACCGCCGATCGAGGTCAAAGAGCCATGCCATGTCCTATGATACAGGTATTCAGGCCTGAAACCTCTTGCCTTCCGGGCAAGAGACAGAGGATAGTCCACCCCATAAATAAGATTGCCAATGTGTTCTCTTTCTTACAATTATGTAGCAGAGAGGGCAAGTGAGAGAAACAGCGTAGGCTCCTTTGCTGGCTACCTGTACAGTGATCCTGCTATGATGACCTTTGGGCCCCTGGAGGGCAGATGGCCACCTGCAAGCTATAATCCAGGTCTAGGCGAATGATTACTCTATCCCCCGCCATGCCGTGTGACCTGCAATGCAGAAAAAGCTGCCAGGTTGTGGAAAACAATAATCCTGCACACATAATCTTACAGGTCCTCAACAGCGTTTCGCACTCTCGCTGCAGAGTACTCCGGGCAACCGGTTAGGTCCCTAAGCTTGTTCTGTTGAACGACCTTTTCCGCATGGCATTCCCTGTCTACCACGCGGATCATGGATTATGGCGATCAATCACCGGCTGGAGTCAATCACCAAGTCCCCTGTTCTAGGGGAATTGAGTGCGCTATCCCAATCTCGTTTCCCGGGACTGAGTTCAGCCCAACCGAGCAAGGGGTCAGGAGGCTGACGACCATCTCACGTCATGAAGATACTGGAGAGCTTTCTCGAACAGCTCAAATCTTCTAAGGCTGTGCCGCTATTGCCGATGGCCGGACATGCAGTACTTCCGCTGTACCCTGTACGATGAATGTTGTGTGGAAATAACCCCGGATTACATCTCAAGATGAGGTATCAAGTTTTCACAACCTCACTTGTTGTGCATGTTCATGTTCCACGAAAGATATATTTTCTCCTTAGTTCTTTCGACATTTTTTCAGTATCGTTTCCTTGACCCTGTAGATCGCTGTTCCGATGACTGTCTACGAGCGTGCTTGGCAATACTATAACTTACCCGCCTATTTGATACGCAGTAGTAGTCATCATCAAGCAACTAAGATTTGAATCTCCATCCCGTTACCTTCCCCCCAAAATAACAACAGCCAACAGAAGAACGGCAAAAATGGTCTGTGTTTGAAACAAGAGGGCTTAACTCTGAAACACGGGGTTAATTTAGCGTCCGCTGGAATGTTCCTGGCGTCTTCTTTCCTAGCTCAGGGCATCTCTTGCATGCAATCCACTTCAGCTGAAAGTGGCTCAGGCCCGTCCCGTCGGATCGCCGAGCCAGCGAGAAGGAAGCAGAAGCGAGAGTATTCACCATTTTCATGAACCCTGTCAACGTGGTTTTAAAGGTGACGGATCGTGCCAAGAACATACCTACGCAGAGTGCCCGTAGCTCGACACCCAACACGCAGATCACAAGGTGAAAAGAGATATGGGTGGGGAAGTCCACAATCTCTTCAAGCCAAAAAGCACATGGCTCATAAGCAGGTCCATGTGACCATCTCTCGATCTTTCGATCTTCACACAAACACTACCGAACACGAACATGAGCCGAGCTCTCTCGATCACCGGTTCCATCAAAAGTCCGGGTTCCGGAGTCGACGTCCCAGCTTTCCCCACCTAGGAAAAGAAAGCGAGAACTGGTGACCTCCAACCATGCAAAGCGGCAAAAGGTCCCCGATCATTTGCGCAGTCGACCCCATCCTCCGCTGAGTACTTAGTTCTCATCACAAAATATAATCAGACTCAAGATGCCGAGACCAAAAGCATTCCTAAAGGAAACGAAGACGAAGAAAAAGGCCAAGCAGCAGGTAGGTTCCTCTCAGTTCAGTTATGTTGGCGGGGACCGAAGATCGCATACTATTTTCTATCACGCGTCGTCCGAACTCGTGAAACACATGACCTCACGATTCCTGTGCGGGAGTCTGCAAAAGTTTAAAGAACGCATTAGACTGACAACTGCACAAAACTGAAACAGGAACCTGAAACGGCAGATGAGTTTTTAGCTGGTAGGTTTATCTCTCTTTTTAATTGATTTATTTAACATCGATACGTCGTTTTTTTTTTGTTCTTACATCCGGTGATCCCATTCCAGAATGCATAGTTTAGTTCCATTCTATTATTGATAATATATAGGGGATGCATGAGATGAGAATATCTAAGCCACTTGCTAACGGAGTCTGCTTTGGTGCTCAGCGGGGGTTGATCTCGAAGAAGCCGGAGAGAAATGGCGTGCCGGGGATGCTGTCAAATCCATGCGCTTCTTCATGCGTGCTATCGAAACATACGATAATGGATTGAGCAAGTATCCGACCTCATTTGATTTGGCGTACAACAAGTAGGTACTCATTCCTTGTCCTTGTTATGATCGGCATGGATAGGCCGGCATGTCCGAAACGCGAACCACTCAAAAGAGATAAACTATTTGCGCAAATGCTGACTATCACTTCAGGGCAAGAGTCCAGTATGAAATCACGCAACATCCTAAATTGGCTGCTCTCCTATCAGCCCCTCTTGTGAAAGTCCTGCAGGTCGCACTCCAATCACACAGGGAGGCGCTCATCCTTGACCAAGACAATGCAGACGCCTTATTCAACACAGCTCAGGTATTGACAAGTATAGCCGAAGCACTAACCGAGGCAAAGCATCCATCCGGACAGCGAATCCAAGAAGCACTACAGGACCTCAGAGAAGCGCTCGAGCTCTTCCAGAGATGTCTGGTCCTGCAAGAACTTCGTTATACCGAGGCTCAGGAGCAGATCCGATTAATGGAATCTGGAGAGATTGGCGGCAAGCAGCAGATGCAAGAGTCTGAGCAACAAGAGCCACCTAGCGCAGCCGAATCTGAGAAAGAACAAGAGCAGGAGCAATGGGCTTCCATCATTGAACCTGTCACGAAAAACACGCTTGTCGACACTGCCGTGGCACAGCTTCAGGCGCTGACGACACTATGCAATCTGCTCACCTACAACCCGGACGGCAAAGATGCGGCTTGGGTGGAAGAGTATTCCTTTGACCTTCTCAGGACGAAGATAGCTGCGTACGTTGAAGGGTCAGACAGGCATTACGAGGTGGCCCTTGCGCGGGCAGAATTCATGGCTGCTTACAGTGAACTTTCTTATCGAAGTGGTCGCATCGATGTCGAAACATATCAAAGGGAACTCAGTGCTGTCTTTGGCCCTGATCTGGACGTGTCTAACGAACCAGAAGGCTTGTGTAGTAAAGCAGAGGCGCTCGTATCGTTCAACTCCGCCCTTGCTGACTTTCCACCCTCTGGTCCTGAAGAGATTAGCAAGTCATTAGTCCTGCGATGGGAAGGACTATCTTCAGCTTTGGATTCCCTAACTGCAGCATCAAAACTCCCTGATGCAGACAATCTCCCTAAGATCCACCTCGCACGTGGAGATGCAGAGATGTACAGATGGCAGTTGGGATGCTCTCCTTGGCAATATAAAATAGCTCAGGATAATGCTGCGACTCTCCTTCGAAACGCCCAGACGTACTATCGTGGGGCCGCAGCTCTCGCACGAAGGGATGGAGCAGCAGAGGAAGCAAGAGATGGCGCGTGTAAGGAAGCGCTCGCGGCAGCCTTATCTGGGGATAAGACGAAGTTAGACCAGCTTCGTAGCACTGCCTCGAAAGACGTCTTGGTTGTAGCTGAAGAAATGGTGGGAGACGGTTTGGCGATGGCATCTGACCTCGAGCCTTTGCTGCTTTCATGAAGCCCATAGGTAAAATAAATGAAAATATAATGATTTTTTCCCATGAGCCCATTCCCTCCGTAATCGCATCGGGTCGTAGTCGAGAATTGCCGTAGACCATCATATCTCCTGACGAGCTCTGACTTCTTCATCCATCTTCACAACTTCTTCGCGGAGGCCATTCTCTCTGCTGAATTGTGCTGTAGCTGTAGCAGCACCCTCCACATCCGCCACGATGGCCTCCAACCCAGAGAGCAGGTTCTCAATTTCCAATCTCTGCTGCCGGATCTTCTCAGTCAGCTCCACATTTTGCGCCTGTGTCTCCTCCAATTTCGCATTAAGCGTATCCTGCGCTTCCTGCAAATACGATGCCAGGTGCGCCTTATACAGCTCATCCGCACTCAACGTATGCGGACTACAAAAAAAGATCAGCCAGAGAACTCATGAAGCAGATCAATAAGATCCAGAAGAGTAAAAACATACGCAACAACACTCTGTCCCTCCCCGTTCTCCCTCCTCAACTTTGCTTCTCCAACCAATCTATCCAGCTCATTCAACCCACGCACCGCATCCTTCTCGCGCATGATATCATCGAACTCTGCTTTCGCGCTCTCCTCCAATTTCGCATTCAGCTGGCGCCATACAGACTCCAGACTCGCCGGGACACGTTTCGCGGGTGTCGGGAAACAAGTAGAGAAGTTGGCGTACGAATTGGCACGCAGCGTGCGTGCCAGTGCTTGAGTGTATACCATTTCGAGACGCGACGCGCGCGGACCCGGAGTGAGAGCGACAGGAGCGGGAGGGGGTGGAGAGGGGGATGGTTCGTGATGAGAACCGTTCTGTGAAGCGGTTGTTGATGGCATGATTGATAGGGTTGAGGCTAATTGTTATGTTGTTGGGTGAAGGATGTAGTTCTGTCGTTGAGAAGTCAAATCGACGTCGCGACGGATAGGCATAGATGCGGGCTGGGGGGGCGAAGGCGGTCTGGAAGTTTAGTTGAAGAAAGCCGTCGAAAGCCTGCTTATTTGGTCTAGAGTCTTGGCCTATCACCTTCGTCAACTCCATCAAAATTGGTTCAAGAAAATAATAGAACTTCTATATCTGGAATATTATTTTTTAATCTCCAAATGTTGTAATGTTATTTCTCTTTAAGTCCCTTATTATACTAATCTTGTGAACCTGATCAGTGATCGGTTTACATAACCTGAGGATGGCTACGATTTCTAATATCAATAATTATCTTGCAGAACGGGCCCAATTATCCTTCATTACTGTGTTGTTTTGATGGAAACCCTCCTCTCAGGACGTCCATGCCCGATTTTGAAGGGTGTAAATGTTGTACTTATAACGAACCGAAGACAACACGGAATAACAAGTATGTGATAGCAACAGAACCGTTTAAGATATTCCAGTCTCATCAATATCTATATCGAATGGTAAAGTTGAAGCTTGTGCAGTATAGTCATCACAGCAATTCCTTGACACCCCGTGCGTATCAAACCTCCCACCATGCTTCGTGATATCCTCGCAGATCAACTCCTTCTTCTGTTCCTGCCTCCACTTTCAGATAGGAAGTGAACCCAAGGTCTTCCTGATTAGGGTCTTCCTTCGCCTTAATATCTTTACTGGTCCATCCATTCCCGAAATATCCAAACCGGTTACCCTGCTTATTGTGATATGTATATTCGAAATCTTCCCAGCGAACGTTCCGCCTGATATAGTTCACATGGGCTCCACTACCAGGCCAGACGGCGATGATTCGACCGCCTTTGATATGGTTATTGTACCAGGAGCTACATCCTTCGCTCACAACAGTTGTTGGAAAGAAGGACTCAAGATAAGCGCGAAAGTCGAGAACAGCTGCCTTTGAGGGCGTAATGGTTCGGATCCGTTCAGATGACGCCTTTCGGAGGATCTTCGCTATGTATGTCACTTGAGTCTCGATAGTGTGTGGTACCGTTCCTGCGAAGCCGGAGCCTGAGTTGGGTCCCAGGAGTAGAAGGAGATTTGGGAAGTCGGGAGCAGCGATTCCTAGGTATGTATCTGGGAACCCAGGATTGCCGCCGGGACGCCATGCAGCTTGAAGATCGATACCTTGACCGTTGATAACAGAAAATCCTGGACTGCTCGTAATGTCTGCACCGGTGGCACAGAGGATAGCATCAACTGGGCGTTCCACTCCATCAACTGTTTTGATTCCAGTTGCGGTGAATGATTCGATTCCCGTCCGGATGTATGTGACATTAGGTTTGGTAAGAGCTTCTAGGTATCCAGGCCCCGGAGTTAATCGACGACAATTGGGAGAAAAATCCGGTGTCACCAGAGGCACAAGATCAGTTCGATCTCCAAGACGCTTGGCCATCAGCTTTTCGAACTCCTCTCGAGCAGCCTGGTTCTTCGCACCACCTTTCTCGATAATGGAGAAACGAGTCCATGCCTGACCCTCTAGTTCCTTTCGATACTTATAATACTCATTCGGATCTTTGAAGCTAGCCTTTAACTCCTCTGCGATAGGAACATCCCTGCTCAGCTTTTCCGTCCCCAGGGTACCGGCAATCCATGTAGGATTTCTGGCGTAGTGGTCGATATGGCTCGCAATTTTCTGTAATTCTGGGAGGATCTGCAGACCAGATGCACCGTTTCCTATAAGAGCCAGTTTCTTATCCTTCGGATCGAATTCATTATCCCAAGCAGAAGTGTGAATAATGCGCCCTTCGAACTTGTCGATACCTGGAATATCAGGAAGCAAAGGCGAGCTGAAACGGCCAGTGGATGTAATCAAGAACTCTGCCTCATCTTCAAATTCGACCGTTTCCTTCGTTGTGGGATTTGTTCGCCGAATACGAACAATCCACTTCGCTTTCTCTTCGGACCATTCGGCTTGCAGAACTTCACTGTTCAATTTGATATGTTTCCAGACATCGTATTTCGTAGCTAGGTTTTTCCAGTATTTCTTAATTTCCGCCCCACGGGAATAGTTTTCGGTCCATGTAGTGGATGGGGAAAATGTTGACTGGTAGATCTATTGAGGAAGTCAGATCAACTGGCTACGCAGGTGTTCGAGAGATATGACCTACATGAGATGGTACATCACAACGCACACCAGGATACGTATTTGCATGCCAGACACCACCCTGGGACCTTGTTAGCTAACTAACATGTGATGTTGGAGCGGGTGAGACGTACGATATCAGAGAATCTCTCGTAAATTGTCAACTCCAGTCCAGGAACCTTGACTGGTAGTAAAATTCCAGCTGTAATGCCAGTAATTCCACCTCCGACGACGATCGCTTTTATTGGGAGGTAGTCATCCACTGGGTGATTTTCGAGTATGAATGGAGGGTCGATTGTTCGGACTGGAGGATGATCATGGATGGAGTCGAGGTTTCCATTTTCCTTGTCAGATGTGGCATTGCTGTTCACTTCTGCGTGTTTCTGAGCACTGTCATCCTGGTTCTGTTCAACAGAAGTTCCTGAACCCATGATTATTATGCCTCCACAAGTTCTTTGTTAGGTTCTGTCTTCTCTCCCGGTACCATATATCAGCTCAATTAATTCCTTTCTACATATATCACGTTTTATTTTTCGGAAAACACCCGAACCTAATCCTGGTCGTCCAGAAGGTTACAAATATCACCTCTCAGTATCGTTCCTTATTCGATAGCGCCTAGCAACGATAGCGCTAAAAAGCACGTCATACGAGGTGCAGAGGGACACATCGGGAGGGTACACGAGTAAGAACACAGGTATTGACACACTGATTCAGGTACTATATAGATATTGCCTAACATAGTTAGAGGGTCAGAGCCAAAACATTGGCATTGAATACGGGTACGTGGGCTATAGGTTCCCCGCAATAGATTGCGTCGACGGAGTTAGCGCTGACGTGCCCAGGTTTCCGACAAGTGTCCAGACTTTATCTCTAATAGATAATGATCGGACTCATGTCCGAACAAAAATACCCTTATTGGAGGGTAGACGTGTTGCGTAGATAGAGTAATTGGTGACGGTACGCGACCTCTTCAGAATTTGGTGGTTTCTAGCTTCAACAATACACAATTATGGATTATATGAGAATTTTAATATAGTTAGATCACCTCATGATACAATAAAGCATGCAGCTACCATGGCTATTTCTTAGTCATTGAATCACTATATTTATTCTATTTTCCATCATAAACATCGTACCGATACTGCCTTCCAACATGATCTTCTCGTAGCCTCTTCTGTCCAGGTCCATAGACCCGTTCTCTCATCGTTCCACTCTCTCCTTTTGGCGCGTAGATACCTCTCCGCCTCAGCTCCGGTACCAACAGCTCAACAACATCTTCAAATGTCCCAGGAGTCTGCACATAGCCAATATTGAACCCATCGAGGTCCGCCACGCGGATCCACTCTTCCATTATATCCGCCACCTTTTGAGGGGTTCCCACTGGAACTGGACCATTGCCACCGATCGATATCAATTTCCCAATATTCCTTGGAGTCCATTTGGGAACGTCCGAACCATGATAAGAGATGGAGTTAATGGAGGAATGCACTCGTGCATCAACATGAACGTCGGTTGGCTTGATTTCGGTATCTAGGTCAAAACGGCTGAGATCGATACCAATATTTGCAGAGAAGAATGCCAAACCGCCTTCAGCGCTTGCATATTTCAGAGCTTCTTGATATTTCGCATCTGCTTCCTCTTGTGTCCGTCCGATGATAGGAGTGAAGATCGCAAACACTTTAATTGATTGTGGGTCTCGGCCCGCTTGGGCGGCTGTCTCTCGGATTGTTTTGACCCGCGGTGCTAAAATATGAGGGGATGGTGCAGAGACAAAAATACCTTCAGCATGGCGAGCGCCAAATGCAATTCCAGCAGGTGATGTTCCTGCTTGGAACAAAAACGGCGTTCGCTGAGGGGAAGGGTCAAGGATATGCGGACCGTCGACGTGAAAGTGTTCTCCATGGTGGTGAACATGCTTGATTTTAGTAGGGTCAGTATACAGTCCGCTTTCTTTGTCTTCTTTCAGGGCCTCATCCGACCAGCTTCCTTCCCACAGCCTGTTCACAATTAGCAAGTATCTTCTACAGTGTTGAATAGTACGTACTTATACAACACTCGTAGATACTCATCGGCAATTTCATAGCGCTTATCATGTTCGACCAAAGGTAGGCCAACCTAATGAAGTAAATTAACTTTCCGTAAAGATTAGCTGATAAATTTATACTCAAGCATACTGCTTTTGATGCAGACTCTTTCCACGAGGTTACAATATTCCATCCAAAACGACCCCCCGTGAGATGGTCCAGGGTCGAGAATCGCTTTGCAAGAACGTAGGGCGCCTCGTATGACGTGGAAGTGGTAATCGCAAACCCAAGGTTCTTTGTCACTGATGCCATGGCAGTGACGGGCTAGACAATATCAGTTATTACCCCGCCATGTTTTTATTTCAGATATATGCGCTGGACATACAACTGCGGGATCACCCATTGGTACTTGAGCAGCGTTTTTGAATGCAGCATCTGCACTTCCTTGGTAGGTATCGTAGGTTCCAAAAGTATCTGCCAGGAACAAAGCGTTGAAATCACCTTTCTCCAGAATCTTAGCTAGATCAGTCCAGTAAGAGAGGTCGCGGCGTTTGGTGGCAGCGCGGTCCTTGGGATGTCTCCATTGTCCGAAGGACAGATGGCCCACGGTAAACATGTCAAAGCCATTTAGGTAGATGCGTTTCTTCACGGGTACAGCAGACAAATCTGTCCGGGATGTAGTCGTGTCAGCCATGTTGTCTGGTGGTTCGACGCTTCTCGAACCTTGTACTATAAGATACTCGATAAAGAAAGAAAGAAATATAATTCAGACCAGATCATGTCCAAACTATCAAAGTGGTGAAAATCTCAAATAGATTATACCGATACGGGAAATCGGATTAGTCCCCGACACTATAAACCCCGCTTACGAATTAGTTCATCAAATATACTCATATACCATGATTCCTCACTGCAAACAGAGTTAAAACGTGGAGATCATGACTACAACTAAGCCAAAAGCACGTCATAGTCCGTCAAGAAACAACCATGAACTTTATGCAGATTGACCCTGCGATAAACTTATACTACTCTAGTGGAAATTATTTGATGTCGAATGATGTACGTAGCTTGAATAGGCTCCCGCTATAAATTGCGTAGACAGGGACGATGTTGACGTGCCTTCGGCTCTAATCCGAGCTTTATCTATCTATCGTATTTGAACGCCACGATACTTGTCCTAGGTCAAAATGAGTAGAGGGAGTGAAAATCATGTAATAGGGGAATTTAGTAAGTTATCGATGCCGCTGTGATGGCACTTTTTAGCACCGACGGTGTTTAGTATTTAGTGTATATTTCTCCCCAGAAATGAATACTGATAGCGAAGCCTTTACACTATTCATCCTAGATTTTTGCCCATATAATACCAGAACCATATACGGAAAAGGAAATGTGGCACAATAAACATGCAGAAGCTCCCATCGCTTCGCCTACTAATGTGCAGGAAGGTGTAGTGAGAAAAACATGGCGTCAAAAAATAGAGTCTATCGTGTGGGATGGCAGCGACCGCACCAAAGAGGAGAAAGCATTGGTACAGACACTGGACATTTTTATACTGTAGGTTAGTCCAGAGATCTATGAAATTATTGTTGCAGTATTGACTCTTTAGCACATGGGCTACATATGGGTACTTTATTAGATTGCTGGACTCAGGAAACGTCAGTAAGTCGTATATCAGATGATGACCAATTACAATGAAGGGAAGAAAATTAATACTAAATCTTTCAGCAAATGCTTATGTTTCTGGGATGAAAGAAGACCTTGGATTCCATGGAAACCAATATAATCTTCTCGCCACGTTCTTCACTTGTGGATATTTAGTTGGACAGATTCCTTCTCAATTTATCCTAACGTATAGTATGTCAGATATTTCCCTTTGGAGTTCCTTCTAAGATTATTGGATGAGATTATAAGTTAATCAAATATATAGTTCGCCCTTCATACTATCTCCCTACTGTGGAATTGCTTTGGTCGATTGTAACGTTCTGCTTTGCAGCTGTGCAAAATGTCCGTACAGTCTTTGCTCTTCGTTTTATCATAGGAATGTTAGAAAGTCCATTCGCAGTTGGCGTTTTAACTATTATGGGGAGCTGGTATACACCAAGAGGTAAATGATAACCCGCGATTGTTTTGGACAATATGCTAACCCACGAGGTAGAATTATCTAAACGTATTGCCATCTTCTATTCCGCTAGCTATGCGGCATCTATGTTTAGTGGATATCTGCAAGCTGGAATCTATAAGCATATGGATGGTCACCTTGGTCTTGCAGGATGGCGATGGCTGTTCATCTTCTGTGGTGTGATTTCACTTCCAGGTGCCTTTTATGGATTCTTTGCCATCCCGGATAATCCATACACTACAAGAGCAAAGTGGCTAAGCAAGACGAAACTCGAACAAGCTAAAGCTCGAATGGAGAAGATCGACCGTCGGAGGCCTATTAGATTATCTTGGGCAAAGCTCAGATATATCTTTACTCATTGGCCTATATATGCTATGACTGCAACCTTAATGTAAGATCACCTATCTTATTGCGAGCTTGTTTCAAGTTGTATGAAACTGATATTATCATACCCCATAGATTTCACTGCGTTGTGACACAGCCGCTGAATTATTTTGCCATCTGGCTTAAATCACTCAACAAGTTTTCGGTTTATCAGATCAATCTGTTTCCAACCGCTGCACAAGCTCTGGCTCTGGTCACTACTCTTTCGTATAGCTGGCTTTCAGACGGTCTTGGGGGTAAAAGATGGCAATTGATGATAATTCCTGCGGTTTGTCCTCCAATATCTTACCCCAATAAATATAATATTTGCTGATAGGTGTCTAGACTTTGAACTTTATTGGAATGGTTATCGTAGCAGTCGGGCCAAATTATGGTGCTACATTTTTTGGCTACATGATCAATGGAGCTTCATGGGGTTATTGGCCAATTTTATATGTAAGACACACACCGTTCACAGTCATTCCCCATTACTAACTATGAGTAATATCCATAGGCCTGGGCAAATGAATTCTGTCATAAAGACGCCGAGGAGCGTGCAATTGTTATTGGTGTAGCCCAGACTTTTGGCCAAGTATTTATTGCATGGGTCCCAGGTACGTCTTTATCTCTTCTGGCATATACTAGTTTCGTTTCCTGACTATGACGTATAGTTGTCATTCTCGACACAAGTAAATATGCGCCAAGGTTCACTATGGGGTTCAGCATTATGGCTGGTGTTAGTGTGCTTGAATTTGCCATGATTTTTGTCTTGCGATATTTCGCCAACAAAGAAAAGGAACTCGATGAAAGAGAACGAACAAGTTATATTCCTCATAAAGATGAAGTGGCAGATATATCAAGGATGAATCCAGGGCAACTAGACCTGAAGGCTGAACAGTCCATCCGAGAAGTTACGAAATAACTAGCACATCATCTCTGCTATTAATTTAAGTACTAATAGCCTTCTCAGTTCCTGTGGTTAACTAGAATTCGATCCAAGCGTCTAGAGCTACTCGTTACTGCAGAGTACACGATTATTTTGCGATGTTTCCAGAGTACTTAATTTATGTCTAAATAGCCGTCATCAATTAAGGCCTCTGGCTGGCTTTTCGATTGAATCAATTCGCAAACAAAATATTACTACCAGTAATTCCTAAAGCTTCAATAATGTGCGTTAGACAGGATTCTTCTCCGGCGCGAAAAAGCAGAACTGCGCGATGTTAGCCCAGCCCCATTCAGTCGTGATTATCAAAACAAGTAATCACTAGTTTCCATGCCGCATTAGATTAAACCTTCAGGTTGTGGGTGCATTGCGAGCTCAGATGTACTCTCGTTACTATCTGAAGTCTTGCCTCTCAACCGTCGTTCACCAACAAGATTGTCGTTGGCGAGTGGGAAAGGTCTGCTGATTTTGAGTGATTTCGGTGTCTGCCGAAGGCTAGAAAGAACAGTTTTAACCGAAGGCCAGGATACGGAAACATAGATAATTCCATTCCAGAATCCCTGGAGAGGAAGAACAACTCCAGAGGCGAAGTCCAGACCCACGGATTCTTTGTCGGGATAGATCAGGGTGTAAACTCGATTCACGGTGGACGGAACCTATGAGAGAAATATGGATTAGTGGTAATTATATCATAGGATCTGAGATTCTAAGCGCTACAAACCCATGTGATCACCAAGGCCACAAAGAATAGCATTGCACATTTTGAATAAGCCCAAGCCGCTTTATTCGCTTCGATAGTAGCAACCCGACGTTGGAAATTAACATCTGAGATATTATGCGTTCGTAGAGGTTGCATCTGGATGGCCTCCTTTTCTTGCTGCTCCGCGGATTCAATTTTGATAGAATATGGAATGTAATTTGGCGAGCTAGGGCGTCTACGTTCATCGCTGACAATGTCGACGGCCTGTGTAGATTCCTGAGACGAGCTGATCACTTGTTCCGTTGTTACGTGGATCTCCGTCACCTTAGCGACATCATTGAATAGATTATCGACGTAGTAGTCCGAGCCAACAGCATTTGCGCTCTGTAGCTGTCGTCTCTTCTCGAAAATAACGCCGCCAACACGGATATAGATCGCGAAGGTCACCACAAGAATGAACCAAACAGGACCGTAGAACGTGGCGATTCGCAACACATCCCAAGGGAGGGAGACCCAACACCATAACTATAATGATTAGCAAACTTTAATCATTGATTGCTGGATCCCGAGGAAATTTCTCACAACTGCAGGCCCATAGACCTTGCCCTTAGTTTTTGTATCAACAAAGAAGTAAATAAAAGCCGGAATGAAGGGAATGCCGTAACAGGAAATGAGATACTTCCATTCGAGTTTTCGTAACTGAGTAGAATCAAATTTATGGTGAAAGGTAAGATAGACGTTCAATGACATAGCAAAGGCCCAGAGAGCATCAGCTGGCATGAACCTAGTATAAATGATCAACAGTGATCCAGACCAGTATAATTTGAAACGGCCTACCACTGGATTAAAAAGGCCTGGAACTGACACAAGGCAGATGAACTTCCATGGACGTATCCCGCGACAGAAATTAGAGTTGCCACATTTGACATGATATTACCCCAGGACGCGTAAAAGACCAGACGATTGATCGGTTTGCGAAATAGATTAGAACCGAGAAAGGTAACAATGATAATGCTCGTCCCAATTAGGGATAGGACAGAGCAGACACGCTCGGCAACTTCAAGAGCGTGGTTCTGCTCAGGAGTCATGATGCCTAGTGAGGATGAAGTAGCTGCGAGAAGAATGGTTGACTTGTTGCTGAAAGATCTGGCAGTCTTCTCAGAGACCTTGATGGATTATTTGAGAATTAGCTAGACTCTAGCAGAGACATAATTCTCAGTGAGTAGTAATGAAGATTGTGTAATGGGGAAAATATGAGGTGAGATGCGAGAATATTCGGCCTTTTTGTGGTGCGCTCACATCGCCTAATTGTGTTATTTCTTTAACCACCTGACTGGAAACCATAATACTTGTCTGCCTATGAGTCCCGACTCGGTAAACCGTCATCACTTTAAGCTCTTTTTCAGCGATGGATATGTGCTCGATGGAGTATAATCATGTGTCTTATGCACAGTTAGCAACAATTTAGGGGCTGGGTATATATGGATCATCATGAAATAGGAACAGGACGAAAGATAGTACACAAGCGCTTACTTTAAAATATTGGCGTAAAGCATATCGGGAAGTGGGCGAAGCCTCTGATACCAAAGACAGCTTAGACATTACAGACTCCTGAGATCATCCACATCAACGATTGGGCTTGTTGTTAGAATTAGCCGGGGTGCGATTCAAGCTAACATGGGTCTGAACTCTAGAGAGAAACGGCATCAGCTTCCTAATGAAGTGGACTACTCGGTCACGGCTGGATTCTAATTCTGTGGTAATAGCGGGATCGAAACCAAGGCAGCCATATGAGCCGTCAATAATACTCAATTTTGATTCACAAATGGACATTTTAGGATAAATGCTTGGCTTCAGTCATGAAGCACTGGATAGATAGATCGGTATCTACCCCAGGTGTGGGCAATACAAACTTTATGGGGTACTCCAAACTACTGAAAAACCGTTGAAAGGAATCACATCCGAGGCAGTTGCCACTATATTCCGACATGGTTCCTTTGATTTCTAATTACATTGTACATATAATGAAGCATTCCTGGGGTTAAATATCGGGATCATGACTACGGCATCAGTGACTACGTGTGATGACCAGGGATACGAGACGCAATCTCACTGTGGCGAAGATCCCTCCCATGGAGAAACACTTTGAGCACTGACAACAACCGGTTTCCGGTCCAGGAAAGTTAGAACTAGGGGCCTGGTACACTACCTAGCCAGTGCTATTGCCTAGAGGTCCAGATAGAGGAAGCAACTCCGCTAATATTTACTCCGCATTCGATTAATGAAACTTAATTCTCTTAGCCTGGGGTGCCCCTGGAAAATTAGGCTTTGGTGAATCAAGACGCAGAATAAAATACGTAACACCGTCGAAATAGCTCCCTAGTACCGAAGCCTGGGAGAATACTTCATTTCAGGAAATCCCGCTGTATGCTCTAGTTCTGCAGAAATGAACACTGGATTTCTCTGTTTGGGAAGGACGAAGAGCCTCCAATGCAGAAGAAAGTAGACTACGTGTGGAGTCTCGAATTTGACTAGGAAAGCTTGTCGTCCTTTTGGAACCCCACTTATGTATGAAGTAGTTTCCCCGACGATCAAGTTATTCGGCGATTATACCGTCTCCAGGGCGGGACCAATACGCCGCGGGGAGAACCCACTTGATCCCTATGGTTAGTATCGATAGGATAAAAAGAAACGGCCTCTAGCAGTAGACCCAGGTACGCTCATATTAAGTGGAGGAATCCTTGGGAAAAGATTCACCGAAAGATCCGTAAGAGGAGTAGTGAGTAAACGATCTATGAACCCTACATGCTCTTGGCTTCAGTTTTGTCGATCAACGGCACAGTCAACCTAATATTTAACTCCCCTGAGACAATCTCAGAATAGGAAACGTGAGGAATAGGCTTCAGTAGATGATTTCTAGCATGTCAGGCGCCAACTCAAGAATCTACGAAACAGCTTATTCCAACAATGGGTGAGCGTGCCCGCTACCAAATACATGGGGGAGAGGGGTGTTGATGACTCCACCCCAAAAGTACTCCGCACGGAACATTAGGGAAACCATGCTGGCCGCCTCAAACAGCCCAAGACGTCTGAATAGTAAGCGGAGAAGGTTCATAGTTCGAACACCGTAGCTGAAACACATGCAATCATCTCCATCCGATTACCAGGCAGTACGTGAGAAAAATGAATTGCCAGCGCCATTTACGAGATACTAAAGAAACGAATCGAAGGTTTCTCCACGATATGAAGCACAGACCACGGAATTCGGCTCGTCGGACTAGTATTGAGCCGTCAGAAAATCTAGCCCCTGGAATACGGAGTAGACATGCGGGGTTATCAGGTAGGTGTAGTTTCAACTACCCCAGGCAAAGATTTGCTTACCTTACCTTACCTTACCACAGCACGCCCTGCTCTGTTGACGAGATTGATTGCCGAGAACCAGTCGGAGTATTACCTAAACAAGTTTAGCAAGGACTCAAAATTGGTCGCTGAGCTCTCCTACGACTAGTGAAGAAACACTGCACGTTATATCTTAATCTATGTGGAGCATATCGCGTCTCACATACGCCTCAGGGACTTGCACGTGTTGAGGCTGTTTCTACATGAACTATAGATGATTATTAGCGCATGAGTTATGCCGTTTAAAACTTTGAGATTTGCTAAAGACGTACATGATGTTGCAAAAGTCTGTTTCAGAGGTGTAAAAAGAGCGAATTGTGGTTTTTTTGCTTTTGACAGGCACCTGATAAGGAAACTTGGGAACAGGACGGCGAGGATATGTGCACGTAGACACATGAGCCCATGTCAGACTATAAATTTCTCTTAATATCTATTACGCATCGAAATAGACTTTCTTAAACAAATGAATAGGTACTAGGGTCTTAGCATATATTTGTTACCATTATACGGCTATCTTCCCTGATGCGGTACCGGTAACGAATCCCGTATTAAGAAAGTATCATCAATTTGTCTTTCACATCTTAATCACTATCTCACATGAATATAATAGCATGGACATGAGAAATGAAATCGTCATAAATCCACATCCTTTTCGGGTATAAACGCCATGCTCTTCTCACTCGCAGTTCCCAAGCGTCATTCCGTCGTACCTCCCAAACCTGAACTCCCACTAGTAGCCTGGCTGTGCTGAAACTATTCCCGGATATCCAGGAGCTATCTGCTGTTGCTGTTGCTGCTGTTGTTGTAGCTGTGCCTGTAGTTGTGGCAGGTCGTTGAACCATGGGTGCCGCAGTGCCTCAGCGGCGCTAATACGCATTTCTGGTCGCAACTGTAGCATCCTATTGAGCAAATCAAGGCCAAGCTGGTCAATCTGGGGAAGGATTAGTCTCAAATCTTGCGTGGCATATACGTGCCAGTTTGGCTTGTATTCAGGGAACTGAGAAATGCCGGGCCAAGTGCGTTCCGATGGTGTGCCCATCAATCGGAAGATCTTCTGTAGCTGGTCCTCATTCGTAGTACCGGGGAAGAGAGGACGACCCGTATACATCTCCGCCATGATGCATCCAGCAGACCAGATGTCAATGCTGGTGTTGTATGTCCTGCTACCCAAGAGCACATCGGGCGCACGGTACCAGAGCGTTACGACCTCGTTCGAGAAAGTGTTCACCGGAATACCAAAAGCTCTCGCAAGACCGAAATCTGCCAGCTTTAGTTGGCCTTTCTTGTTGATGAGAAGGTTCTGCGGTTTGAGGTCTCGATGCAAGACACGGTTCTCGTGGCAGAAGGCGATGCCTCGAAGGAGTTGGTGCATGAACGACTTGATCGTCACATAATCCAGCTGTCCTCGGTCTCCTCGTGAATCCATGTACTTCTTTAGATCCTTATCCATATACTCAAACACCAACATCAGTTTGTTCTCTGTGTGGATGACATCGTAAAGGGAGACTATGCTTTCGTGTTTCAACTCCTTCATCAGCGAGATCTCTCGAATCGCTGTTGATGGTGTGCCTTCTTCGGAATCAAGGTGAATCTCTTTCAAGGCGACCATCTCACCGGTCTGACGGTTACGGCCCTTGAAGACCTGCAGCGAATGTGTGTCAGTGAAGGGAGGTCTCAGTAGGAGCAGGAGGAGCGTAGAGTGGGCATGTCAACGTACAGTGGCATAGGTACCTTCTCCCAGCTAGCAAGAATCAGCATATATTGGCACTGAACAATCGCTACGAATCTCTTACCTTTTCCAGCTGCTGGAAGGAGCTAGGTTGCTGCTTGTCCATCGTTCGCGCTGGCGATCTCGGATGCGGTGATTTAAGACCGGGCGGGGCTCTTGCGCGGTGAGGGAAGAGGAAGGTAGACGGTGCGACGACGGTTGAGGCAATTTCGAGGTAGGAAGCAGGACTGTCGATTTGGGAAGAACGGCTCCTGGGAGTTTTTAAAACTCGATTGTCCATGTCCAACTCGATAACAGCCTGCTGGAGCCCCGCGCCTTTCTGGATGGCGCTACCCAGGAGTGAATCTTGATGGATACCCACTCACCCGTTCCTTGAAGACACGGAAACAGAATTAGGCACGGCGCTTAAGGTTCTTCCAATAGTCTGTCCGAAATGGCAGTCCGTTGAACCTGTGGATAAATTTGAACAAACGCCCTTACATGACCGCAAGGACCTATGATCTATCTTCACATTATGTTCGAAGCCTACACTGTCGGCTGATCAATTTAAGCTCCTTGATGATGGCGGCATTAGCAGCCAACGGGCACAATCATCTCTAGACAGCGCAGCAAAGATAAAACCAATATAAATGGTCTATTTCTAGTTCTCATTGATATTCTATCTAACAGGGTTAAGCCGCGATGCGACTTCAGGCAGTACAAACTCAGCCTTGTGACTGCATCGTACGTGTGGTCCTGGGTCTTTTTCTTCCTTACGGAAAATAACTGTTTCGTTGCGGACGCCACCCACGTTCAGTATCGCTATAGGCATGCCTCTCTTATAGGCTCTTTCGACCAATCTCCACGCGGAAAATGTTGCGAGGCTACTGCCAACTACCAACAGTCTACCAGCATCGTCAATTGCATCTTCGCCTGCAATCTTGACATCGGGATCTATGTTCTCTCCAAACATAACAACGGCAGGCTTGAGGATACCCGCATTGGAAACTGGAGACCAAGCGCCATCACTTTCAACTTCCACCCGGGACTTGGATCCATTTGGAAGTTCTGGAGGGTTCTCCAGACAATGTGGACATGCCGGATACCTGAACAGAGAATATGGGGCTTGTGCAAGATCAACATCTCCATCGGGATTAACCTTGAATCCTCTCCGTCGTTGCTCCTCGGGGTTGTTAGTATCCAGAGCCCCAGACTCGACCACCTCATCCAGGAACTCGGCCCAGGCTGGGTTGAGCCTTCTCAACGATTGCTGAAAGTCCTCTCGCGAGAGATGCCTTCGACAGTTGACACATATCACGGATCTCAGATACCCGTGAAGTTCCAGTGTGTGCAGGTTGGGATGCGCCATCGAATGGAAAGAGTCAACGTTCTGGGTCACGACCGAACTGATGTAGCCCTTCTTACCCAGATCGCGAATCGCCCAGTGGGTGGCATTTGGTTTCGCTTTCACCAGACCTGGCCATCCTACGAAGCTTCGCGCCCAATATCGCTTCCGTGCCTCATGCCTGGTTACGAACTCGTGATAATACGTCGGTCTGTATGATTTATTCCTGATGTAGGTACCGTTTTCACCTCTGTAGTCCGACAAGCCGGAGGCAACTGATATCCCGGCGCCGGTGAGAAGGACAGTCTGCGCATTTCTCCCGACGTCAACTCCTCTGAGCAGGGGTGAAGGGGGAGCCGTGAAGAAGGCAGAGATCGCATCAATTGTGCCTGCTATTGTACTCGCGCTCTGCGGAACGATGATCGCCGGCGGCAAGGGACCCGTGAAAGGGATTCTAATCGCTGGAGTCGTCATGGACGAGACATCATCGGCCAGAACTGATGATCATAAAAAGATCCCTGTAGGATTGAAACACCGCAGACGACGACGTAAATGTCTGTCCTTCGCCTTGTCTAGCGTTGATTGGAAATATCCTCGAGCTGGTGCGAAGAATGCAGCCGCAGGTACTCTAGCTCCGACTGCGCTCTCCTTGGCTCATTGCGTCGGCGGCTGCGGAGCTCCCGATAATCATCGTGGGGCGTTCCCGTCCACTGCAGGGCTTCAGAAGACGACAGAACAAGAGGACAAGGATAATTTGAAGGTTAGTAAGGCGGCAGCGGTGGATCAGTCCGCCGCAGACAAGCCTTCTGAACTGGGTGCTTTTTTACGAAGCATTTGGAGATGCTTGGCAATCAGTCTCCGGGTTGATATCCGCCCTCTCTGCGGAACCGGCGGCCTCCGAAATCAGCGCATGTCGGGTGTCTTCGCCGCTGCCGGACTTCTGGGCCTGGAAAAGGAACATACAGTGACGAACAAGCATTTTATTCACCAGCTTTAGTCACCTGCGTTGCTTAGAACACTCCCGCAAACCCTGGCGATGGACTCACTGAGCTATCCGGAAGGCAAAAGAACACTCTGTCCTTAGCATTCTCGTGCCCGGCTATCCGTGTGCGTAACCCCGGTGCGTCGCCCTCATGGCGCTGACGCACCCCCTGCGGTACAGGCACCGTTTCCCGCCAGCCCTCCGCGGTCTCAGCGTCTCTAAGGAGCTCTCCAGTGTCTATCGTCCCCGGTGCTCTCACCAGCTGCGTGTCCTCTGCACGCCTGCGGTCTCGCGTGCCCTTTCCCCCCATCCAGATACTTACTCTCTACGATCTCCTCTGTCCTCCAATGTTCCTGTCCATACCACTCGCCCCCTAACGCTTGTTCCGCTCATGGCAACCCAGACGAGAGCACACGCTGGCCACAGCCACGGCCATCACCACCACCATGATAATGTCTATTTGACTTCCACAAATAAGAATGATGCCGGGGTTCGCATTACCCGACTGGGCCTCCTGGTCAATCTAGCAATGGCAATTGGGAAGTTCGTGGGAGGTTATATCTTTCATTCGCAAGCCCTGGTTGCCGATGCGTACCATGCGCTCACGGATCTGGTGTCCGACTTTATGACTTTGGGCACAGTCTCGTGGTCTCTGAAACCTCCAACAGAGCGGTTTCCCAGCGGATATGGAAAGGTGGAGAGCATTGGTGCCCTGGGGGTCAGCAGTCTGTTGCTCTGTGGTGGAGTGTTTATGGGCTTGAATGCCACCGAGGTCCTCCTTACCCTGTTCTTCCCCGAGGTAGCCGAGACCCTTTCCCACATAGGTCTCCTTGGACACGGGCATGGCCATGAACACAGCCACGGATTGGAACAGCTGGGTCCCAATATCAATGCGGCGTGGTTGGCCGGCGGATCCATTATCGTAAAAGAATATCTTTATCGTGCTAGTACGTACTCTTTTGGGGATCCAGTAACGGATGGAAATCACTGACCTCGTTCCTACTTAACAGCAATGAAAGTTGCAAAGGAACGCAAATCATCCGTCTTAGCTTCGAATGCCGTCCACCATCGCATCGACTCTCTAACCAGTTTCGTCGCACTATTAACTATCGGCGGCTCTCACCTGTTCACTGATGCTTCCTGGCTGGATCCGGTTGGCGGGCTGGTGATCTCGATGATGGTCATTCGAGCTGGCTGGGAGAACACGAAAACTGCCCTTCTCGAGTTAGCAGACACTACTGTGGATGTGGAGATCAAGGATTCCGTGCGAAATGCAACATCCAAAGCCCTTGTTGAAACTCAGAACAGTCAGACTGTTCAGATCCGAGATGTTCAAGGTCTGAAGTCTGGTCAGAATTACTTGATGGAAATTGAGCTGGCTGTGCCTGGCTCCTGGCCGGTTGATCGGTCCCGGGAGATCGAGAAGAGTGTGCGTGAACGCGTCGGATCCCGTGTCCGAGGCGTGAAGCGGGTGAAGGTTCGTTTTGTGCCATTGGATGATGAAGACGTTGATTTCTCTGAGGAATTTATTCCGCCAGAAGTCAGTCCGCGAAGCAGCCCTGAGCCGGAGGATTCCGTTGAAGTGCACCACGACCATGCCCACGACCATTCACAAGAAAATGGTGTTCATAAGAGACGTTGAGATATTTTGGCTTTTAATTCCCTGAGGGGAAGATGATCGAAGGTCTGGTTATTACCACCTTTATCCCGCAGACAGGCGTCCACATTACGATACCCTAAGAAGGAGGATAAACGACCGCACGTGATGGTCGTTGTAAGAGATCAGTCGGGGATACAGTACAGAAATGACATTGTAGTCATTCTTCATTAGAAGAGGCCTGGGAGTATGAGATAACTAGCCTCTTGCTGTGGCCCATACTCCCTGAGCTCAAGTTCAGACGGCCCGTGGGATTCATAGATCCGTCAACCGTCTGTTCCTATATTTCTTTGCATCTTCTCACTGGTGAATTCTTTCGACAGTGCATCATCTGATGATAGAGCATAATTTGTCATGTACAAAACCAGCGAGCAAAAAAATTGTCATAGATCAATCATATCAAGATCTCAAGATCGCAAAAAGAATATGCAAGGGCCCATGCATTTCGTAAAGTATGGAACTTAACGTAGGCTTGCAAATACGATCATGAAAAGCAGTCGTTTCTATTGGTATGATTAAGTCACGATCTCTTTTTTGAGAAACCTATTCTTATTAACCAAACCAGGCACAGTATTGATCCAAAGTCACGCTAAACTTTCCCAGACTCCGGTTAAATTCGACGACCCCCTTCGGCGGCGACGTGGAGCCGCTTACCGCCTTCCACATCCCACTTTACATCACCGCGGGGTTCTCAGGCCCATATCGCGCAGCAGTAACCCATTAAGGGTTTCCGACACTTGCAGGGGCTCGGTCTATTCTTTTCAAGATTATCTGGGGATTTGCATCATCCTTCATATTGTACATAACCCGGCGGTCTAGACTGCGCTGCGTGCAGCCTCCCCTCAGCATATATGTTCTTGGTCGCGCTGCAACCCCATAGTTCTTTCTTTTTGCCGAGCGACAACGTCTAAAGGATAAATTGGATGAACTGCTCTCCCCAGAAAGAACCGATCATACTACCGTTCCAAAACACCAATGTTCTGGGGGGAGAGTAATTTAGCCATTTTAGTTCAATTGTGCTTTTTGCCTCTTGATACGATTCTTATTATTTCCCGAGGGTTATTAGACTAGACCCCCTTGCATCGATTTCCTTTCTTTCAGTGCCATCTTTAGATTGCGTTGCGCAAACGTTCCCATCATCCCTTCAAGAAAAAGAGAAAACAGTTAGCACTAAGATGGGCTCCCAAGGTCCTCTTTACCTTGGGTTCGACCTCTCGACCCAACAACTGAAGGGTCTTGTTGTCACTTCGGAACTGAAAGTCGTCCACGTTGCCAAGTTCGACTTTGATGCCGACTCGCGAGGTTTCAATATCAAGAAAGGAGTGCTTACCAATGAGGCAGAGAGAGAGGTCTTTGCGCCTGTGGCCATGTGGCTTCAGGCGCTTGATGGAGTGTTGAACATGCTGAAGGAGCAAGGGCTTGACTTTAGTCGTGTGAAGGGTATCAGTGGCGCTGGACAGCAACATGGCAGCGTATACTGGAACCACGATGCGGAGAAGCTGTTGAAGAGCTTGCAAAAAGAGAAGACCCTGGAGGAGCAATTGGAAGGAGCATTTTCACACCCATATAGCCCGAACTGGCAGGATGCAAGTACGCAGAAAGAATGCGATGAGTTCGATGCTCTCCTCGGAGGTCAAGAGCAACTGGCACAGGAGACGGGAAGTAAGGCCCATCATGTGAGTCGTCTATATTCTCTCTGACTTCGTCTTTTAAAAAAAAATACATCCTCTGACGTCCTGTCCACCTATAGAGATTCACAGGTCCTCAGATCCTCCGTTTCACGCGGAAACACCCCGCTGCATATAAGAATACAGCCAGGATCTCTCTTGTATCTTCATTCTTGGCCTCCCTATTCCTGGGTCGCATCGCGCCCTTCGATATCTCAGATGTCTGTGGAATGAACTTGTGGAATATTAAGAAAGGTGCCTTCGATGACCGCCTGGTGAAGCTTGCCGCTGGTCAATTTAGTCTCGAGGATCTAAAGCAGAAGTTGGGAGATGTTCCCGAAGATGGAGGCCTTCATCTGGGAAAGATTGACAAGTATTACGTGGAGAAATATTCCTTCAGCCCAGATTGCATAATTATCCCCTCCACCGGTGACAACCCAGCAACTATTCTGGCTCTTCCCCTGAGATCATCGGATGCAATGGTCTCTCTAGGTACTTCGACTACGTTCCTTATGTCAACACCTCATTACAAACCAGACCCGGCCACTCACTTCTTCAACCACCCCACCACACCGGGTTTGTACATGTTCATGCTCTGCTACAAGAACGGAGGCCTTGCTCGTGAGCATGTCCGAGATGCGATTGATGAGAAGCTAGGCAAGGATCAATCTACCGGGCCTTGGGCTAACTTTGACAAGACAGTGCTGCAGGCACCAGCAATGGGTCAAAAGACGGAGTCAGATCCTATGAAAATGGGGCTCTTCTTCCCACGGCCGGAGATTGTCCCTAACCTGCCAGCTGGACAATGGCGTTTCAACTATGACCCAAAGGATCAGACCTTGAAGGAGACAACAGATGGCTGGGACAAGCCTCTGGATGAAGCGCGTGCCATTGTGGAGAGTCAGATGCTTTCTCTCCGTCTCCGATCGAGAGGACTTACCCACAGCCCCGCAGAAGGCATTCCTGCGCAGCCTCGACGAGTATATCTCGTTGGTGGTGGATCAAAAAATAAGGCCATCGCCAAGGTGGCTGGTGAGATTCTAGGAGGAATCGAGGGTGTCTACAAACTGGATGTTGGCGACAATGCCTGCGCTCTCGGTGCCGCCTACAAAGCTGTCTGGGCTCTGGAGAGGCAACCCAACCAGAGCTTCGAAGACCTGATCGATCAGCGATGGAAGGAGGAAGATTTTATCGAGAAGATTGCTGATGGATACCAGAAGGACGTCTTTGAGAAATACGGCCATGCCGTGGAAGGCTTTGACAAGATGGAGAAGCAGGTTTTAGCACAAGAAGCGGCCAAGCGGGGCAAGGCGTAAATCTGGAGATGAAGTATCAATGATATCTATGACGTATCTTTGCTCCATAATCTATATTTATATATCAACAAATACCATGTGATCTCTAGTGTGACTTTGGGTAGATTCCTTGAAGGTACTAAATGAGCTAGAGGGCTAGAATCAATGCGTGAAACAGCGGGGCGTCCAAGAGGCGATTATGTACATCTTCGCAGATTATGCACGTCGATAGCTTCCCTGCTAGATATTCTCTTCCCCATAGACATCCGTAATTTTATTTCATAGAACACCCAGCGCAGTCGGAAAATCCCTTCATAGAGACGTTAAAAAATGTTCCCCGGCGGACGAGCCAAGTGGCGGCGGAAACCCGGGCACGTACACCGTTTCCTTTTTCGGCGGCCCAAAATTACGGATGCCAAGTCCAATTTAATTATTATTTCCGATGCACAAAACACAGCTGTCGTCGTCCCGCCTGTGCACGGCGATATCCTCTTGGATCTCAGGACACGGATTATTGATCCCTATTGTTTCTCAATCCGATCGTGAGTGCTCTATTTTCAGCTAACCTGGTCAGGCTCGTCCACCGTGGTTGCTGGGGCTAACTGTAGCCTTGAAGGAAACTGCCGACACCGCCCGCATGTTCCTTGTAACTACCATGGCTCGATGACTGACCTCTGAATGATATGATCCTCCACATTGAATTTTGAAGCGCGGCAGCAACAACCGTCACACGAGACAACCTCCCACACGTCCAAGTCGCTCATCGCTGTCCGAGTCTCCTTGGGCTCCGAGAGCGAGTCCGGCTGGTCGAAGATGGAGGAACAGGTAAAGATTTTATCTAGCCCTGAGACCCCACGCCCCTCCCCGGACCCTGCCCCTCCCAACAAGAAACGCTTCAGCGATGCTGACCAAGAACCCTTCTACCACAGGTAGCGAACGCCATAGAGATCGGCTGGAATCCTGCCTCAGACCAAGCCCTCAAGGCGCAAGCTTACGATTACCTCAACCAGCTCCGTTCCGACCCGTCGGGATGGCAAGTCTGCCTGTCCATCTTCACCAAAACTCCGCGACACTCTGAAATTGTGCGGCATGTGGCCCTGGAGGTGGTCAACACTGCCGCTCAGGCCGGCCTGATTGACCTGCAAGGTCTTGGGTTCGTCAAGGATACCCTCATGGCGTACCTGCGCCAGGGGTACGCACAAGATGGGACTCTGAATCCTGACTCCGCAAATATCCAGAACAAGATCGCCCAGACCGTTACCTGTCTCTTTTCCTCCCTGTATGCCAGCGGCTGGGAGAGCTTTTTCGACGATCTCCTTAGCCTGACGACTAAGAACCCGTCGGTATCTGTGCGAGACAACCCCGTCGGAATCGTGTTCTACCTCCGTGTGATTATCTCGATCCATGAGGAAATCGGCGATGTGCTCGTGTCGAGATCGCGTACCGAACAGGATAAGGCAAACGCCCTCAAAGATCTGATTCGTGAGAGAGATGTGCAGAGGATTGCCAGCTCCTGGCAAGAGATACTGTCGCAGTGGCGGGATGGGGACGATTTAATTGTAGAAATGTGCCTGAAGGTGGTGGGTAGCTGGGTAAGCTGGATCGATATCGGTTTGGTTGTGAACCAGTCCATGCTGGATCTCCTATTCCAGCAGCTAGCACGGGCACAGAAGACGGATTTCAGGCAAGGCGAGGAGAAACTACGGGATGCTGCGGTCGATGTCTTTACTGAGATCGTTGGCAAGAAGATGAAGGCTGAGGATAAGGTTGACATGATCATATTTTTGAATCTAGAAAACATTGTCGCTCAGCTTTCCAATAGCCCTCCATTACGGGACGCTAGATTCACCTCAAAATACGACACAGATCTCGCCGAGACCGTTGCGAAACTTGTCAACATCACCGTTATCGATATCGTCAGGGTGCTCGACAATGAGACTGTTACGTCACCTGCCAAGGAAAAGGCTAGTACGCTCCTTCAGGCATTCCTTCCGCATATCCTCCGATTCTTGTCCGATGAATACGATGAGATTTGCTCGACTGTTATTCCCTGTGTGAATGATCTCCTGTCCTACTCTAGGAAGGTCTCGAAAGGGAACCCGGCAGTGGCTGCTCAGCACGCTTCCATGCTGCTCCCAATTCTAAAGGCTATCATCGCAAAGATGCGGTATGATGAAACCTCCTCATGGGGTGATGAAGACGAACAAACGGATGAGGCAGAGTTCCAAGAACTCCGGAAGAGACTGAATGTTCTGCAGCAGATCATTGCTTCAGCAAATGAGCAATTATATATGGATGCAGTTTCAGAGGTTGTTGGAACGACTTTCCAAAACTTACAACAGTCCGGTGGACAGTTGGACTGGCGAGATCTCGATCTAGCTTTACATGAGATGTTCTTGTTTGGTGATCTTGCAGTCAAATCGGGGGGTCTATACAGCAAGAACAAACCTAACAATCCGGCCTCTGATAGGTTGGTGGAGATGATGTTGAGGATGGTTGAATCTGGTAAGTCTGGGTCAAGGTATTTTTTTATTGCGCCTCTGACTCTTTATACTAGATATTAGATACTTCACCCACCCTGCAACTCAGCTCCAGTACATGGAAATTTGTGTGCGTTATAGCTCCTTTTTTGAACACCATGTGCACCTTATTCCAGGAGTCTTGGAGAATTTTCTTCAACTTGTCCACCACCCCGTGAAGAAGGTTAGGACGCGGTCATGGTACCTCTTCCAACGTTTCGTGAAGCATCTCAGGGCTCACATCGGAAATGTGGCCGAAACAGTCATCAAAGCGCTCGGTGATCTGCTTGTTATTCAAGCTGAAGTGCCAGCCGAGGGATCTGATGGTGACGAAATGTCCTCTGAGGACCACGAAAGCTCAGCAGATGCGGTGTTCAACAGTCAGCTGTATCTCTTTGAAGCAGTTGGGTCCATTTGCTCGACTAACGCTGTCCCATCTGATAAGCAAGCTTTATACGCTCAAACCGTCCTAAGCCCTATCTTCATGGACATGGAAAGAAATCTAGCTGCAGCCAAATCTAATGATGAGAGAGCTTTGTTGCAAATTCATCACGACATAATGGCATTGGGAACCCTTGCCAGAGGCTTTTCAGACTGGACTCCCGGAACCAACGCTCCCTCTACTCCCCCTGCGCCAGAAGTGTCAGAGGCGTTTGCTCAGGTTTCAGAAGCAACGCTCGTCGCCCTGGAATCACTGAAGACATCTTTTAACGTTAGGACGGCGTCGCGATTCACCTTTTCGAGACTCATTGGCGTTCTTGGCTCGAGAATCCTTCCTCAGCTGCCAAGATGGATTGATGGGCTTCTTACACAGACTTCATCCAAAGACGAGATGGCACTTTTCTTGAGACTCCTAGACCAAGTCATCTTTGGGTTTAAGACGGAAATTTATGGAATTCTCGACACGCTGCTTACTCCTTTCCTTCAGCGGGTATTCTCCGGAATCGCCGAACCCATCACCGGAACTGATGATGAGATTCAACTGGCAGAATTGAAGCGAGAATACCTTAACTTTTTGCTTGCAGTCTTAAACAACGACCTGGGAGCTGTGATCATTAGTGAGAGTAAGTGGCAGATATCATCCTCAACGCTATTACACCGTAACTAATATGTTTCCAGCCAACCAACCTATCTTCGAAACCGTTATTTCTACCATTGAGCATTTTGCTAGAGATGCAGATGACCCTACCACGGCGAAGATGGCGTTCTTGGTCCTATCTAAGATGGCTAGTTCGTGGGGTGGCCCTGATATCGCACCTGTGATTTCAAATGGTGTGACTCCTACCCAGGCCGCTCTGCCGGGTTTCGGTCAGTTCATGATCAACCGCTTTTCGCCACTTTGCTGGGCGCTTCCAGCAACACCTAGTTTCAATCCAAAAGACGCGCAGGCAAGGCAGGTCCTTGCTGAAGCAGGAAACCTGCAGCGAACGATTTATTCCAAGACAGGTGCGGAGTACACGGAGTACCTCCGTACTCGGGAGCTTCCGGGCATGGGAATGGGTGCGGATCTTATTGAAGAGTTTTTAGGTGCTTTGAGTCGGCTGGATACGAAAGGTTTCCGGCAGTTTTTCCAGGTATGTCGTCCGGAACTTCAATGTCTGTTATAGGCAACTAATATGGCATCCTTCATAGTCCTTTATCCAACGGTTGAGCGCATGATACCACATGATTTTACGCTCTCTCCCATTCCCGAAAATCTATGCTATCCGATCTTTTTGTTGTTCTCTTAGATTCCCCCTACCTTTTCCTCTTCGATGAGCTCATTATTCCCATGTGGCATACACCAGGACGATTTCGTCTCCAGCTTCGTCTTACTTCTTCAGCGTAAGCGAGTTTCCAGCCATCTTCGCTTCTTCCCTTTGCAGCAAGCATTGAAAAATAAAAGCAAAAGCAAGCAACGTACATAGTTTGTGTGACGCAGCGTGGCATGCATTCTGGGGCGTTCTTCATCTCTCATACAACCAAAGAGACAAACAGCATTTTCCATCTTCTCTTTTTCTCTTGATGGCCCGCAATCTGTTTTACTTAGCCAAACGGGAGGGTTTGCTCACCAGCATACATTCTTCTCTTTCCTCTGTCCTCATTTATATGACAACCATCACGAAACGATAAAAAAAAAGCAAAAAGGCAAGATGGATGAGGTATATCGAATAGGGTATCAAGGGAGTGAGAAATGAGAGACCTGAAAAACGAAGGAATCTGGGGGCCTTACTTTTCAAGGGGGAGGAGGAACTCTCCAGGTTAAACTAAGTTAGGGAAGGTTAGACCTCAGGTAGATGTGAGAAAGGGAAAGCAAATGAGATGATGAAATGTAGATGGTCCTTTGTCCTATATTTTCTGGTGAATCGTTTGTTTTGATGTATACGCACCGGTTGAGTAGTTGTGTTTCTTAGACGGTGGGTCATTTTTGTCTTTCCGGAGAATGTCTTCTCCCTAAACAAGTATACATAGATATAGAGCTCCTACTTCCATAGAGACACAACAGCGCTCCTACCCTTGGTTTGATCTTCGTTCCTCTATATGATGCTATGATTTACAGAAATTAGATATATCGACAGGGAACTAATTTAGTCGGATAGTCAATTAGACATGAGCTGGCATTGAGCATGTAATACATTCATTCCTTTTTTTATTATTATTATCGAACATAAGCGTAGCTTATATCATATCATATCATATTGACGCCTTGGGTGTCTTCAGGTCGCTTCTACAGAAGTCAGATCTAATTATCAATTTAAATCGCTCATTCTCGTAAAAGAAAGGAACGGAAAGAATATTTGATAAGTCCTTTTTTCTTTTTGATGGGACAAATGGAAATGCATATATGAAATGGATAGGGTCTCACGCACTAAGCAAACAGATACTTAGCCGCATGCTCGATATGATCGTCGGAGAATGTGGCCATGGTGTAGTAGCTGTGGTCGTAGTCCGGTTGGAAGCGGATGTTGATGCCCTCGACGCCGGCTTCCTTGGCTGCTTTCTCGAAGTTTTCGGGCAATAGTTGGCCTTGTTTGTAGAAGTTGTCGCCGGTGCCCTGGGTTCAGAAGATGGTTAGTATGGGTTTAGTAGTTGTCCCCCGAATGAACCAGGGATGGTAGAGGAAAACGTACGACATCAATCAGCACATTCAATGGTCCCTTCCACTTCTTAACCAGCTCAGTGGCATCGTGCTCCTTCCACTTCTCCTGGTTCTCTTCGCCGAAGTAGCCCTTGAATGCCTTCTGGCCCCAGGGGCAGTTGATGGGGTTGGCGATAGGAGCGAATGCGGAGACAGACTTGTACTTTCCGGGGTTTCGGAGGAACTATTGATCAAGAACATGATGGCAATTAGCAATTTGGATATCGTATGATTCGGTAAATTCGGGGTTTAACGACATACCAGAGTCAAAGCACCATGTCCACCCATGCTGTGTCCCGTGATACTGACACGGCTCGAGTCAATCTGCTCAAATGCCGCAAAAACAGTATTAGGTAGCTCCTCTGTGATGTAGCTGTACATGTTGTATCCCTTATCATATGGTGCCTTCGTCGCGTCGACGTAGAAGCCCGCGCCAGTACCAAAGTCCCACGAATCATTCTCTCCTTCAATGTTCAGACCACCTAGTACAAGCATCAGTTATCAGATCCCTAGCAGGAAAATAAAATTACAAGAAGTAAGAGGGATGCCTACGTGGGCTGGTATCCGGGTATAGAACAGCAATGCCCTTCTGGCTGGCACCATGCTGGAAGAAGCCCTTCTCAGAGCAGTTCTCCGCCGTACAGGTCAAACCGGACAGGTAGATCAACAGGGGGACCTTGTGAGACGGGTTCTTGAATACCTGCGGCGGCAGGTACAAATTAAAGGCCATCTCGCAGTTGGTCGTAGTGGCATTGTGGGTCAGCTTGAGCAGCTTTCCGCCGAACGAGGCGATTGTCGCCTTAGTAGTGACGGCCATAATGACTTATTCGCTGCAATTGGAATGCAAAAGGCAAAAGGGAGAGAATATTAAAGGTATGCTTAGAGAAAAAGATAATAGGAAAAGGAAGATAGTGACGGAAGTTCTAGCGAAGTCTGGCTTAACGCATTTCTGTTATCGGGGTGGAGCAGCCGTGAGGGGATGAGGGGCACAGAGACCCCGCGGTGGAGGTTGGTGCCCCTCACCAGGGGGCCTTTCTTTCATCATAATGGCCGGAAATTATAGCGGTATCCAGTATACATACCCTTGTCCTCCCCGAGGCATTGAGGAAGTGCTGAAACATCGTTGGACACAATCGGAACCACTAACGACACGTCCATTGTTGATACCCCGCGGAGTCGGAGAAGTTTACATCATCGGGAAACGGACAATTAATTTTAACTCCCGAATTTCTGGACTCCTCACAAATAAGAACTGGGACCTGGAGTACATCGAATGGTTGCAATAATTTATCTGTGTATTCTAAAACTTCAGAGGTAGTCATGTTGTCTATTCTTCCATCCCAGACATATCATACAAGTAACCATACTCCAAATTCAACCAAGTTCATATACTCCAACGGCAACGGAATTGTGCCAAACAATGCTCCTCTTGTCTACTTTAAAAACACCGGAACACCGTAAATCACCGGAGCTGCGCCGTTCAAATACCGAAGCAAGCAAGATGCCCTCGACTTCGTAACAGCCTCATCCAGAGCAACAGGTCGGTCACACCCAGACTCAGAAACAGAATCCTGGCCAGTCAGATCCTCCTTGACACATCTCGATTTTCCCTTCATGTCTCTCCTCTGTATCTCCCCATTACCAGAAATGAGACCCCACCTCTCAAACGTTGACTTGGCAAAACGGTCAATATCCTTGTCGGTGACATCCCAAAGCGTAGCAACTAAAGCTGGACTGCCCGCATGGATATAGTTCATTGGTGTTCCATAGCATTCATAATCGCCAGCCTCGGTGAGAGCGCCACTGCTACAACCCATGAGAAAGGTGACTGCGCATCGGTCCAACCTCTTGATTGTCCGACCTCGGATATATTGGGCACCACTGCCATGGCCGAAGTAAAGAAGTAGACTTCTAGATTCTAGAGCTTCTTTAAACTCGGGTTCTCCAGGCTCACGGTTGACAATGCTCGTCCAGCCTTTTATGGAAGAGAGATCCTGTTCAAAAGTGCCTTGTGTCGTTTTCAGGTCACCACCTGGGTTAAGTATATAAGTTCCGCTGTTGCGATTGATGCGCAATCCTTGGGATATCTCCCCAGTGTATTGTCGAAAGTCCATAATCCTATCGCGGATACATTGCAAGGATGGCATCCGGGAAACGGGGAGTCCTTGAAGGCATGGCAGTGATTCCCACGGGAACAAATGCAACGCTTTATCGAGGATCAGAATGGTATGATTTGGTTCACCATGTCCCTCTTTCCGAACATTCTCGTGGTAGCTCCGCAGGGCATCGAGCGTATCTACCACCATCATGTCGAAATCAATTTCATCGTAGGCATTGCGTTCTCCATGAAATTGCAGGATATCTACTACGAAGTATAGAAGATCCATAAGGAGATCTTCGGGGTCCTCTCGACTTTCCAAATCCTGGATCCCAGTGAACAGTTCCAAAACGCTTGAATGAAGTGTCAATCTCGATTCTCCCGCTTTGCCACCTTTCCTTCTCGAGGGAAGATGCTTATCGAGAACATTCTGAAAGGAGTTCCCGAAACGAGATAGGAGGTCAACATTTCGAGAAGTGGGCGAGAAGACACCACGGAATCCTCCCAACCAGATATTTTCAATATTCGAAAGTAAGTGCCCTAGTCGTTGATCGAGCGCTTCACGGGTTGCCCACCACTCCTTCCTAGATTGTTTATCCGTTCGGGAGCGGGCATCGTGTGAACTAATATTGGCAAGCTTGATGATCTCTTGCAACTCCTTCTTACCTTCATCGAAGGTGAATTCATCTTCCTCGTCTTCATCATCGGACTCGCCTCGTTTCAGGGGCAAGCGGAGGAGGAAGGGTGTACGATCCTTATGCATTTTTGAGATAACAATATCAGTCCGGTCTGCACTAAGTGACAGAGATATGACATTCCAGTTGTCTGGGAGAATGTCGATATACTGCGTTGTGAAATCAGAACAGGAGTAACTTTGAATCTCCTTCGTCCAGACAGGAGCAGTTGGCCAGCTCAATGGATCAGAGAAGCTAGGAAGTTGTTTATCGATCTCGATGGATAGTTGAGCGCGTTCAAAAGCACTAATACGACCAATTTCTGTCTTGCGTTAGACAGTTTTCAAAAAGAAAAGACACATCAGACAAGACTTACCAGTAACATTAGCTGGAGACACGAGCTCCGCGCCCACAGCCCCAGAGGCAGTGGCATTTGACAATAGAGACATTCTGCTCATTAAACGAGAAGCAGCGTGTGCATCAGCTGTTGAACCACAAGAAATAGCGGCCTTGAAAATATCACCAAGGGGATTACTCGCTCTCGAAAGCATGGTAGCGAAATCATCCTCTTTCTTAGTGGTGCGTGACCGAGTAGTCCCTCGAGTACTAGTCGTTTTCGTTTTGCGTGCAGTAGACGTTTTCTTTGTTCCTGAAGAATTTTCAGGGGAAGCCAAATTTCCAGGCTCTCTTGCTGATGGTTGCACAGACGGCAGAGAAAGTGTGGATTCAGGCAGCACACAATATACGGCATGTGTCGAGAAGCGTCTGATCGTGTCGGCGAGGATGTGCTCACTTTCATCGATCTGAGTGGAAATCTGACTTGCCCTAGACATTGCAAACTGCCATGCATCCTTTAGTAGAGAGAGGGCTTTGTCGAAATCATGTCCTGAAAAAGAGCAGGAAGCTTGCTGTCGAAGGACATCAGCTCTGAGTCGCGATAAAGTGATTGACTGCACTGTAGACGGCGATTCACTGGCCGAATCACTTTGTTTTGTATTTGCTTTTCGTGCCCGCTGAGTTGTAGCGGCCGCCCTCCGAGGTCTCCTGCTTGACTTTTGAATCTCCAGCTTTTCCATCTTTTCTTCAATACCAAGTTCCGGCGAAGACAAATCCAAAGGCATCATCGACTCCGGCCGACAAAGATCAAGAACGGCACGCTCGGCTTCACTGAGAGCACGCGACTGCTGATCGTGTAACCCTTTCGCTTGATACAGAGCAGCAAGGCTAACTCTCAGAGAGACCATCTCAATACTATTATCAAGCTCTTGCGACATTTCTACTGCACCTCTCAGAAGCTCTTGGCCTTCTGATATGTGTCCACCACGGATCCAGTCGTAACCAAGTTGAGCTTGGCAGGCAATCAGGCGGACTTTTGCATTTAAGGTCTTGTTTACCTTCACTGCTTGCTCTGCGTAGTAGATGGCATCCTGGATAAGTCCGCTGTGAGCAGAGAGATGGACGAGATTCATAAGACTGGAATGATGCGAGGCGATATGCGGCCAGAAAGGTGAACCCTCCGAATAACTGTTCGATGTGAAACTATCCGATTTTATGTTGAGATTAGCAACTCCTTCTGTGACGATATCTACTTCGGAATCACAGGTATCACGCTCTGGAGTCCCTTCCCTCTTTTGAGAAATCTTCTCCAGTTTAGCCCAAAGTCTGCAGTTCAGTCGTACTGAGAGTTTAGCGAAGAAGAGAGCGTTAGCCATCGACCCCTGTGCAGAGAAGAACTTCGAATGAATAAGCGCTGTATCTGCGATAACTCTCTCCCATGATATTTTCTGCTGGCCAGTGCTGTTTGTAATCTCTGCCTTCACCTGGCTGCTCTGGCAAAACGTGCGAGCAACTGACAAAGCGGTGGCTGCTTTCTCTAGACTACCAGTCTCGAGCAAATACTCCACATTAACAAGCTTGTTGGACATTACTGCGAGGGGTGAAACCTGATTAGTTTCGATCAACTGACTTGCTTGAGTGAGGAGCGATCCGGGTCTGGTGCAATTTCCAAGTTGACAATATTGCAGCGCTAGTCGAGACTGAATTAGGACGATACTGGAGAGGTCTTTGACAGACTGCAGCTGCATGATATGTAGCAGTGTCTCATAGGTGGAGAGCTGAAGCTTCCACATGCCGCGAATTTCGAGATAATCGACAGTGGCTTTCATCTGGACAATCCAATATTCCGCATCACCGACATGAGACTCGACAGATTCCCAGTCAGAGCAACCCCGAGCCACTTGGATCCAGGATTGGACCACTGCGTCGAGTTCCTCTGCTGCAATATCTCCATGATAAAATCCTAGAGTGAGCCTTAAACACGACTTGAGATGATTCTCGAGTTTAGCGAGTGCTGGATCTTCAAGTGGACTCTGTCCTTCGTTCATAATTCTTGTGCCTTCGGAAATGAGGGATTCCCTGACAGATTCCTCAAGCGACCCAGGGTGTTCAAGCAAGAAGCGTAGGGCGTATATCATGACACGCAGCCGGTGTATGGGATAGGTATCGGAGGTATACAGTGAAAGGAGCGTAGATAGAAGAGAACTCAAGGTTGAACGAAGAGTCTCGTCATTCGAATGATGAGCATGAGTGTCCATAAGCAAGCCCATCTGCCATTCGAGGGTGAATCCTCGTTCTTCCGCCTCCAAAGTCTCATCATCGAATATAACTGGATCGTTGCTGTTTCTGCGTCGCAGCTGGACTCTCAAATGTCCATTGAGAACACGGCCGAGCACGAAGCCTTCGCTTCGCGGATCTTGGAAAGCACAATGGGCAGGCTTTCCAGCAACTGTAGACATGAGATCTTGAAGGATACCAGTGCTGATATGTTCATGAATGGACTGGTGGAATGCTTTTACTGATTCTGATCCAATGTTTCCTTCGGCATAAAGATGCGCAAGCCTCTCGAACTTGAGAGCAGCAAAACCGGTGCTCCGCTCTGCTGGAGAACAATTAAGGAGCAAGTTTGCGGATTGCTTCAGGAGTGGAATAAGCTGCTTATAACCCTTGCCGGATTCTCTCTCTTTAAGGTACCGCGACCAAAAAACGTTGGACAATTTGACAAGAGCGATACCTGTGTTGTCACCCGCGAAAGAATCGTCCTCCATCTGACTTTCCGGCTCAAAGAGTGCAAGAAGGCGTTGGCAATCAGAAAACATAGGCAGGGTCCCCTCCCAGGCAGCTGCTTCGCACAGCACCACCAGTTTTCCAACAGCAGCTGCTGAATCAATAGCGGCGAGAATGATGTTCTTGGATACAGCGAGTTTATGTTGAAACTGCTCTATCTCCTTCGGTTCGCTGTCCTCTGTAGGTTGTCGTCCCACGTAGCGTCTCAAAAACCTTATGAAACCTTGGAGATATTCGATCACTCGTACTTTCGAGCCGTCTGTTGTAATGTCTCCACCGCTGTTCCTAGAAACCGAAGTGGCAAGAACCCCCATTGCTAACTTTTTTAATTTAGCCGCCTCAATTAGAAGTTGTTCCATATCAGTGGTAGTTCCCTTTAACAGGGATCCCAAAGTCTTTGCTGCTTCAGATAGAGACCGTGACACTCTAGCTGGAGAAGACTCATCTGATGTCCTCATTGTTTGGATATGAAGACATGCGATCCTGCAACGAATAATCCCCAGGACGACAGACTGCTCAAGAGCAGGGACACTCAGTATGTCGTTGTATATCGTGAGTGCATTTTCTGTGCATCCTGCTTCCTGCGCCAGTTGTCCTAACACCATATTGATCTTCCGTATAGTACTTGGGTCTTTGGATACTATTGACAGCTTCTCACCATCCCCTCCCACAGCAGACTGCAGCCTGAGTACGGTTCGGTATATTGCGGAGAATTCAGTATTATCAATAGCATGTTCGTTCTGGGAAAAACCCCCCAGAGAGCGTGCTAAAGGATCCCAAAGTTCCTTATTTGATTCACACACGTGACCAGAGACTTTCCACCACATTGTCCGAATTTCGAGTGCAAGAAGCTGTATGTTAAGCGATACAATTGGTTTGATTTGCGATTTTGATACTAGGGAATTTTGGTCACCGTATTTCTGGCTTGACGGGCAAAAGCAGGAAAGGTTGTAGGAGAGTGACTGTAGCTGCATGGCCGCTTTATCCTTTGATAATACTCCAGCCTTGAGTGCGGCCATGATTATTCTGGCCGGACTGCTTGGATTAGATAGAAGAAGTGTCGGGTAGAGCTTCTGGATGGTGGAGGACCGCTTCTCAGACAGAATCAGCCTCAGAGCGTTAGCCTGAAATGACACTAGAAGTCCCAGTGCATTTCCAGTGCTCCCAACATTTTTGAAGGCTAAAAGATCTGCCATAGTTTCGTTAGACGCCTCCTCGCTTTGACTGTTCGTTGCGGTGGACTTCTTCGTACGAGTGGAGGAATCCGCCATATTATCGAGGTGCTGCTCTATCCGTCGTTTGAGGCCTCTCAATTCCTTATACGCCAGATCATTGAGACCGAGAGATATAAGTCTTCCCGCAAGTATGCATGCTCCTTGTTCCAGTTGCATGTTAGGGAAGTCTCCTGTTTGATCTCCTTGTTCGCTCTTCAGCGTTCGCAAACACGACAGTGACAACCTCGCACACTCAGCAGTGGCGAGAACTCCATCTTCAACCATGGCTGTACTTGTTCGTCGCGCATGGCCTAGCTTCGACTTGGTAGGCGATGTCACGATCCGATTTGGTGAGCTTGGCTGTAAAGGCGTTTTGGTGGTTGGGGTCGGTTGAGGCGTGCCAGCAGCTCCATCCGTTATGTGCGCAAGTTGGCGTCTAGAAGCGGGGGTTCTCAAAGCATCAGAGAGAGTCTTGGAAGCAACATTGAAGACTTCGGTGGCCAGTATCAGCTTCTCTTGGCGTGACAGACGCGCTTCGTCTTGAATGTCGCTGGAAGCTTTAAACACGGTGACCTTCGCAGCGGGTTTTGTTTTTGCTGTCCGCGTAGATCTAGAGCGTGTCGATGCCGTAGTTGTTTTAGTCGTTCTTGTCTCTCTCTTCTGTGCGCTCGCAGTCTTCTCTGCATCTGCGTTCGAGGAAGATCGGAGGAGCGTGTGGAGAGAGGAAACAGTAGAATTCGTGCACGATGCTAACGACTTGACGTCCTGTTTCACGGACTCCACGAGGGAGCCCGACAATAATACTGTTACCGCCATGGGTGTATGGAAGGATATAAAAATATGGCACTAAAAGCCATCACATTGAGCGTATTCGAAACGAGTATCTCGTCATGGAGCTCCGTGGTCGAAGGAGGCTGACATAAACTGCGTTGTCGCAGCAACGGACTCTGCGCTATCACCAAACGGGCGATCCAGGAACATCAATGAGCATCGGATCTCCAGCCCCGATGCTCCGACTCTCTGCCGAACGGCCAACACCGGAATATCTACATCTTTTTTCGAGCCCAGTTCCACGCGCAGCAGAGGAAAATTAGTGACCAACTGCCGGTCTCCGCTAGTGCTCATACATCAAAATCTCACAATGGCTACGATGAGAATTCCCTTCAGACTTTTTGCGAGCACCTCCGCGCAACCTCTGAACGTTCTCCGCAATCGCGCCGCTTTTCTTGCAGCTTCGCAACATGTCCGTCTACATTCCTCCGAATCCTTACCGAGAATAGCACAAGCATCGACATGGAAAGCTATATTGCCAAAATCCATGCGAGATTCTCTATCTCGGGACCGTCAGACAAAGAAGGCCACCAAATCAAAAGAGTGGAATCCCGCAACTTTTTACATTATCATATTCACTCTTATCGGCTCACAAGCTATCAACTTGCTACTTCTGAAGAAGGACTATGCGGCATATAGTCGAAGCGCGGATGCGAAGATTAGGCTCTTGAAGGAGGTCATTGAGAAGATCAAAAATGGAGAGAAGGTGGACGTGGAAAGGTTGTTAGGTACTAGAGATGCGCAGAAGGAGCGGGAATGGGAAGAAGGTTCGTCTCTCCTGCCCAGGTTGCATATGCCATATTCTAATGCTCTTATTTTCGTTACCAGTTCTGCGAGAAATTGAAGCAGAGGATTCCCTGTGGCATCAAAAGAAGAGTGAAAAAGAAGTCCAAGCGTCCGCCGAAACTCAGAAGATTGTGCAAGAGCAATCTGAAAAGCCAGCCAAGAGAGGAATAACATCATTCTTCTCCCGCACTAAGTCTCCTGAAAAGGAGGAGAATAAAGTCGAGGAAAAGAAGGAAGATAACACAAATGGGAAGAATCAGCCCCGAAAGCCAGTCTTCTTCTGAGCGTCGACATACCTGGAATTATACCACTTTGTCTAGATGTGGGCTGCCTTTCAATTGAAGGATGGGTTAACCGATATATTGGCTTATCTTCAGCCAAACATTTCGTGTGATAAAATCACCTCACAAATATCCAGCTTTCTTCGATGCACAGACAACCCCGGAAGAGCCGGGAATAGTCCATGTCCTTTGGCAAACCCATTGAAGAACAGTACTGAGGCAAGAATTTGGATGGCCCGAGTTGAGATGAATCTTCCTTTATGTTCCCGACACAGAAATGAAAGATCGTCAACAAACTCAAGGCCCCAGTATCGACCCGCAGCCGGTACAGCCCATTCGATAGTCCCATACCGACCCGTACCGACTGGCTCCGATATTGACCATGATCGTGATATGGACATTAAAAAGGTGACCCGCAGGATTGCGGAACTGCAAAGGAAGAAAAAGAATTCTGTTCCATGCAAGTCAATCGAGTTGACGGAATGAATTAATGTATCCCATCATGATACCCACTCAATCACCAAACTCCAGAGCCATTATTGGCCCACGATGCTTTGACATTACATGTACATGTACCATATACTGTTATACCTATTGCATGAAAAAATAGTAATTACAATTCTAATATCAACCTCAAACCCCTCAATAAAGCATACCTACCACAGATAGCAAACCCTCACAATAACCCACACCCTTCACCAAGGCCGAGGTCCCCTACAATACTAACTACAATTATTATTGACTCACACCCTCCATCAAGAATAGAATAGAGTACTCCAAGGTACGCGGTACACTACATACTCCACAAAAAAATTAAAAAAGCCCCGCACCTATGGCCCCATACCGGACATATCTCGGAGTCGGTCTCACTACCTACCCCTCCATCCTATCCAGAAACATCCGCACCCTTCCCAATCCCAATATCCACAAAACATCATACGCCAGACCGCCATTTAGCCAGTTCGCGCCAACCCGACCCATAGAAGTCTAAAAAGAGAAGAAAAAGGAAAAATAAGTACCTCATTTAATTTGTCTCAGCTTAGACCAAACATTCCCTTCCTTTGGTCCGGAGCCGAAGATGACTCGATGCATTAGATATATTTAATTTAAGCATTTCATTGTCTATTTGAGTATTTTGCTCCGAATATCATGATTAGTGCTGATTGGATACTAGGTATAGTTTATTACTGCTTTGGGGGGGAGGGGGGTCCGTATTTGTTCGGTGAAGATGTATATTCCCTACTTCTGTAATGTGGGTCAGGTCGGATATTTATTTTTCTACACCGTAGATATCATGCCCTGGGATTGAACACTATCAGATAAGAAAAATGTATAATATCTATACTATAGTAATCGCGCAGATCGCATCCACAGAAGCGGTCTTCTAGGAAAATAGAACGATCTAAATATAAACCAGATGGTCGGAGAAAGGAAATAAAGATCTAAGGGAAAACACTTCCTCAGAGGGAAAAAAGGAGACATTGAAAAAATGGAACTCGGCTCCGTTCATTGAATTATGATGGAAAAAAACACAGAAGAATGAGGCGCCGCGCCATAAGAGAACATTTTAGTTACATGCAGCACCAACGGATGGGGACTCGCTAGGAAAAAGGAAAGACAAATGCAACGCAAATGCAGATCGCCACAAGGCGAGGGGGAGCATGTACACCGGTGAAAAGGGGAGGAAAAGAGGATTCTTAGGAATACACATGTAGCGATATGCACAACCCCCTGTCAACTGTCTGCTGTACTATCATCGACGATTCCACCGGCTGTTTGCTGATTTTGGGAAAATAATCCCAGAACTTTGAGATCTAAGTCTAGCTCTAGCCTGACCGGATTCCCATGGGGGAAAAATGAGATAAAAAAGGAAATCACCTTGTACGCAAAGTCTTAATCGTCACTTTTTGATCCGTAAAACTGTTCATTGCTTTGATGTCGAGAGGAACTTGGGCCACTTCTCACCCTGCGGGATCTTCACGCGGCCAAAGTTCTCGTCGATATCAAGGATAAGCTTGAGAGAGTTCCGAGATCTGAGATACGGAAGAGCCGCATTGGCAGCCTGCAATCCGACTCCGGGTTCAAGACTGCCGGTGGGCGAGACGGCGGCCTCAGAGCCAGGCATCGGCAGCCACTTCTGTAGAACTTCATAGGACGCGAGAGTGAAACCGAACTGGGGAGACGAACGGACAATACGAGCTGGACCTCCCTTGAAGAACGCCTTGAAGCCTTCTTCCTTCCAGATAGTCTCCGCGCAGTGTCGCAGCGAAGTGTATCCAGTCTCTCCCTTACGAGCCTCGACTTGGAGACGGGTTTTGATAACATCACATGGGGTGGTGAAGTAAGCTGCCGGCATGCCTGCAATGGCACCGGCGGTCAAGAGCTGTACGACGCCGAGTCTCTTCGTCGGCGACTCCCCGAAGAAGTCGGACTTCAGGTGGAAATATGTGGGGAAATAGATGGCCGAGAAAGGAACTAGCTCTGTCAGACTACATGTTTCCTTGGATTTAAGAAAAAAAGACACCTTACCATCACGGAGAAGACAAGCACTCGCGCCCTTGTACAGACCCACCAAACCGAGGTTCCTCACGATCCACATAGCGGATCGACGAGGAGCACCTTCGACGTTCTTAGCAATCTCACCCTGCACCTGCAGACGGATCTTCACGATCTCCAGGGGGTTGGTGAAGATCTGGTAGATTACGTTAGCGTCGTCTACTCGGAGTAATCTTCCCTTAACTTACTACTTGACAGGCTCCGGCTGAACCACCTGCCAGAATTTCCCAAGGATACCAAATCTTTCCCGTCTGCTTGTCTGTGAAGTGCTCACGAACCAAATCGTTGACGGTCAGCTTGATGGCCTTCTCGGGAGCGACACCGATCAGCTGCGGCAAGACACCAGAGTAAAGACCCAGGAAGCCCTCATTGCGAATAACTTTCCGCGCGCAGTCGATGGAGTTGTTATACAATCTTTCGCCGACATGGGTGCTGCGCTGGTTCTGCATTCTGGTTTTCACGAGGTCAATTGGGTAGACCATAAAAGCACCGAACGCTCCAGCGATACTACCAAGCGCAAAGTGGTGAACTGATTCCAGAATGCTATGCAGGATGGATTTCGTTGTCTCAGTGGCTTTACTAGCAGTTTTTGAGGCTGCTGCGGCAGCATGTTCACCGAAGACCAGGGGGGAGTGCCAGGACGCATCGATGACCTTTGCGAAATCGTTCAGAGAGAGTCTTCCGGTAGGTGCATCCAGGCCAGCAAAATGGAAGAGAACATCAGCCTCCATGGGTGTAAAGAAGGAGAAGCGGGTGATGCGAGCAGCCTCGTTCAGGAAGTCCGTCCGGGTTATCTTTCCATCCTCGCTCTTTCGCGTAGCCTCCCGCAGAACGAGGTCGATCTGATCCATCTCGCGAATGACGTTCTGGAAAGCGCGGACATTGGCATACGAGATCTTGCTGCCAGTAGAGATGTTGCAGAGGCTGGGCAGGTTCTCGAGCAAGTAATCGGACAGCTTGTGTTTGGCGGTGGCCAGAATGATGCGCTGGAATTCCTCCGGTTCAATGTAGCCATCTCCGTCCTTGTCGAAGTAATGGAAAGCCTGGCGGATCCGCTCGCCTTGCAGTCCACGCAGCATCTGGGCAAACTGGGGGTATGTCAAGTCATGACGAGTCTTCTTGGTCCCCGTGTAGAGCGCGGCCCACCCCGAGTTCCAGTCGAAGGGAATGGCATCTGGTCCCTTGTTGAGATTGTACAGTTTCTGGAAGTTCTCAAACGTGACGCTGCCCGTCCGCTCGAGGTCGAACAGACGAAAGGCAACCTCATACTCCGCATCGGGCTTGCTGAGCAGGTTCTCAAATGTGGCCCAGTCTGAGAGGGTTACCCGCCCCGTCTGGCGTCTATCGGCGACGCTGAAGAGGATTCCATACTGTTCGCGCTTGATTTTATGCTATAGGAAATAAGAGCAATCTAGTCAGCCTCCCAGTATGACTCAACCCACGCAGTTGCGTAACACAAGGAAAACCACTGCTGCAGCTTACATAGTCTTCCTCCGCTGGGGCAATGGCATCCACAAAGTCCTCCTCCGTCATGTACAGTTCACCCGTGGTCTCATCCTTGCGCGCATGTTTCAAGAAGTTTGCTTTGATCTGCTGCGTGAGCTGCGGCTCCTCTGACGTCCCCAGGAGCGACGCCTTGACAGTCTCCGTCACACTTGGCATGATGGTACAGACCACTGCCACCTGTCCTTTGGTTAATTGGCCCCTGTCACAACTTGGTCTCCTGTTGCAGTGTGTCCGTTGGGATAAATCAACTTGAGTGTCAGAGCAAGCTAACACCAGCGATTAAAATGCTCAATAGTGTGCAATGGTCTAGTAACAAAGAGAATGAACAGCAGCAGGTGCAGGAACGAAGAAGGACAGACAGCCCCAGGCCAGACAGACACAACGACAAACCACAAGAAGCTGTTCAGGAAAAGAACGGTGGTGATAATGGTCTGGCAGTTTTTTTGCGCCTGCGGGAATCGGCGAAGCTAAACGCCATTCCTTCAGCGCTGGCCACGCGAGTCCCAGCTCGAAAAAAACACTCATTGACGGCGCTCACCGCCCCGGACAGGGGCGTGGGGTCGGTCCAAGCTCCGGTATCCCCGATGACCCTCTGGAGACAATCATTACGGGCTCTAGATACTAATATTAATCATCTAGAGTAGATCACTTAAGAGTTATTCCTACTTAAGTAGTATCTTACGCATGCTAATCATGAGTGATGCATTTCTCATCGAAGTGACGGGATTTGTATCCATCTTTCATGAGGCTCTGGCCGGGAGCTCTAAAAAGAAAAACAGAGTGGACGCTGTTCCTGATCTCTCCGCTGGGACCCATACTACGAAAACAAGGGCCCCGAATCTCGGAGCATGCGCGAGATCTTTTGAGTCGGCAAAACGAGCACACCACGGCACGCTGCCAATTCGGGATCAGAAGACCCGAAAGCCACAGAGAGAGAAAAAAAAAAAAAATTCAATGAGCACGTTCTCTCGGCCGGAAAGATAGAGTTGTAGATAAATACCAGAGGAACCGTGGCTCGTCCTGGCTCTACAGAAGACAATGGTAACATGACCACAGACAGACAGTATGACAACCAGGACAATTCCCTCTCGTCAGAGATGCCTCGGAATCTGCTCGATACATTTCCAGCCCCCCGTCTTGTCCAACATTTACAGTTTCCACCGGGCCTTGCATGCCAGTGATTTACCCGAAAGGCAAACGGGATGCGGAGCACATGCGGGTCCGAAGTTGGAGAAAGACCAGAAACCGAGCCGTCTCCAACATCTGACTCAGTCGGTCTTTAGCCGACACAGGTACAACTTGCACTGTGTCCTTTCAGATCCAGCATGAAGATCGCGGTGATTGTGATCCAATCGATACCCAATCCTGCAGCGATCGTCTCCTCGCATTCATCTTTTTCCTCATCTGATTGAACGCGGGGAGATAGGCCAGGCACCTTCAGCCAAGCGACGCTAAAATTAAACCGAATGAATTATAAGATGCATGTTCACGGGACTTCCCCCCCCCGTTGCTCACCGCTTCCTCATTTTGGGAAAGCTCGTCCGCAATGTTCCTACTCCTGTGCGGCTTCTCTGCCTCGGGGAATCCGGAGTCCCCAGGGAAACGCGCTCAGCGCGCCCGGTCAGGCTTGGGGTTTCATCCCTTTCATTCCAACCCCCCGGGGTAGAGCATACCTGGGGGAACCGCACGGAGGGAACCGCATGGATGATCTGAAAGACCCTGGGTCGGTGTCATCTGCGAATGATTGCGCTTGCTAAGCAGACAGGGAGGACGGAATCGGGCGCTGGCCATCCGAAGTATCTCGAGAAGCGTTTAACAATCAATATAACACGAACGAAATACCCGAGCAGTCGAACCCAGCTCCCGAGATTTCCCTAGACTCATAATCCTGGTCCTTCGGTGCTAGTGCTCCTGTCAAATCCCTTGTTTGGTTCCGGTGAAGCACACCCTGGTCGATGATATCTCACCGCACCCTATCAGAATATCCGCAGACATGCAATGCTATACGCATCTATCCTCATGCAGACCACGCTCGTACCGAACTGCCATTGGTGTAGAACGCCGATATGTAACACATGGCTATCGACTACGTTCAGCTTATACGAAATCCTTCTGCATACTATCATGGACAAGGTTCTAAACGCCTATTGTTTACTGCGGTAATCTGGCCATATATGCATTTCGCAGATACGGGCAATACGTGAAACGAGATACAAAGAATATTCTAGATAACGACCACGTAATATGGTCATATGATCAAGTAAAGTAGCAAAGAGTTCACCTTCAAAAGGTAATTTACTCAACACAAGTTGATTGCTAATTCGATTGAACAGACTATCCATTCTAATTTTTTTTATTGGACGGTTTCTTTTAGGTTAAACCCTGCTGCTTGATTTTATCTGAGGAAAGCGCGCATAGATAGTATATGGCATATATTATAGTAGTAAAGTGCAATGGATTCCCAGACCAGTATTGCGTCAAGTCAATTAAGAAGAAACTTACATGGTGGTGTCATTTACAATAGACATAAGCATACATATACTTCGTTGAGGCGGTCTAGAACCCGAAGACGGTCTAGATGCGGGTGAGGCCCCCTTCGTCTAAAATAACTTTTCTAGGATACAGAACCAACTGTCTACAAGATTGGATCAGAAATGTACAGCCCAGAAAGAACAAACTATTGCAAAATTAAGAATTAACAACATCTAATAAGATGCATACACATACATATACAGAGCAAAATCCTAAACAATCAAAGCGAAACGACCAGTTTGCTAGCAGAAACGCCCTCCTTCAACACGTCCATCCCAGTCTGTACATACTCCAGCCCCTTTCCAAGAACATGAGGCTTTGGAGCAGCAATATACTGCTTCATCTCCAGGGCCTTGGGAAGAAAATCTTTAAAAATCGCATCTCCAACCTCACTCTTCCTGAGCTCACTTCCCCAGACGAACTTTTGCTCAATCCCTGTCGTCCTGGACTTGATCCAAACCGCTATATTGTAGTACACATTTTTGACTATGAGAGGAAGAAGACCAATGAATCCACTTCGTCTGATTTTAGGTAGCCCGGCTCCACTGATGTTGGTGATGAACTTCCTGCCGGTGGAATGGTATAAGATGTCCATACAGGCAAGTACAGAGCCTTCGCCGATCGCCATGGCTCCGGCCATGGTCTTATTCTTCACGGCGCTGATTATGTCCTGGACTGTCGTTGTCTTATTGTAATCAAAGACTTGACTCGCTCCTAACTTCTTGACGTAGTCGAAATTCTTCGGTGATGCGGTAGTGATCACTTCATAGCCTGCCGCAGCGGCCATCTGGATCGCATTGCTACCAACGCTAGTTGACCCTCCCCATATCAAGAGAGTCTTGCCTGTCGATTTCCGCGGAGGTGCCGTCGGCAATTGCAATGCTAGGTACTCCTTTACAAAGAGCCCAGAAGCCGCTGTGGCCAAGCAGAGCGGTAAGACTGTTGCATCTTCATATGACAAACTGTCAGGAATGCGAGATGTGACGTCGTCCATGACAATAGTATAGTTTTGAAAAGCGCCTTCTGCCGGGTTATTGCGATCGCGATCCGTGGATGCACATAGAGCAATAACCCGATCGCCTACTTTGAACTTGGAGACTGCGTTTCCGACTTCGACGACTTCACCTGCAAGATCGAATCCCAAGATGGTAGGGTATTTCAACCAGTTAAAGACAAGATTACCCAGGTCTTGGATGATCCAGTCTACTGGGTTGATAGCCACGGCACCATTCTTGACGACCAACTCATGACCCTGGGCTGATGGGTATGGAGAGGACTTGACTTCTAGTGGTCTGGCTTGTTTGGCAGTGAGCCATGCTGCTGTGTTGGAGGGCATGGTGGTTCGAAATTGCCTGATAGGCGCACAATTGATTAAAAAAAATAGTGATGATTATATAAATTACTTGGTACATGACGACTATATTTATACTCAAAATAATTACTGTCTTCATTATATTTTATTCTACTGCCTAGATGAAGCAATTGTACAGATAATCACACGACGCATATTGCTGTACGGTTACTACATCGGTGTTATCCCTTATGTCCGAGAAGGATTAAGTTATGGGAGTATAAAATCCCCCGAACCGGAGTCCCGGAGCAACGTTCCTCTCCGTACCGTATTAATTTGGGGTTGGGACTCAATGAGGCACTCTGAGAGCCACGTATCTCATTTAGAACATTGACTATTTGTACAGTTGTAGAGCATGGAGACAATATCGGGAGCTATACTATACTAGCATTCGGAAGTAAATACTCTTGGTTGCCTAATATTCCAATCTACCGAGATCCATCGCTACTTTTAAGCTAAGAAACCAATAAAGGACAGGCCTGCTGTTTAATCAGCCTCCGCAAACAAACGGATACCTTTCATATTCTACATAACCAAAGGAGATACATACGGGCAAAACCTGCTTGCCTGTTATTTGGGAGTAAATGGTATGTGTTGCAGCCTCGTCTTCAATTTGTTGGCCGGGAGCGGACATTACCAGGATATTTCGATCTGGAGTTAAGTGCGCGGGGGAACAATTGCTCTGACTGTCGAACGAGGGAAGCTAGCTAGATGGACCGAGTGATGAGTTATTTTTAGTTCTGTGGAGGAAGGATTCTACGGAGAGGAGTGTACATTTGGATCTAATCCTTGTGAGGCTATATATAGAGATCTAAAAGGTTCTTGATCGGAGATCTTAGAAGATCCTACTTTAAATTGGTAATGGAAGAAGCAAAAAAGATTCTTAGTCTAGTCACATGCAGATAAGATAATAAGGAGTAAGTAGTCGACCTCATCTATTCATGCTTCCAAGATTTTAGGTTGGAAGATGAATAGTCTAAGCATTTCTTTAAGTGCTAGTGCGCGACGATCCAACAATTTCCTACGCGGCATCAGTAAGACTGCGAAACCTCCCGTCGAATTTGAAGGTAAATTCTATCATTTCATAAAACAGAGTCACAGGTTGTCAAGAGGAGAATGTAAATGATTCGATGCAACTCTAATCTGGAACTTACACTCAGTCGCGTGGCTGCGGCATGTTCGTTCTCGATGTGCTCGGCTATATCTGAAATAATGTTGACCGGCCCACCTCGCTTGTAATTAAAGTTCTGTAAGGAGCACCAACTATCTACTAACGTACTAGACCCAGGGAATCTCAGATGCTTCGCTGCGAGTCAAGATCTGGCCGGGGTTCCGGCGGCTTGTTGCCTAGAAGCTTTTCTGTTTTAACTTTTAGTTCTTTAGTGGTCGGGACATGTACGAGCTTTATTTGGGTTGAATTGGCACGACTGCCTGGTGCATATAAAGGTATGCCTGGGAATCAATAGTCCACAGCAAACTTTTCAATATTATCCACAATGGAATCAACATCCCAGGATCATCTGAATTTGTATAGCGATAAGGAGTCCATGCCATCTTCCAGATGGTTCTCCACCCTGTTAACCAACGCTCGGCTCACCTTTAATACATTATCCTACGTGTTAATTGCGATTAATATCCTGATTTTCCTCTACACTTTCCGGAAGCCGAGGATAGTCTATGTTCCACAGTCAGTGAAACCGCCCGATACATTGTCTGAAATGGAAGAGATATCGGACAGAGAAAGTGTATCGTCTCCGCCTCCCGCCGACATTTCCGTATCTCGCACTCCTTATAATGAAGACACAATCGTCAAGATAATCAATGAGATTTACAATGTTTACTTGCAATTGAACTATGCGCCGCAAAGAGGGATCGTCTTTCCTCCACAGGGAGGTCACAATATCAATGAGCACCTCTGTCGTGAGCTAGGCCTTGATCCCGCCGTCATCTCATTGATGAAACGAATTCCCTACCCAGTAGCCTCAGGTTATGCGTGGGAAATTCCATTCGCGCCATACTCGCGTGCCTTTGTCTATTTGGAAGATGATGAAATCCGTGCTGGTCGTGATCCAGAGCAGGCGGATATGCTAGAAGAATTGAGATTGGATTATCTCCTCCCTCATGAGATCGCTTTGACTTGTTCAATTGATGAGTCAACAACATGGGTTCTTGATACGAAAGAGAGTGCGTTTCAAAAACACCAATCCTTCATTGTGAAATAAATGCACTAAAATATCCTAGACACTATCCGCGCCATCGACTTCAACCACCTTCCACCAGGCCCTGGTGCTCCGAAGGGATGGAAGTTCGAAAAGCCCGACGACAAGGAATATTATCGGAATTATTATGGTCATCACGAGCCTATTTTCCTCGCTTCATTCTTGGACAAAATAAAGTCTCTAGAACTTATCCCTGGTGGGGGAAGAGTTTCTCGGGACTTTTATGATAAGCATTCGCCTGATGAGGTGAGTACTTTGCTTGCTTTCTTTTTCTTTTTTTATGATACCCTTGTATTATGGAGTACTAACCTCACTTTCTTGAAGTATTCGGTTGTTAAAAAGCTTCTACAAGAGGAGTATGGCTGGCCGTATGAATTCAGGGAAACGGACTGGAAGGCCAACTCCAATAAGATATGGAAGAAACTTTTAAATAAAGACAAGGAACACGAAGAGGACGAAGAAGACAACGAAGTCGAGTATGATACTGAGGATGAAGACGAGTATTAGATATGGTGTGATTAATATTGCGAATCGTTTGTAGTGAGTGGATTGTACAATTTCTTTACATTCCTTTAGGAGACTATCGAGTGAAGTATTTCTCTCTTTTTAGTGTACAGGATGGGGAATTAGATTGTGAGATCGATGTCAGCCTTCTTTTTCTGCTACTTCTGTATCTGCCTATTTGTAAATAAAGAAAGATTATTTGTACAATAACAGAACGAAACATGTTCTATCGTATTTATTTTCTTTGATTTTTGCATGCAGAGATCTTCCCGGGCGTGTTGTGTTGGTGACATCGGAAGCCCTAGTGTCTTCCTCAGATAGCAGGCCCAGGTAGAAGTATTATAGTAGAGTAATATGTAGGATTTTGGTATCTTGTAGTCAATGCAGTGGTATGTGTAAGTCTTATCCTCTAATTCCTCACTAAACGGAGGAACTTGTGTGTTCGTGGAAACTGGCCTCCGACGGTCGCATTTCTACCTTGACGCCCCCAAACCAATCGAGACCACCTCATCCAAAGACAAAATCATCGTTTTCTTAATCACACTCACGTTACAGTGTCTATTTGATGGTAAGCCCAAGAATTTATTCCTGTTCTCTCAATAGAGGTTCTGAGACTTCTGAGATCTGTGCGCTGCCGTCCTCAGGCTTCTCCAGTCGAAGAAGCCGAAAAAGGAGGTTTTCGATAGGGAGAAGAATTAAGATGAATCTATTCCAGTGCCAAGCTGCTGCAAGCACGCAGGTACCAATAAAAGCATCAAGAAGGAAATGGTTGGCGGTTGCGACGATGGTAAGGAGCATAGACATCGGCCACAGCGGAGCAATGCAGCGCAGGATCCAGTGGGGACTGAACTTGCACAAGGAAATAGCGATTAAAAGAGAGTTCCCGAAATGCAGAGATGGCATCGCTGCGATTGTTAGCTGGAACTTGTTATTAGTCCAGGTTGAACCGCCATTCTCTTTACTGTGCAGGACATCTATGAAGCCGTATTCTTCTGGTAGAAGACGTGGTGGCATACATCGCCACGCAGTAATGATCACAAATGCGATCACATTTTCCATCGCAATTGTTCGTCTGATGTTCTGGTATTTGTCACGCGGGAGGAAGGTATAGCAATAAACGAGGAAGACTACCCCCAGGACGATGTGCGAGTAATAAATTTTAGCGAGGATCTGTACGAGCCATGGCATCTTCTCGAGGACAAATCTCTGGACGGATAGCTCTACATCAACGTGTGTAAGATTTTCGAGCCAGAGGATCTGAGTAGCATGGTGGTACGCCCGATCGAAGACAGCCTCATTGCCAGCAATGACTCTCGCGGACACTGCTCGTAGGCCCTGGTAAATCTAGAGCATCCAACCGCATCAGCTTAAAATTTCCGCGAACATATCTATAGTGGAAGTAGGTAATATCCATACCCAGTAGGTCAAGAGCCAGTACCAGATCTCCATCAAGAAGGGAAAGTACGCCAGTAGACGAGAATGGACGGCCTTCCGGCGTCTGCGCACACTACGCTCCGTAATAGTTCCATACTTATAAACCACATCCTCATCATCCCTGTCTTCTTCTGGATTGACAGTAACGGCAGGTTCCTCGAGATCTTCGCTGCTCTCTGGGGGCGCGGATGCCTTACGTCGATTGATGATTGTTCCCACCGTGAAAGTGGAGACAATTGCTATATAATATTAATTAGCGTCAGCGATGTTGTTGATTTTCTACTTCATGCCTAGTTGATATTATAGAATTCAACGTACCCAGTGGTTCAATAACGTTCTTCAAGGACATGTTCGGTACTGTCGCGGTCAGCGCGTTGTAGCCTGTACAAAAATAGAGTTATAGTTCACAAGACCGCTGACCGCAAAGAGAGAGCCAAAGGTCAGGATCCTAAGGAACAATTAAAGGAAAAGAATAAAGGTAGGGAAAGATAACTCAAAGAGAGCTGTTCATACACGGATCCTTGGGCTAGAGAAGTCCTACGTCAGCCTTTCCAGGCCGCGAATGAGTGTGCTTCGGTACGTGGAATACCCGCCTTGACGCCAAGGCATAATTACATGAATAATCCATTCTCATACAGGGAAATGATTCAACGAGAGTTTGAGTAATCGCAGAGGCTCAGAAATGCGGCAAATAGACTCTAGGAAGTGGTCTAGTTCGTTCCCTAGGTACCTCAATGCGGAGCTTCATCGAGCACACGACACCTTTTTGACGGAGGTCGACGGAATGGCCAGCGGTCACCATCTTCGGGACCAACCCAGATCCAGTAAAAGGGCCAAGTCTTCAGCCCTGCTGACGGTTGCTGATGACGATCATTCCGCTTAGGAAACTTTGCACGCGCCCAGCTCATACCATGAAAGTCACTTCAGAGCAAACCATAGCCTTGTTAAGTCCTAGTTCCTTCCGGGAAAAGTCCAGCACTAAGGGGCCAGAATCATGCTTATTCATATTTTAGGTTGAAACCATGGCCTTCCTCCAGAAGCAATAAGTGAAATTTCCGTCACCAAACCATCTTTTTGCGAGGATGCTTGAAAGCATAATCTTGTGCACATAAAACCATATCTTAATGCCTCATGTACGGAGAACTCTCGCGATCGTCGTCCCGCTTTCTCTTTAGGTCCTACGATGATAAACCATGTGGAAATTTATCTTAGGACCGACGCCCGAGACCCACAATGATCTTATGACGTTCGTACATCACCATGACTGGCTATTACTGAATTTTTCGAGATAAGGAACAGTTAATATTAATATGCCTATGTATTACACCCCATGATTCCATGAGAAATCTGTCACAGTAGGCCTTCTTATTAGAGTCGCTTAAAGATGTTTCCTTGAGGTTTGCGTGCCTAATATTTATAATCTTGTAAGCGTGCTTACCCGCAACTACAGTCGGAACTGATCCTTTCATGGTCAATTTAAGCGAGAGACATCCACAGTTATACAATGAAGGACCGAAAATGTGTTTGACCATGTCGAATCACATTGTCTATAGTTCCAGGAATTGTTCCATCTATCATGTATCTCGGTACTCGGAGTTCGGAAGACGAAAAAGCGGACTCATAATCTCTCGGTGTCTTCGCTACCCGTTCCGTGAAATGGCGGTAGAGGTGAACCAACCCATGTGGATTTTACACAATCACCCCATGAATACAATATATTGCTGGCAAATAAGTACTATATATCAATATAGCCGAAGCTAAGGAAATTAATAAGATGGTCTTGCAATTCGTAAGTGGATAGAAGCCAATTAACTATATTTGGTGGGCGGGGACGAAATGGCGCTACCAACGGTCGAAAACTGTCGCTCGTAGCACTTTCAAATCGTGGCTACCGCAAGCTCCAGGCTTATACAAGTTGATCAGTTGAGTATTTTAGCTACTAGTTAGATGTTGAAAGGATAGGAAAAGATGTTCAGTTCTAGGCGGAATGAGTGTGCAGGTATTTCGCAAGCGTCCGGACGGAGCGCGGCTAGGCTCCCCTGACTAAACAGAAATATCGCGTTCAAAGGATCGTACATATACTTTTGATCTACACCTATCCCTTTGTTTCCATCGAGTTCTTTTACAAAACTGAACTTAATTCATCCCTTGTGGTCATCAGCTCATGTAGGCATCTTGTTTGCCCATAGGGCTCGATAAGGATGCCGAGATCACTCCCGCTGCTACGCAGAGAGATCAAGTACTCCGCCGCAAAAGAGCAAGAGACCAACGTCCTGCACTCACCAGGTTACTGGGAACAGAAGGCCAAGTTTTTCGGTCAATTGTATAGAAATCGTGACTCTATTGAAGCTGCTGCTCTTCGTCATCTTAGCCTTGGCTCAGCTGGAACTTGTTACGTAGGTAAACCGGATGAGTGGCTGCATGGAAGTTTCAATGTCTGCATTCCAGTCACAGTTAGTAACAATAGAAGAAACTGTAGCAAACAGTTGATAATTCGGTTTCCTCTGCCGTATCGAGTCTGTGAAACTTTTCGCCCGGGAAATGCAGATGAAAAGCTTCGTTGAGAAGCTGGAACGTATGCATGGTTACAGAATTATTGCTCTTCCTCCCAATCCCACAATTATATAGCTTTGGGCTTTCAACCGATGCAATAGTATATGAATATCTGTCTCTGATATTGCAAAGCTTTACTGATTAACGCTAGTTTACGGTTGAAAACCTCTCCTTCACAAAGCGCCTATTTCACTCCATCCGTCGCCACATGTTGTCATGGCTAGGATGCCGGCTTTCGTCTCAATACGTTCCTCATCAGAGCAGGAATCGGCTCCTAGATAAACTAGCACTGTCTACCTACTGATTGAATATATTGATGGAGCGCAGGGGAAAATGCTGTCGGAAACGTGGAATGAAAATATGCATGATACGAATTTGCGGAAAACCCTTTTACAGGGTCTTTCCCGCATCATTCTAGATATCGCCCGTGTGCCCCTACCTCGAATCGGCTCTTTTACTATAGAAAAAAATGGATTTTTGAGCTTAAACAATAGACCGCTCACACTTTGAAATCCAACAGCTTGAAAACGAGTCTATCCCAGTTGAGATTCCGTGTGACATTACTTACACTATCGTGGACTCCTATGTTCATGACATTCTTGCATTTCATGATAGCCGTTTTGTTCATCAACCCAATGCTGTGAATGATATGGAAGATCGTTTGTTTCAAATGGCCGCTTTAACATTCATGAAGACTATATCTTGTCAATTCTTTCGGCCAGAGCTCTGCCGAGGACCCCTTTTTTGAGCCTCACAGACATTCATCAGTCTAATATTTTTGTCGACGAGAATTGGAGCATCACATTCTTGTTTGACCTAGAGTGGGCATGCTCTCGACCAGTCGAAATGATACAATCTCCGTATTGGCTTACGGGCCAACCCGTGGACGCAATTGACGTAGATAAGTACGAGGATATCCGCGAGGTGTTCATGGAGATCTTCAGAGAAGAAGAACAGAAATATTTAACCAAAACAGAGATGTCGGTACCGCTTTCAGATATTTTGGAAGGTGAATGGAGGGCGAGAACCTTTTAGTACTGCCTTGCTTTAGACAGTCCTACAGGGCTTTTCAGACTTTTCTACAACCATATACAACCAAAATTCGTAAAGGAACATATCGAGGACCTCTCATTCTTTAAGATCATTACGTCTTATTGGACTGTCGATACAAGGAAATTCATTCGCACAAAGATCAAAGACAAAGAAGATTATGACATGAGGCTTCGTGCTGCATTTGAAGATTGAAGCTTAGATGCTAGAAACAAATAAGTATAGCCGTGATGTAATTAGTAATTCTGAATTGATAATATTATTAAATCAATTATGTACTCATGGGGATATCTATTTTGACTGAGGCTGGAACTCGAACTTAAACTGACGAAAATGATCAAGGGAGGGGACTGAAAGCAGTTGTAACTCGTAATAATCCTTGCATATCTCCTAATTTATTATCGTATGTGACAATCTCGGGAAATTATCAGCCTTCCTGCACTTTCCCCTGACTACGGCCTCGAATTCTTATACGCTTTTTGACAAACTTTCTTCATGAGTTTCGGACTTAGGGATTTACATCGGAGATGTGATTGAGGTGCAGCTTGGCCTTCGGGTTGGCCGAGACTGGCGAATCTCGGTCAACGGGAACTGAAGCCCAGCAGCGATTGGACCTCTCATTCTACTCAGACCAGGACCATGATAGTGATATCTTGCAGGAATGCAGGTTGTACGAGTTGATCGGAAGTGATATCTCTTGTCTTGTTCCAAATCCTCCCAAGACTTCCGAACTAGAGGCCCATCCAAACCAGAGGCGATTCCCCACAAAGCTGAGTTCAAAGAAAATCCAGAGATACAGACCTCTCTACGATCAAAGATCTAAGATGGTTCGATTAAAAAACCACCATATTATATGGTGGGGAAGAAAGGATTCAGACGATACATCATACCTGATTATTGTGGTTGGCACACCAACTGAAAGGAGGTGTAAATTCTGAAATATCTTATCAATTCCACTACTCCTTTGGCACGTTCTATGGCGTATATCACCTACAGTAGTGGACTTCGTCTGTATGTGCAGAACCAGCGGACATTTATTGTTCACTGCTCTAAAGTTTGTGGCGTGTGCACCTGACATCCTTAAGACATGAAGTTATTGATCTCGTCACAATCACCAACCTTCTGCAGAGATTCTCCAACCACACAAACCCGATCTTTGAGCTATCATTGGATAATAAAGAGAGGTGAAGAACAGTAGTTGGATGTGACTCAAGTTGGAACGTGCATCGTCTCGCATTCGTCCGGCGCTTAGATAGCAATGAAACATCCTCATTGGCAAACAAGAATATCCCGCCCGCAAGCCACCAGGGTCTCTCCGCTCTTCACAGGGCCCAACCACCATAGAATCCATCACACTCCAACAAACCATCCAAGCTTTCCTGACCTTTCCTTCGCTACCCCTCTTTGATTTATATAACCCGGCGCGTATCCTGCGCTTTCTCCTCCTCTCTCTTCCAGACACTGTCTGTGTTGGAATTTTTCTAATTTCCCCCCTTCTTGTTGTTTTCTATTTTCGTCTGCTTCGTTTGGCTGGTCCAATCGAACAGTGCCATTTGCACCCTGCACATAATCAATCGCCCAAGCACCGTAGTCGTTCTTACGTCAATAATACCCATATCCAAATCTCCAGGGAAGCTTTGTTGATCAAAGTTTACTCTGAAAACAAAACAAAAAGCGTTTTTATCTTCATCTCAATAATTTATATCTACTTCCCACATATAATTCAATCTTGTTGAGCTTGTCAATAATCACCATGTACACCGCTCGCGCTGCCAAACCAAAGCTCTCTCTGAGCATTTCCGCCGTGGCTCAGAACGCTGGTCGTCCGTCACTGACGCTCAAATCTCCTGGTCCGGTGCCTCGCACTCCAACTTCGCCTTCTCCTCTCAGCCCGACGGCGAGGAACACGATTGCAAACCAGCGCGGCTACCCGACGCTGCAGGTGCCAACATACTCTTACGTGAACTCGAGCTCTTCGAAAAGCATTCTGAAGAAGAGCGCAAACTCCGCCTCCAGCAGGGACAAGCGGATCCAGTTTCAAAACAGTCCGACTGTTTACTGCGTGACTCCCATCGAGAACAAGGAGGACGTCTACGGAGGCCATGTCAAGATGTCGCGCGATGAGCGACGATGGGGCCGCCACGTGTGATTCAGCCAAGATTCTGAAAGAATAAACCAACTCGATACAGTCACGCGCACGAGAGAGAACCAAGATGGCCCAAATGAACCTTTTCAGAGTCTCATGAGTCGGTACCAACTCGCGAATGCCGCGCCCGGCTCCGATCCTTCAAACGCGAGGACCTCCCGCTTCAGGCTGCAACTCTATAAGACCTGAAATGAAATTATACACGCATGGAAGGATTCGGATTCACCAGATGAACCAAAAGCTGACTTTGATTGCGAAAGCTCTTAGTTGGGAAAAAAAAGCCGGAAACGATAGAAACGCAATTATGGATATTATGATGTGATGCCCTAATCCCCCGACTTGTTGCTTGCATATGCAGATGTAAATAGGAAATAAACATGACAGTCGTTACCGTACATCTATAGCAGCTGATCAGTTCTTGTAGTAGTTTGTAGTGGTTTATGCTTGCAGGCATCTGTTGCACGTGCCTTCTTTATGCGTTAGTGTAAATACTTGTCTGATTTTGCTCTTATAAGACTACATGATTTCATCTGATAATGCGAAAGAGAAAAAGCACTAAGGGTCCGGAGATGCCCTTGTGTCTACTACTAAGTCAACATAAATGCAGCGTACCCAGTTTAGTTAAGTTAGGGCACCGATCCAGGGCTCAAGTGGCCCGTGCGAGATCGGATTTTACTGCGAACTTCCGGAGAAAGACATCGCGGTCGCGAAACTTTTATTGAGGATATCTTAACAGCACTGCAATTTCTCCACAAAAGTCTTTTATTTTTCGGTTATCTTTTTCTAATGTTGCCCTGCTAAAAGTACAAATGTTGAACTATAGAGCAGTGGCTCTTAGACTGCGCAGGTTTCGTGGTTCTGCTGTTTCCATCCCTGCGACTTCTCGCCGGAGCTTGCTCACACTTGCTATTGAAACTTCCTGGTATTAAATCTCTACCCTTGACCCGAGAACATAACTTTTGTAGTTTTTATGTTGCGATAATTCATGGAAATATCTTACTAATTCTGATCATTGGTCTTTTAGTGACGACACTTCAGTTTCAATTGTCGAGAAACATACCCGGGCACCGGACAGCTCAGCGACGGTACACTTCCTCGAAAAGATCACGGCCGACACGAGGCAGTATCGGGGAATCCATCCGATAGAAGCATTGCAGTCTCATCAGGAGAATCTTGCAAACCTCGTTGAGAAGGCAATAAAGTCTCTGCCGCCTGTTCCGGAAGGTCGGACATGCAGGTCGATAACGGATAGAGATGGAAGCATATCGCGGAGGATACCGGATCTTATATGCGCGACGAGAGGCCCTGGTATGAGGTCCAACCTCTCCGTTGGGTTGGATACAGGTAAGGGCCTCGCTGTAGCATGGCAGGTACCTTTCATTGGTGTCCATCATATGCAGGCTCACCTTTTGACTCCGAGACTGGTATCTGCTCTGGCCACAGGGAAGGGAGATAATGAGCGGAGGAAAAGACCTGGAAAAGCACACCCAGACTTTCCCTTTCTGTCCATATTGGTTTCTGGTGGACACACTCTTCTGGTGAAGTCTAGCTCCATCACTGATCATGCCGTCATGGCATCAAGCGCGGATATCGCTATTGGAGAAGCTCTCGACAAGGCAGCGCGTCTGATACTTCCGGAGTTATTGCTCGAAACGGCGAATAACACAATGTATGGCAAGATGTTGGAACAGTTCGCATTCCCTAATGGTCCGGCGGATTACAGCGATTATCGGCCTGCGATGACTCGTGGAGAAGAGCAAATCAAACGGGAGAGCCCTTGGGGTTGGTCTATTACGACTCCATTTGCAAACACACGGCAATTGCAATTTAGCTTTTCGTGTGTACCAAGCACAGTGACAAGGCTTTTTGCAAATAGGGAAAAGACCAACCAACTCACGTCCGATGATGAACGCGTTGCCCTTGCACGGGAGTCGATGCGCGTATGCTTTGAGCATCTCGCTTCGCGCACTATCATCGCATTGGAAGCTTTGAGGGATCAAACAAGCAATAACGAACAGATCAATACTCTTGTCGTCAGTGGTGGAGTTGCAGCAAACCGGTTCCTCATGACCGTACTTCGCTCATTTCTTGATGTCCGCGGGTTCGGACATGTCGATCTCGTTGCGCCCCCACCATATCTATGCACTGATAATGCTGCTATGATTGGCTGGGCAGGAATTGAAATGTTCGAGGCCGGGTGGCGCACCGAGCTTAGTTGTCGAGCTCTGAGGAAGTGGTCACTGGATCCGAGCTCTGACGACGGTGGTGTTCTGGGCCCTCCTGGTTGGACAGCGGTTTAAGATACCTGTCAGGAGCACGTGTCCGTTATACTCCTTAAGTGTTTAATTTTTTTGCCTTGGGTGCATTCAATACGATCACTCTGTATCCATATTTATCGATACCCTCCACTTTGTCGATTGTCTCAAGTCTCCTTCATTGGATCGTTTCGATGCATCAAAAACTGTAAAATAGCATGTACATAGAATATAGATGAAAGGAGCGAATTGGAAGGGAAAAGGCCGTGGTGGTCATAAAATGGGAGCATGTCGTGCAAGGGATAAATGTGTAAATAGAACCGCTCAGTTCCATCTCGTGAAAAATGACAGAAATCATAATACATGTGTTAAAAGAAAATATCCATAATATAATAATAGTTTCCAGTTACGAGAGGAGTTGGTCCAACCTTGGCATCGAATTCTTCTTACCGCGAGAGTCATCTTCCCTATGCTGAGCCTGGATGTTGTCGCCGTGCATGTCTGCATGATGCTTCTCGGCATTATCGGGCCTCGTCTTCCGCGTACTCTTCAAAGATCTGAGGCCACGTCCGAAGCACTAATACTAAAATTAATCATGCAATCGTGATAGCAGTATATGGTGACACGCATAATATGAGAAAAATTAGTAAAGAAAATTTGAATGCACTTACGGCTTTCTCAATATCCTCCCATGGTTCATCCATAGCATCGGCTAGTGGTTTCCATATCTGTTCGCGTAGTTGCTTATAAAGGACGCCAAGCTTTTCGAACTTTTCTTCGTCCCAATCATTCCCACGTTTCTTTGCGACAAGCCGCTCATATCTTTTGCGACACGCATTTGGTGTCTTTAAAGGAAAATGCTCCCTCTGGATTTGACCCCAGCCGTGACCCTGTAAACGAGCATTGAGAAGGATATTGTCCTCTTCATCCTGCCATGGTCCTGATGAATAAGAGACCTGCCCTGATAATCTGTCAGGTGCAGATAGTTGTGCGTGATGCTCTTCTCTGTTTGGGGAGAGATGGGCAGGGATGATGGAAGGCTTGCTTGCTGTCCGTTCCGATCTTCCCCATGGAACGGGTAGTGTGTTAGGTCGTATTGGCCTTCGGTCCGTATAACTCGGAAAGGCACCCTGCATCGTATATCTCATTCCGGTCACCCCAAGAAGAATTGATTCTGTAGTACTAACTTCTCTTGTTAGTCTAATAACAAGCCTCTTGGGAAAGCTAACATACAGAATGCTGATTGTTCAGTCTAGAGAATCTATAAGAGCAGAACTATAAACTCGGCAGCTGACCGAATCCACAGATATTATCACTCGGTCATGAAGACTAGGTATGCTGATGAAAAGACTGGATCGAACTATTTTCAGTAGAAGCGCCCTTTTTTGAAGTATAGCAAGAGTCGAACTGTGAAGAAAACCAAAAACATATATATCCGTATGGAAGAGTAAATGAAAATAATTCCTGCTCGAAAAAGCGATCTTGGTAGTTGTGAAAAGAGCTAAGTGCTACCAACGAGCGAGATGGTAGTTTTTTTTTATTTGTCCTGTCTTCCTTGTCTCTTTCCTGGTCTATTAGATATGGTGGAGCCTTCCGCGATATACTGAAAACCACCTAGCCTTGGGGTCGAATGCGTCGATAACCGCCGTTCGAAGAAAACCAGGCAGTAAAATCCTTGAAGCAGTAAAATGGAGGGTGGATCAAGGATACTATGAATAATTCATGATCTTCAGCAGAAACAGTCTCTGACCACTCAGCACATTCCTCCTGCGGTCAATCTGCAGGTCATCCTTGGATGGCGGGAGTACAGCCCTTCAGGTGGATGGCCTTTGTCCTTCAAGGAGCCGCGTCTCCCACATCCGTAGATATAGACCCTCTTCTGCACGAGCAAGGAACACACATACGCATCTTCTATCGTCATACGGGCGCAGCAGGGTCTAGTATGACAGCTGCACGAATGCAGAAAAAGCAGATGCCATCCACGATTTTATGTAGACACTAGCTCAGGAACATGGTGGGGGCCAGATGGTGGCGGCTGTCTGTTGGACCCTTCGCACTTCAGGACCGCTTTCAAACCTCAGAGATGGAACAAGATGAGCAGGCGTTACGAGATTACGGCGGGTCTATCAGTATCCTGAGAGGACACACGCACACCACCAGGCTGAATGTTCTCAGCCTCGAAGTTCAGGCTCCGTGTTTCAAGCAAACTCTTTTCCTTACTGTTGCCACTCATTCTTCTCGTTCCTGCAAGTTGCCCGTCGAAAGATCTCAGCTCACCTTACGTCGAACACCAGCCACCACACCTTGTTCGAGGAATCAAACCGAACTTGGAATCACGCATGTTGAACTATTTTGGGGGTTAGTCCCACTCTCTTATTCCAGGTCAATTCTGTAATAAAGCAGCATATTTTAAAACTAATAAAATCTGCTGTCACAAAAGAAAAATCTTGAAGGTGCACCACCTAATACTCCCATGCAACATATCACTCAACTCATTACAGAATTAATGGTATGACTTATAGTAATAAAGAACCAAATTCATGGAGTACGCCTTCTTGCGGGATGACTTCCACCATTAACCTTCCAGGAAAGCACCTACTGCACAAGCAGGTGGGTGGGCAAGGTTAGATTTAGCTGAATTCTCTTGTCTGTCTCATAGAACCCTTACTTGATTTCTTGTAGTTGTCAGCTAACAAACAGGCTGTATGGAGATGTAGGTGTGTTGCAGATCATTGTTTTCGGCGCTTAACGGACGCTCTTGTACGGTGAGCCCTGCATAGCCTGGTCGAGTATTGACGCCGGACTGTCAAGATGAAGGGTGTCTTTACTGTGCGGAATACGCGTCCTGCTCATAACTATTGCAATCTTCAGCCCACCTACGGTCTTTAGGTGGCCACATCGAGCCCCGCCTTAGGCGTCCACGACAAAGGAGCCTTTCTGTGGGGATTTAAAGCTGGACCATCGGGCAATTCGCTTCTCCGCACACTTGGGAAGATGCAGTCTACGAGCGGTGCGAAAATGCGAAAGTTGGAACGGAAACGAAGATGCTCAATTGGTGAATTCGTGGATATGACTGGCAGAGAACTCGATTATCAAGCGCCTTGTTCTAGGTGTGTGCGGCCTTTGACGCTTCTTCTGCCGCCACAACCCTGGCTCTCCCCGCTTTCTCGCCAATCATGAACCCTTCTATTAAAAGCACATCTGCTTATAGCGCCAATCTTTGTGTTCAACAATATAGCCCTCTCTTGCGAGTATCAGGCCGGGACCACCTGAGAAGCGTATTAGTGGTGGATGTACGCAAAGGTGTCTAATTTTATAATCGCGTTGAGGTCAGAGAACAGATGGAGCCTTTTATTGGAGGAATTACAGCCTTTCTAAGCGGATAGTATCGGAACAACTAAGCAGATGCCAGATGTTTCTTGGAGGGGCCGCTCCTCGCGGGGGCGGTCTAGGTTATCTCCTCGCAGGAACTACAATAATAAGTGGTGGTATAACCGAATATGGAATCTCGTAGATTTGAAACTGAATCAGGATCTACATTGCGATTAGCCGGATGGGGTTAAAAATCGCCTTTCAAACCCCCGACTGCGGACGGTTTGGCATGCTTGAGGCTGTACCGTTGCATTATTGCTGCAGAATTACTTTCTTTCTCATAATTTGTGATAATAATGATAAAGGACGGGGCTATGAGGCTACGACTTACCACTATCTATTGTTTGGAGCCGGTGGGGTACTCGGGTTCGGCAATGGTTTAAAAATATACTATGATTATGGTTATCCCTGGTTAAAGTTGGGCTATGTGCGGCCCCACCAACGTTTATCTGCTGAGAGAGAGGTTATTCTCCGTTTGAAACTCAACACCACCTTTACAAGCGATGCCCAAACCGGTTATTGTGCGAATCTATGAAATCCGCAGTTACTCACTCGTGCCTGTTTAGATGTTGATGCTGCCAAGACTTCTTAAAGAGTCTCCAGGAAGCCCAGTTGCAAACTTCTTCAGAAACCCCGCCTATCATGACCTTTAACGCCATGCATTTCCATAGGAGGAGTATATGGTTGCTTTCTTCTCATGGATACTGTCATAGAATATCTTTAAATAGACTTCCTAGTATCATTTTGTGTCGCACACGTTCAATCCGCCTCAGGCTTGTTCAGGACACATCAGCTCCAAAAATTGCCAAACAATCTGGAAGGACATTTGGGACCTTCAACCCCACAAGAACCCTTAATAATACCAAGAGTAAGTACACTTACATAGAAGACGTCGAACCTATAACAACTTCTTGTCCTGGTGGTTTCCATCCTGTAGCAATTAGCGATCTGTTGCATGAAACACGGTATGAAATAGTCCATAAACCGGGCTCTGGCGGTTACTCCATAACGTGGCTAGCAAGAGATCATGCTCTCAGTAGATATGTTTCAGTCAAAATCATAGCCTCTGACGCTAGAGATGACTCTTAAGAAAATGACATATTACGAAGCCTGGAGATCCCCAATAATGAGAAAAGCGTACATCCTGGGAAATCAGCTAGAGCATGTATACAGGATGAGTTCATTGTCATTGGAGCTAATGGCAAACATCAATGTCTTGTCACAGAACCAGCGAGGATGAGCCTCATTGAAGCAAAAGATGCCCCCACATTTTAGGCTCTCCATGTCGCATACGGCACGGGCAATTATTGCGCAGCTTATCCAAGTAGTGGACATTCTACATTCCCATGGAATCGTCCATGCTGGTACGCGGCTTCATATTCTATGGTTACAGGAATACGAAGAACTCTCCATGACTTGACAGATCTCCACTTTGGAAACATCCTCTTTCGTCTACCTGCCGGCATAGATGCTCTCTCGTCTGAACAGCTCTATGAAAAATATGGAACACCTACTCTTGAGCCGATTACTCGCCTTGACGACCGTCCCCTCCCTGTTGGCATACCCAGCTGTTGGCATACCCACCTGTGGTGTTGTGCCTATTTGGCTTGGTGCAGCGAGTGAGGATGTTGATCTTCCTGAACCTCGCATTATTTTAACAGACTTTGGTGAATCTTTTCTATCATCTATGACGAAGCGATATTTTTCGAATATTCCACCACTCCTTATTCCCCTTGGGGTCCGATTCTTTCTGGAGGAACCACTTTCCTCCCCTGCTGATATCTGGGCGCTTGGCTGCATTATCTGGGAAGTTCTAGACTAGATGCCGATTTTCGAATCCTTCTTTCCAACAGCGGGTCGCGTGACCCAAGAGCACGTCGAAGTCCTTGGTAAGCTACCGCTGGAGTGGCGGGAGCGATGGGAAAAGGAAACGCGACGAGAGTGGTTTGCAGATGATGAGGCGGAAGAAGATGTACATCGTCCTATAAAAAGTAATACCACGAAGGAGAAAAGATCATGGGAAGATCGTTTTGAGGACTTCATACAAGAGCCTAGAAGAGAGAAAGGCATGGAAGAGATGGGAGAGGAAGAAAAGATCGCATTGTTTGAAATTCTGAGATCTATGTTTAGATTCAAGCCACAGAAAGGGGCGACTTCGAAGGAGATTCTTTACTCCCAGTGGATGAAGAAATGGGCTTTGCTAGATCTGGAGAATCTGGGGCAAAGGGGAAAATCGGACTAATTAGTCTCTTAGCCTTCACTAAGCTTCGGAAATAGAATAGATGGTAACTTAAAAGCTTCATTAATTAGGTTTCGGGATCCACTGCGCATTGATGCAGGAGTAGGACCATGTGCTAGTAGTGCGGTCATCCTAGCCGCAAACTATAGACTAGCTTCTCTATCATATTTTTTGTGAAGATCTCAACCGGGATGCAGCTTGAATTAAATGATAAGGATTAATGATAGTGCTTACAGCGATTAGCCTAATATCTGAAAATAGGGGGGCCGCACTGAGGTTTAAGGGGAAATATGCCGAGAGGTCCAAGAAAGCCTGGAGTAATGGTTTCAGGCCATGAATAAAGTACACACTTCCCAGGACAGAGTTGCTGTTCTGCACCGGTGGTCCAATTACACACCCAAAATATGACACAATAATGATATTTTTGCTCAGAGAATGGAGCTTTTCTTTTTAGTTACATTGAGGATCACCACTGCCCTCCGCACTTAGTCCCCACAGAGGAGGATTGACCACATACCTGCGTGGTGGACATCTTAGAATTAACTAGACAGCCTGTACTCAAGGTTGCGGTGCATGGAGGAAGGGCTCCCGATTTTGGACCTTGACCATGCAAGTGTGAAAAGAGCGTAGAATGCTTCTCAGCAATCGGTTTGTTATCAACCGCCAGCTACGTTTCCACCCTGCTGCAAGACTGACACCTGCTTCCGAAGCTCAAGGAAGAAGTCCTTGCCATTCGCCATTGCGTTTGCTACAAAATGTTAATTAAAGACAAGCCGATGTAGACGATGTGTTGTGGACATACGCTTAGAACCCCAAGGACCGCTGGCTCTGTTATTCACTTCCTTTCCCGTTGGCTTGTACACAGCCGGCCTAGACTCTGGTGAGAGATCATGACATTTTAGCCTTTACCCGCTAACTGTTATTTAAGACTCCACAAAACATACCTCCTGTACCTACATCATGTTCAACATCAGTTAGGAAAAATCATTATACAGTCAATCTTATTGAGTGTTGACATACCTCTTCTGAGAGCGCCTTTGGACTCCGCCGCATTAAAGCCTCTGACAGGAATGTGCTGCTCCTGCGGAGGACCACCAGGGACCTGCTCGCGCTGCGCTCCCCAGCTATTAGGTGGGTTGGTGCCATGTCCACCGCGATGAGCCCCTTGTGGACCCGTTCGATCTCGTGGACCAGAGGTGGAATGCCTCTGGTTTGGGCGATTTGGGTCGTACGGTCGGCCTCCACGCCATCTGAGGATAAAATGTGGCGATTAGCTAACTGTGGCTTCGGACAGGGCAACGGACAGGTGAAGATAATAGTGAACTCACCGGTCATCACCGGGACCACTCATCGTGGACCTCTGTTGCCCTGAGCCGGATGAGCTGGTAGCTATAGTAGAAGTGAAACGAAGCTCCCGTACAAACTGCTCTAAACGGGCGCCAGAGTTGGACCTCAGCCTTGGGGAGGTCACCAGGGTCCCCGCCAATCCGAAAGTGGTTAGTGCCGTCTCAAGCACGTCCATAGGTGCGGACCTCGCCTTCATCGCGTTGTTGAACAGGTCCCCTTACGGATTATCGCCGTCGCACTGGACTCTCTTTATTATCGTTTATTTCGCTCGTTTTCTCAAAAGTCGAGTCATGCGAACGGCGGATACTCTCTGCCAGCTGCCGACTGTCTTCAGCCTGGCAGGGTCCGTCTCTATTTGATTTGTCACCATCTTCCAGCTATCTTCAACAAACCATCCGCGCAACGCTCTGTGAGCCACAACCACCATACAATCGTGTCGTTTATTCGTGTCCGATTCTAGCCATGGCGCCGATGTCTGTGCCTAGACATACAAACCGTTCCAAACCGCGCTCAAAGGCGTCGTTGAAGGGCGGCCGACTGTCCGACCCAGATCGCAACGAAGGACCTCCGCTCAAGAAGCGAAAATATATACCCGGTGGACCTGGAGGAGGCGGCAGATACGTCGAAATTGATGGCACAGAGACGCAAGCAGGTCCAACAAACTCAGGAAGCCATCACAAATCCAGCAGCCGGGCCCGTCATACGCGAGATAACAAAAGCAACTCCACCCAGCCCCCGCCAACAACTCCCCCGTCAACACGTCCTAGGCGAGAAAAGAACCTAAACCGCGCTCGATACAGTTCTGCTACGGCTGCTGCTCTTGCGCTGCAGCAGGATGACGGATACAAGCCCCGAGAGGAGAGAGGCTGGGAGGAGTTCCACCCGGATCTTGATATTGAGGCAAAGTTCGCCGTCTTCAGCTCAGACGAAGTCGATGGCTTAGTTCGGTCTTCCAGTCTCCCACAAGATGAATCGCACAATGGACCAGATGGGAATGCTGAAGGAGAAGCTTTGGTGGACAGCGCCACGAATGGTAATGACGTGCCCCCTGCACCCACCGTCACTCCCATGAAACGTGGCAGGGGTCGTCCTCCTCGACGTCCGGACTGGATGCTTAGCGGAATCATTACTCCCGATGAACCGAAGGTCGTTCCACTGCCTGGGCCCAATCCCCGTGAGAGACTTACTTTACCGAAGCCATCATTTCAGCTTCGAGATCCGTTTGTTCGTTATGAGCAGAAGGGAATCGGCCAACAGAATTATGTCGACCGTACTATGGCTAGCGTTGGATATCAAGAAAGTGACATTTTCCTTCGTCACGATCGACGTCTAATTCGTATGACAGAAGGTGCTCAGGAGGAGGACTTGGATATTAGTCAACCTACCAATACAGATGGAGACGTCAACTCAGCGATTGGTGGCGCTGGCGTAGGTAGGGTTGAATATGACATGGATGAGCAAGATGAGAAATGGCTAGAGGACTACAACGCGAAGAGACGAGAAGACCAGCTTGAACCTATAAAGCCGGCAGTTTTTGAGATCACAATGACCAAGATTGAAAAAGAATGGTACGCTCTTGAAAAGCGCATACCGAAGCCAAACCCCAAACCTCCGCAGACACAGCGACCTCGTTCGAGTTCAGCAGCTGCCGTGAATGGAGAGACCACTGGACCAGGAGAAGAACAGGATAGCAAGTGTGCGATCTGTGACGATGGTGATTGTGAGAACTCTAATGCCATTGTCTTCTGCGACGGGTGTGACCTTGCAGTGCACCAGGAATGCTATGGTGTACCATATATCCCTGAAGGCCAGTGGCTATGTCGAAAGTGCCAGCTTATCGGCCGAGGCTCACCCAACTGTATCTTCTGCCCCAATACAGAAGGTGCGTTCAAGCAAACAACAAGCTCGAAATGGTCTCATCTCCTTTGTGCGATTTGGATCCCTGAAGTCTCAATTGGGAACGTTTCTGTGATGGAGCCTGTCACCGATGTGGAAAAGGTGCCGCGGAGCCGATGGAAACTGCAATGCTATATCTGCCGGCAGAGGATGGGCGCTTCAATCCAATGTAGCAACAAAAATTGTTTCGTCGCGTTTCACGTCACGTGCGCCAGAAGAGCGCAGCTCTATCTGAAGATGAAGTCAGGCCACGGCAACCCTGCGATAATGGACTCTAACCTATTGAAAGCTTTTTGCGACAAGCATGTTCCGCCAGACTGGCGACGGGAACATAATACTGATGCTGCTACCGCTGATGCTATCGAATATTACCGGAACACCATGCAAGGCAGACGGTGGGGCGACAGCCAGGCGGCTGCATTGGCGTTAGAACCATCTTATCCGCACGAGATGGAACCTGTTGATGACGATGGCCATCGTATGCACACGCCACGTCTTACTCTTACTGTTGGGGGCAATAAAAAGAAACGACTCGCACCACCTAAGACCATATGGAGGTTGCCGTCTGGAGCCCCTGTGATACCGCAGGTTGTTCTCAATTCTGTCGTGGCGTCTCTTCAACGATTCTGTGTCCGTCAGAGAAAACAATATGCTGAAGATGCATGTAAATATTGGACACTCAAACGAGAGGCTAGACGAGGAGCAGCACTGTTGAAGAGATTACAACTCCAGCTTGAGACATTCTCTTCCATGGAGATGACGAGAAGGAACTTTGCTGGTATGGGTCCGGTCGGTGCTGTACGATTGCAGCGTCGGATTGATTTCTCGGAAAGACTTTATGTGGACCTTGATAAGATAAGAATATTATGCGACGAGGTCAAGAAGCGTGAGAGAGAAAAGTTGAAGGATGCTGAGATGCTGCGGAGCATTGTTGATATTGTTTACTTCCCCATACCACCTTTGCTCTGGCCGATTTTTGAGAAAGCGCAAGTGTAAGTTTCGGATTCCTTCGCAAAGTTAACTAGATCTTACTGATCATCCGGCAGGCTTGACAACAAGGCAGCTTTCCGACAAGGACTACATGCGGTACGCTCCAAACTTGAACGGCGGGTTTACACCTCGGTTGCAGCGTTCTCAGCAGATTTGGCTAGTGTCTTCACTTCAGAAATCGGCGTCCAGCCTGCCGGGGATACTGCTGAACTGCAGATGCAAATTAGTGGTCGTGCTCCGGAATTAAGTCTAGAACAACGCGAAAAGAGAAAGCTGGCGAAGAGAATCATCAAAGCCATTCAGCCAGCGCTTGAGGATGCAATCAAGAAGGAGAGCGAGTTGAATGGCAGGCCTTTTGAGAAGGAACTCAAGGATTTAGATCTCATTCTGGAGAGCAGCGTTCTCTCGCGGAGAGCATCTGTGACAACAGGAGGTGCCACCGAACACGAATCCCTTGACAGGCCCATAATTACGAACGGCGAAACTGAGGATATGGCTGAGCCTGAAGAGGCTGTCCCGAAAACTGAGCCCCTCCAAAGCCGAGAGGAGGATGAGCCACATGATATAGCGATGCCTGATGCTGACGAGCCTGCGACCTCTGATAAAGGCCAGGAGACAAAACCGGAGGCTGAAGCCGCAAAAGTGGAAGCTGTGGTAGCGGGCGAAGCCAATAATGTTCCCACTTCAGAGGTTGTCGAGTCCAATTACATAGCTGTGGATGGTGTAGTAAAGCATAGCCATGAAAGCATTGAGTCACAGCCTCCTGGTGGGCCTGGAGTTCCTCAACGGGGGCCCTTGACACCGCCCCTGAGTTTCCAAGGCGATCAGCAACTTCCTCTGGAGCAGGGTGGCATCCAGTGGTACATGCAGCCTTTCGATCCCATCGGAACCACTATCCACGAAGAACGCTGGACGGGAAGAGATGTCATGCGGGGAATGAGCGAAGAACTCAGTGAACTCGATGAGGATGAGCTCAAGGATCTGGTTGACAACGAACTGGAGGTAACGGAGGCTGCGCCCAATGGTGCTGGAGATGCGACTAGCCAGCCTGCCGTTTCGACGGATAACGCAACCGTCAAGGTGCATCGGACGAGGAGACGATGGCGTGGATTCAAGTGATGTCGTCGGTTGTTCATGATACCCAAGACTTAGGTTTGGCCGCAAGAGTTGTGTTGGGTTACGCGTATGATCTAGTTCATGACGGATTTGGGAGGCGTTATTGTGTCGGGAAATGCTTCAGTGTCTGGAGTATCGGGATGCAAGAAAGCATTATTTGAATATAGCACAGACGATACCTCTTGGTAATTGATAGCGTATTTTACGGGCGATTTGAAACACGTGTATTTCTGTATCGGGAAGGGCTCAATAATATAGCATCTAAGACCAGCGGTCTGTAACGGCGAATAATAAAATCACACAGTGGTCGTCCAGCCCCAGACTATGGTGCAGGGTTGCGTCGAGCGCGCACGGATTAGCCTCGTCGCGTAAGCAGACTAGAGTAAGTCCTCAATAGTAGCAAGCTCGAACGGGGTAAGAAGGACATCCAGATAGGCGGGCTTGTTGTTAGGGTGGAGGTTCCTGCAGTGCTTGGCGCGATCTCAGCCCTTGTGGAATCCGGGCAAACGAGTCCGGCGGGATCGATCTCTGGTCGCCTTGCGAACGCCAAAATCCATCAGAGCCTGCAGCCTTGTCTCACCCAACTCTTCTCCCGCCCATCTTCACTTTTTTCCCTTCCTCTCTTTATTTTCTTCTTCTCTTCACTCGAGAATCACGCAGTATCTATCTTGCAGTCAAGACCAGATAGACCTGCGATTTCCGGTTGGTTCGTGCTGTCGCACCTGAGTTTCTCACCGAGCACGCCCGCGTTTATTCCTTCCCGTACCCAGGCTCGCGCCTTTTTCTGTCCTACTTCATCCCTTCTTGCCACCTTCCCATCTCCCTTCCCCCATCATTTCCAAATCACTCAACATGGCTACTGCGGAATACGAGAATGAAAACGGTCGCTATGACGGTAAGTTTTGTCCTGTGGACTGAGTTGTCTTTATTTAGTTGCCTGTGGGAGCAGTTGATGGCTGACGTTGACGTCTGCTAGACGAACCTCGCTTCGATCGCGACCGAAGCGCCTCTCCCCGTGAGGATTCGCGTGGAGAGCGCACCCGTAGCAGATCCCCTAATGGTCGTGCTGCTGACCGGTACGTGATAGTCTTTTGTTATTGTCAACTTTGCGATGACAGTCACGACTGACGTGTGTTTAGAGCTCCTCCTGCTGGTCCCCGCAAGGAGGATGAGGATGAGGGAGCTGTGAATCCTGGTTCGAATCTCTTCGTGACCGGCATCCACCCCCGTCTGACTGAGTCGGATGTGTCGCGTCTCTTCGAAAAGTACGGTGATGTTGAGAACTGCTCCATCATGGTTGACCCTCATACCAAGGAGTCCCGTGGCTTTGGCTTCGTCAAGATGGTCACCGCTGAACAGGCGGACGCTGCCAAGGAAGGACTTCAGGGTGAGGTCATCGAAGGTCGCACTCTGAGCATCGAGAAGGCGCGTCGTAGCCGCCCACGTACTCCTACCCCAGGAAAATACTTCGGCCCCCCCAAGCGTGGTAAGTTGACAGACCTCTGTTATATTGTTGACCATGCGCTGATAAGCCCAGACTTCCGTGGACCTCCCCGCAGAGGTGGTGACCGCTATGATGACCGACGTGGCGGTTACGGTGGATATCGCCGCTCTGACGATCGCTATAGCCGCTACGACTCCTACAGTGACCGCAGCCGTGACTACGACCGCGGTTACGGACGACGGGACTACCGTGATTACCGGGATGAATATGGCTACCGTGGAATCGACCGTTACTCTGGCCGCGGTGGTGGTAACGGTGGTGGTGAGGAACGTTACAATAGGGAAGAGCGCCGTGAGGAGCGCCGCGGGGGAGAGGAGCGTCGTGGCTACTATGATCGCGATGCCAACCCTCCTAGCTACGATGCAGCTCCCGCACGCGAGTCCCGCGATGCCTATTCGAGCCGTTCCTATGAGGGTCGCGGCGGCGAGGATCGATACTCAGGTAGGTAGGTGAAATGCTGCGGAAGTCCGATGCGGGACAGACCAAGCAAACTGCTGGATGGCGGTGTATGATCTCGCATGACGGTTATCCCCAAGCCCCTTCACCTTGCCCCTTAATCATGTTCTTTTCCTCTTTGTATTCCTTCTCATGGCCTTTTTTCCTTCACGGTTTCCCGTGCTGGCTCGGAGCTTCTCGGTTACGGCAGCGCATGTTTCATTTTGTTTTTATTGCTTTTTCAAAAATCGGCACTCGCGTCTACCTGTTCTCGGCGATATCGGAAGGTCACCAGCCACGATCGACTCAAATCAACTGTACACAATCTGTCTCGTCACCTTTCGGTTGCTGGATGATGTTATCTTTGTTACACTCGGATTCCGGAATATTTGGCGGCGGAAAAGCAGATCTTATTACGTTGTAATCCTCGGTTGTCTCATGGTCAGCACTGCTACGTTACAACTTCCGGACATGGTCATTGTCGCTAGTCAGCTTTCTCGCCATATTGCGTCTTTTCACGTAACGACTCGATCGTCTTCGACGAGAGAAAACAAAAGCAGAACGTGTTTCAAGAAATACCAGGGGCACTACGCCTCAGCTCCAGAATGGGTATCTGGCGACCGTTCGCCTGATCCGACATAGCCGCCTTCGTCTTGTAGTCTCGCCAGTGTCTGCGGAGGTCGCTGCCATCCCCATAGAACACCTCAAGCGATGCAGACCCCCTGTAATCCATGCATCGCATCCAGTGCTGGCAGCTTACTTGGATCCCGTCAACTATCGTACTCTGACGGATGCTTCTGTCTCATCATTGTACCTTTGTGGTTTCGCCACTGGACATCTATGTACGTGTTGGAGAGGTAAGGACCGACGAGGTGACATGCTGATGTGACACAGCGCGACGGGGTTCCGTCAAATTTCTCGCTGGTTCGATGAGCTATCTTCCCGTCTGCTGTCGGAGTGGGAAGCTCAAAGAGGTAACATTCAGCAGATGTGATGTCTTGTTCTCTACAGGTATTCTGGCATATGGCGTAGATACCCATCGCTGAAGCTAACTATTTAGGAATGCCCGAGACTGGCTTTAAAGATCCAGAGATGTGACATGCCCAGCCTTAAGTATTTTAATATGCATAATATAATAGAATATGACCATTTTGGACCTATATTATTTGATTAGATGTTGCTTCTGCTATTTTTGTCAGGGCTGAATTGTGGTCATGAACAGACTGACAGCCATATTCAACCAAGTCACTCTGGATTTCAAACCAACAGTTGATGATAAACGCCACCCCCTCACTTCAAAGCCTTTCGTATCTTCTTGTTGCGAATTTCTGCTGTATAGCATTGGCGAAGGTGAAGTCATTGAGATCCCAATTGTTGAACTGCAAGCGCGGGAATTCTGGGACAGATCTCGAGCATCGTAGTCAGGTAACTCCAGAGATCATAAATCCTCCAGATTTAGGAGTCCTTCAAAAATTAAACCGAAATTGTAACAGACAGCTGGAGACATCAACGCCGTTTTGTACCACCAAAAATCATAAAGCGTAATTCAAAACTCCACATTGACGTGTGGCTATTCGTTTATTCTGGGGATTTGTTGGTTGTGGTACCAGTACCTTCGATTTCATTGCTTTTCTGGATGAGGAATTCGCCTAGTACTCGAAGAGGATTTGGTGGTCTAGCACGTAGATGCGTTAGTAACCAGTACAAATAGTTGACATGTGCTGAAGCTCAGTTGCTCAGGGTGGCGCTGGTGTCTAAAATGGGACCATCAAACCCGGTGTTGGCTACATACTGATCTCTCGTCACGTTCTTCATCCCTTCGAGAAGATAAGGTACGATCTTCTCATTCATGAACACACGAGCAGGCGCTCCTCCAGCGCGCACTTGGGTCGTACCCGTGTTCACAGCAATCGAGGAAGAGGACGCAGCGGGCGTTCCGTTTCCTGGCACACTCGACTCAGCGCTCTTGTCCTGAACGGGAGTTGCGCTGCCGTCCATGGTGTCCAGGGTATAATTTGATGTTGTCGCTGAGATATTGACTTGCGGCGCCTGAAGGAACGAAGGCTGTGGAAGGGCAGAAGAGGAGGGCAGGGTGTGTGGCTGCAAAGGCTGCGACTTTATGAGGCAGATTTCTATTGTCAGAAAACGCGACTGAGAATGTTCTGAGGATCAATGAAACAGTCTAGGAAATTGTAGAAGCACAAAAATTGGTCTACTGAATAAAAGAGTAAAATGCAGTATGGTTCATATGAAAAGAACACTTTTCCTCGCATACAGGGACGTTGCGCGGAGAGTTTGCTGCCGCAGGCGGAACTTCTCGCGGAAGCTGAAGCTCTCTACCACCGCTGGCAGCAGTGGTAGGTTGCGAGTGGAGATCATGGACACTTGGCTGGGCCGTCTGTCTTACGGCCTGAGGATCATCTGCCATGGTCTTTATAAAAATACGATATGATGAAGAGTCATTCACTTGATACAATAGCCATAGACTAGAAGATGATTGTTACTGGGATGAATGGGGGTTAACAAATTGCGTTCTGCTTATCTTTATTGATGCGCGGCCTTCGAGGGTCGAGACCTTCCTAATCGAGACCTCAGGTATGATGCAAACAGTGCAAATCCTGGTTATTCATCACGAAAAGGTAAAAGAAGGAAAGGAAGAAATTGGATTTATTGAAGTCAGGTGATCACGCGTCGTTTAGGCACGTCTAGGGCGTCGATTTGGCGATTGTACTAGTACTCTAGGCGGCAGCGTGTTGGATGCCTGGTGGTTGTTTGTGTTGAAGGATATATCTTGCTAGGGTGATTATGTCTGGATGCTGAAATTCAGATTCTATTTCACCTACGGTATTGGGAAGGGTTGATGGGCCATTCTCTGGATTGAATTGTTTAGGAATGATGTGCAGTCATTTCCTTCTGGTATGTCTCTTCTCGATTTCTGGGACATTCAACGCCCAACAGCAAAACGGGTAAAAACCTCACAGGATGAGAGCCCTGATGTTTCTCCAACTCGAAAGGAGTTGGAGAATGATGCTCCTCAAGACAGAGACCAAACACCTCTTACTCCGCGAGTCGACGTCCCGCATACCGGCCTGATCTCCTATCCGGAATTGCCTGTGCTCAACGATCCCGAGGTCCCATTGCCAAGCAGCCAGACAGAGTTGGAAACTTCCTTGCCTGATATCAATACAGACAAAGCCGCTATCGAGGAATATGAAACTTCTCGAGCGACGGAGACGCAGAAAAGCGGACTGAATCTGCAGCAGAGGTTCGGAGAACGCAAATGGCTGAAAGGAAAGAGCTCTATATATCTTGATGCATTTAACCTTGCACTGGAAACAGTACTTGATGAAGAAGCACATTTATTCGATGAGGCTGAAATGGAGGTGTTTAGGCATTGGAGGCAGCTGGAATATCAGACACAGTATTTGTAAGTGTTTCATATGAACTGTTCATTGGGTTGAACATTGGCCTGTTTATCAATATTCATTACAAGGATTGTGCTTACTCTTAATGGACAGATATGTGCGATTGTTCCTTCGTAAGACGTACGCATGGCATCGACTAAACAGGCTTGGTCACTACGAGGATGTAGTAGACTTATCTGCCGTCGTTGCAGATCTGCAGCGCAACCGCAGTCTGCCAAGCCAGTCGACGATCAAAAGTGAAAACCCTGCTGAGATTGAACCTCCGGAAGGCTCGACTTTGGGAAATTATTTCAGGTTCGCTGAGGGAACCGAGGAGATAACAACCCTTGAGGAGGCATCTACACTGTTGCTTCTCGAAGAGCTGAAGGACCTGGCGAAGGATGCCAAGGTTCAAGGAAAGAATAAAAAGGAGCTCCTCACAGCCTTACATCAGGCCAGTCAGACACAGACGGGACTTGGTTGGACCGGTAGCCAAGAAGAGAACGAAGGCTCAAATGCCAGCAGAGATTTTCATTTTACAAAGAGGATCCTTGAACATACTGGAGATTGCATAAGGCTTTCATCTGCACCTCTCAGGCTATTCGAACGTGTTCATCTGGTTTTCTACAGATCTACTGAGTGGACTGAGAAATCGCTTACGACAATCATTCTCGCAAAGATATCGCGCAAGAATTTCCCGGAATACATCGTCTCTCGTTCCAGTGCCATATTCCCTTCACGTGCTGCACTACTGGAGTTTGAGGCTGCTCTGCGAACACAGTTTCAGATTGATAATATTCTTGAATTCAATGGCACTCCGACGCCTGAGCGACTGCAGACAATCAAAGATCTCTGCGAAAAAGTATATCCTCGGTGGAGATATCTGATTGAGCAGGAAGAACAGAAGGAAGCGAGCATGTATAGGAGCGGCGAAGGGACATACCTGCGTCGTTTCTCTCCCGCTTGGGTATACACGCGGATTATCCACAAGGGTCTGCATCCGCTTGGCCGATTTAAAGAGCACAAGAGAGAGCATGAACTTCTGACGGAATTGCTTGATCAACGTCTCTTTCATTCCGCTAGACGCGGGGCCTGGTATCAGAGAAAGGCGCTTCTGGAAGAGCACTATATGTGGGCTCTAATGCCGTCGGAGGACAGGACTGAGGAAACGCAGAAAAAGTATTGGAAAAGAGTAGCCTTGAGGACCTGTGAGGAGGGTCTTGAAGATCCGGACTGCCATCTTATATACCATTACGACTTGCAAAAACGAATCACTAAACTAGAACGTTCCTTGAAAATCGTCAAGAGAGAGCAGCATGACTTCGGACACGTCATGCTAGCGAAGCCAGAAGAACGTGTCATTGAGGGAATTCGTTTGGAGAGAGAAGAGTTTCCAAGCAGTGCCCTCGGACCTAAAACCAATGGTGACCCTGCGTCCAAGAGAGGCCGACCTACCATATGGGTCAATGAGGAATTGAATGGGGAGGAATGTAGGGTGGAAACCATGTGTTTGAATTGGTATAAGAAGCTTGGCTGGAAGGGCTATCATTCTGAAGGGGGCATTGTCCGTACATTGGTCAGTACTAAATCTCTCATAACTTCACAGTTATATAAGTTACTTCCGTGTTCTAACATCCCAACCTATAGTTCGGATATCTCTTCTACGATATCATATTCACCTACGTCCCGAACGTCTTCCAAACTGCATTCCAGACGTGCCCTTTAGACCTCCACACCGATGCATTCTACCCATCCCGTGCATCTGAAATTAACCATCGTCTCGTTGAGATCTCGAATGGCGAAGCCGAGCGCATCCTCAAGGACGTGCATACCCGCGAATCATCCAAGCAGACCTGCGCCATTGGCATCGACTGGTCGTTTGAGCTGAATGACCTGGTTGAAATCGCGCAGTGTTTCCGCGGTGAGGCGCTAGCGACGATCTGTAAAGTCATGGCCCAAGAGTATCAACAGAGGGGAGGAGGTATTCCCGATCTTTTCTTGTGGAAAACGGAGAAGAAAGAGGTTATGTTTGCAGAAGTGAAGTCGGAAAATGATCGGTTGAGTGATACGCAAAGGTTATGGATACACGTGCTCATGGGCGCAGGCGTCAAAGTTGAGCTGTGCAATGCCATTGCGAAGGAGGTTAGGAAAGCTAAATGAACTGCTTTATTGGAATGCAGCTGGCCAATGGATATGATAGGATCCACACAGAAGAGCTACACGATCTAAGAAAACTACAAGAATTCTAAAGGGATATGTCATACAAGTTCCATTTTGTTTCCGTAGAAAAGGCTAGACTACCAGTCATAACTTTTATTCATTCCAAGCTCAGGGAGACCCCAGCCTGGATGACCTCCGAGCCCTCGTTGCCCACGCAAGTGAGCCAAGGGTCTAATGAGATAACCTCTTCATAGGGTATAGGAAAACCTCCTTTCCAGAGCAGACAAACTCCTCTAGGCAAAGAAAAACCACGCTGCACAGTAGAAAGGAAAATCCTTTATGCGACCAGGGTGCTGGCAGTGGCGCTCTCGTATCTCCAGGTGGGGGGGAGGACACCGACGGTCTTGTAGTAGCGGGACAGACGGTGGATACGGGACTCGATCAGAATGAGGCGGAACTTGCTGTCCTTGTCCTTGCGGTTGCGCTCAAGGTGCTTGCGGACGGCGACGGCCTGGATATTTGAATTAGTAAGAAGTTCATATCTGACAATCAAGATGCATTGATATGTTGCTTACCTTCTTGATCAGGAAGTAAAGGTCCTCGGGGATCTCGGGGGCGAGGCCTGTTACATAAAAATCTCTCTGTCAGCCTATTTCTGGACCAAGCAGAGGCATATATCGAGTCGCATTTCTGCAGACTCTTTTTATGTGGATTCAAGATAGAGCATCCAAGGTAGAGCAGAAGTTCTTGATCGTGGGAAATTATGCACCAGTGCAATCAAGCCTTCAAGCTCCCCTCTTCGCTGTTCTCTTTCATCCCATCGAAGTGATAGGGAGGAGTGCGCGTGGTGTCGTACCGCTGGACTTGAGGATACGGAGGATCTTGTTACCTGTTGCAATCGCATGTTAGAAATTATGTCCCAATCTTCAATTTTAGGGAATTAGGGCATCGCATACCAGTGACGACCTTGACCTGGGCAATTCCGTGGCTGTCACGGAGGACAACACCAATCTGGGAAGGAGTAACACCCTTCTTGGCCAGCTTGCAGACTGCGAAAATTATCAACATCACTCTCCATCACCACATCGATCGTCAAAGTCGAAACGTACTCTGGTCAACGACCTGGTCGGGAGTGGTCTTGAGCCATGCAGGGGCGCTGCGAGAGTAGGGGATGGCGGAGGAAGAAATTCCCTTTCCCTTGGAGTGAAGGCGACCCATTTTGAATTGGTTGTCGTGAGGGTGAACTTGTCGACTGTAGTGATCTTGCGCTGGACGGAGTCGGGGAAACGAAATTCGAATAATTAAAGATTCGGGATGGTTACAGTGTGCGCCCGCGATCACTGTGGGTCAGGTGATTTGTGGATCCCGCTTTTTCGACGCTGGAAAGTTTTCCCGGAGCCGACACGAAGAGTTTATTATTTCTGCGACGGCCGAACTTTTTTAATTTTCCCCTCAGCACCAAGAAACAATTATTTGGCTCCCAAACCTTTGGAATGTGCTCGTTACGAGAGGGTAAGAAGGTTCATATATGACTCGAATTTTACAATTACTATTGCCTACAGGATATCTAGTCGAGGTAAGACCACTCCCTGATCCTTCGTGCTCATCGCACTCCATCTGCAAAATATTATGATGAGACAACACCTTTTTTATTATTTTCTGGTACCTCTTATGTCAGGAGTGCACCTTATGGTGTTCCTCCGATGATCTTAATGGACTTCTGATTCACATCTTTTCCATATATATTTGCTTCATACATGTTTTGAAGTTACCTTGCTAACGACAAGAAGAGTAGTCTTAGGTCAATCTTGATTTCCCCTTCATTTCCTCGGTTGTCAAATACGTGACGAATGGTTATATCAGGGCTTAGAATGCATTTCTCAATAAATAGTCTTTATCTTCAATTATATTTAGTATTAATGGATAATTCGTTTCTGGATGGATTCTCATTATCAGTTCTGCTGTAGTAATGTTTTAGAAATTATTATCTGCTTTGTTAGAGCTTCGATCCAGTAGTATCTACCGTTGGATCTGAAGTCTGCCTGTTATCACCGTAGAATAACTCCCAGCCTTTGCCTCTATATCTCTTCGGCCAGATACCATTGCGCCCAGGAGCGAGGATGCCCTTCGGATCCAAGCTGTCCTTGATAGTCTCGTGGAATTTTAGCATTGCCTGGCTATTCCAGCCGTAAGTGTGTGCTACTTGATCTGCAAGTAGAATGTGGGTTCGGTATTCTCCATAACCAGCTTTTGCACATTCATCAATCATTTTACGAATGGCTGCAACAGCTTTGCGCTTATCTTCTTCGCTGCCACGGTCATAGACGATGTTAACAATAAGGTGCATCTCTCGGTTGGCGATGCAATACGTTGGAAAGAGGTCAAAATTGTATTCTTTGTGAATGCGGGTAACGATATCAAGAATCTTCCTTGCATCTTCCCTTCTTGTGGGACAAATTGGCGCGAAGAATAGATGGCCAGCATTCTTCTTCCAGTTCAGCCAGTCCAGTTCCCTGATCTCAGGTACTCCTGAACAGACTCGTACGCGAGAGTATAGATAGTGGTCCTTGGGCACATCGCTTGGGAATAGGAAACGTGCTCCACGAATTTTATAGAATTCGTTCTTGACTATTTCGAGCGTATCCTGTATCTGTTTCTGTGTCCCGTACAAGCTTCCTATTCGCAAAATATTAGCAAATACAGTGATATTATAATAATGCATGCAGTTGTATAATCACCGTAGAAGACCCATGAGCAATCACCGCACGGCATCTTTGATGCATGTTGCCGAATGACCTCTCTCGGCATCTGTCCTTCGCCCTGGTAGAATGCATCTCTATTCTTTCCTGTGACAGCTAGTTCCTGAATGACATGTCGAAGTTGCGGTACATTTCCAAGGATTCTCTTGATCATTAATGGCCGGATGATATCGATGATCTCCTCGAAGTCGTCGTCATTTGGGAAAGTAACCATGAAGGTCAAATGCTCTGTTTCAGGCATTAACCAGAAACCCATCTTTGTCACGATGCCAAAATTGGACTGAGTGAAGATCCCGTCTGCATATGGCCCATATCCATACTGGAAGGCCTGCCAAGTTGGATTATCTGTGCCATTGGGACCTGGTAAGGCTCCCATTCCAGTTCTGATGACCTCGCCGTTTGGAAGAACGACCTAATTATCATAGATATCAGTTTTTAATTTTCCATAGCCACTAGGACCGGTACCTACCTCCATTCCACAATGGTTAGCAAAATGATCTCCTATTCAAAGTTAGCTTTGTCACTACATTGGAGAACTATATTTCGCAACTATACCATACGGAGTGTACCCAACGCCTCTGTCCACTGCATTTCCCAGAACAGAACCACCGCCAAGGTCAGGAGGATCAATCCATAATGGATATCCTGTCTTTTTCACTTCATCGTAAAGCTTGTAATAGCTTACACCGGGTTCGACCATACATGAGCATTGATCGGTATCTATTTTCAGAACCTTGTTCATCCTCTTTCCAAGGTCGACGACAACGCTACCTCTTACTCTCGGTGCAGCTCCACCATATCCCAGGTTGCGCCCCATTGAAATAGGCCAGATAGGAATTTCGTATTTGTTGGCCCACTTCACCACTGCGGAAACCTCTTCTGTAGATCCGGGGTATACCACCGCCGATGAGACAGTGTCGTTGGGGTCGAGAATATGGAAACCGTCGTGTGTATTTCTGAAGACGTCAGTTACGATCAAACATGCATTATCTAATATATGTTCAATGCGTCCATAGACAAGGGAGGGGCTTTACGGATGCTCGATATACCAGCCGTCCTCCAATGGCTTGTTATTGAGGACGACATATTGTGGGCCTAATTTCTTTCGCAATTCGCCAATTGCAGCATTGAACTCTTCCCGTGTTGATTCCGGTGGCAGCACAGGCAGCTCTCCCTTACGAGCTATCACAGAGGGTACAGTCCGGTTAGAGTACAATCGAGACTTGGAAGCCTTGGCCTCTTCTAACAGGCGTCGACTAATACCGGAGTGAAGAGAATTTGAGAGAACAGGAGGAGGTTGAACGGCCTCCTGACTGCTATTCTTTGAGACCATGATGTTTCAGATGGTATAAACAATGATCTTCTGGCTTCCTGTAACTTGGGCGTGCATTTCGAGTACGTTGCTTTTTGGCAAACAAGGTTCTTTTTATTCCCCCGCCATAATAAACCTGGAGGTTGGGCTACCAAATTACCAAGATAGCTGTTCTGCATTGAGACGGAGATCCCCCATCCGTCGGTTAAGTCGGGGAAATCAAAACCGCCGCGCGTAAAGTGCTTGAGCCATCCCCTCTTTCTTCTTCTCCACATCTCCGCTTTTTGCCCCGGAAACCATTTAACCCTAATGTGTTAGCATGCTTCCCCCGGATTACCCCACGTCCTTCAGTGTAGATTATCGTAGCATCTATGGTATGCTGTGAAGAAGACATTCTTGCAGAAATCTCTTTGAACTAGCTATATGGAGGAAAATATTGATCTTGAGCTTCATACAAATGGCACTACCGTCAGTTCTGCAAAGCGTGGGTCGCATAATGCCGAGAAGGTCACTAGAGCTTGCGATAACTGTTTGTCACCGTGGGGGAACCTTGGGCCGAGAACTAGACCCGCTAATATCATGCAGGCTCGAAATCGAAATCGAAATGCCTACTGAGATCAGGGTCGAGGACCTGTGAGAACTGCAAGTTTCTAGAGGTGCCTTGTACTTTTCTTCGTGCTGTGAAGAAACGGGGCCCGCCCAAAGGTTATGTGAATACCCTCGAACAGAGGCTTTCTAGCCTTGAGGACATCGTCACAGAACTCCAAGGCAATACCACCAGCTATGACACACCAGATTCCAGTGGCCATCGTGGCAAGCGTCAAGCGAGAGAAGAAGATGTGCTGCCAGCGGAGTCGGATCAGAGTGCCGTCTCTCCATCCGAGATTGGAGATAGTAGGACTGAAAGATCGACAGTCCTTGGATACCTATCCATAGATGAGAACATGACGATGAGATATCATGGACCGACATCTGGATTGCATCTTATCACCTCTTCTCGTATTTTTGCATCTCCTTTTTGGCAGTTTGCAAATCCTGGTTTCTGGCCTCGTAGCAAGCGAATGATTTTCCGAACAGAAGATGAGATCGTATCAGCGGCTGACGCAGTAGTTGGTGGTATCCTTCCCGGTCTCAATGTACAAGACAAACTGCTTGAGTGAGTATTTCATTAGTGTCGATGTTATTGTTGAGGTCCTGACAAATGACAGGGCCTATTGGAACCATATCCACCCCTCGTTCCCCGTTATTCACAGAGAAACATTTCTCTTCCAGCTGAACAAGGACCGTAAAAAAGTACCTCGTATGGGCCGGTCTGCACTTGACCAGCTTGAGCGGCGCATACCTCAAGTTCTGCTCCTCTCTATGTTTGCTTTATCAGCAAGATTTGTAGAGAGTTATGAACCTCGAGAAGATAGTGATCCGGGAGATGCTTATGCGACGAGAGCTGAAAGCCTTATTGCTCAACACAGTACCGTTTTCTTCCCTCAAGACACTTAGGCAATAAACTAACCTGTTACAGAACAAAGCAGCATAAATATCAGTTTGGCAATTCTCATGATGGCCTATCGAGAAATCGGCACAGGGGGGTCGAGCAGCTGGATGTATGTGGGCAATGCCATCAGAATGGTTAGCTATACGTTAGACCTTAGCCATATAACCACTAATATTTATTTAGGCTCAAGACTTGGGATTACACAGAGACCCTTCTATTTGGAAGAATGTTGCCTGTTTTAAGAATATGTCTTTTATCGAAATGCAGGTACGACGCCTGATCTGGTGGGGAATCTTCGTCCTCGACAGATATATTTCTGCGTGGCAAGGTCGCCCTTGCGGTATTCACGAAAGTGATTTCGATACGAAGTTCCCTGAAGATACTCTCCATGGAGTGAGAGATGTTTATGTGACCTGCTTTAAAGAGGTTATTCGACTTTGTATGTGTATTTGTGAATGAAAATGCCAAGAAATCAATACTAATATCTCGTTAGCCTTGATACAGGGTAAAATCCACAAAGCTTTCTACTCCGTTGGCACCAAACCAGAAGACCAAGAGAAACTGAAAGACTTTGAACGAGACCTTGATAAATGGGAATCGCAGCTACCAGAGTGCTTAGCAGTAAGGCATGAGCCTGGAATCCAGATTCCTGTGGCCGTAATAGCATTGCATGCACAGTTCTGGAACTGTAAAGTCCTGTTACACCGTCCATTGTAGGTCCCGCTTCTTCTTTCTGCACTCTTTATTGCTGTCAACTATACTAATGGTTGTTTTTTTCTGGCAGTATTCCCATATCCAATGAACCTCGCACAAATTCCTCACTATTCACAGCAACCGCCGCAGCGGTAGCAATTTCAAATCTAATCCAGCGTTTCAACTCTTCTTACAATGCGATTTTCGCTCCTCCATTTCTTAACTATTATGTTTTTACCGCAACAATTATGCATCTTTTCAACCGCTCTGTGTACCCTCTTCTTTTCTCACAAGCCGCCCTCACTCATTGTACAGATTGCTGTCGAATGATGAGCACTATCTGGTCTAGTGCAGCGAGGACACTGCATATCATACAGGGCGTAGATCATGATATTGAGAATACATTCCCTATGATTTCTACCGCTACTGCGGAAAGAACTGAAATGACGTTCAACTCTTGGTCGTCGCCGATAGGAGATTCAGATTGGTTGTCACTTGAGACTTGGAGAATGGATACTAATCCATCGGATGAAATGATTTCTACAACATACTTTCAGTCGAGTGGGACATGAATGTCGATTTGTGTATATTTATTCTACCTGCGAATCTTAAATGGCCCTATGTAGTTTATATGGGCGAATTTGTCATCCACTTAAAGCCTTCAGTAGTTAGAAGATGATACTGGATCCTAACATTCTACTGTTAGATGATAATATTTTTGTATGAATTTATCAAATGACGACCAATTGAGTTGTGTAGTATATGATATGTGCATGACGGCCTGTACGTTTTCCAATGCAGCTAAGTGCAGTGCAGAGAAAATGCAGGAGGTATCTACCAACGTAAATTGATTATATCAGAATCTCTTGATCAATGCTTCCCATTTGAGACTCCGGTTTACCCGGATAATATGTTCTTGCGCGGAGAAACTGCCAAGTCCACAATATTAACTTTTTCAATGTTGTTCTACATAGATCGATCACTAGCCGGTGATCCACACCGCGTGGGGTATGTCCGGGTATCAGCTCGAGATCAGCTCGATAATGTTAAATACCAGATGCGACAAATATGAAAACCTCCCAAATGTATTAGTTCCGGATCAATTCATCTGTTCTGAATTTCAATAATGACCATGCTGACCGAACGACCTTCAGATGACCGCCGACGAGTCATCATCGTTGGCGCTGGACTCGGTGGTCTTGCATGTGCAATGGCCATGCATCATCAAGGATTCGAGGTTCTGATATTCGAAAAAGTGCGCGAGTTCCTAAGACTGGGTGATAGTCTGGGACTTGGTGAAAATGCTCTCAAATTGTTGGAAAGATGGGGACTACGAGATCAGCTTGTAGCCATTGGGAACAAGAATCCGAACATGAATATCCGGAGATGGAATGATGGGAAGATATTAGCGACGCAGCCGTTGATGGTGAGTAAAGCAAAATTGAGCCCATGATATTGTATAATTTTTTTAACTCGTATAATTTGATTCCAGGACATGGCAGGATATATCGGGCACCGCGGAGACTATCATGTTTGCTTCATCAAGCGCGTGGAGGAGCTCGGAATGACAATCAATATGGGTCATGAAGTGGCCTCATATGACGAAGATGCACCCAGCGTTACACTTGGGGATGGTAGGACTTTCTACGCAGATCTCATTGTCGGTGCGGACGGAATCAAGTCCCGAGCGAGGGAGCTTGTTTTGGGATTCAGCGACGCTCCAAAGAGCTCCGGCTATGCCTGCTATCGGGCATTCTTCAAAGGTGATATCTTGAAAGACGTTCCAGAATGTCAACCAATTTTGAACCATGACTGCGTCAATATTTGGATCGGAGAAGACATGCATCTAGTGCAGAACACACTGAGAGATGGAGAAGAGTTTAACTGGATCATAACGCATAAAGATACGGAAGATATCAAGGAAAGTTGGTTCCAGCCCGGAAATATGAATGATGTCCGAAGACTTGTCAAAGGCTGGGATCCCATGATCACGTCCGCTATTAACGTTACGCCTAATTGTCTAGATTGGAAGATCTGCTATCGTGCTCCTCTGCCAACATGGATCAGCAAGAGCGGCAAGATTGCACTACTGGGAGATAGTTGTCATCCTCATCTCCCAACTAGTGCTCAAGGCGCTTCTCAGGCAACGGAGAGTGCTGCTGTTCTAGCATTGTGCTTGACACTAGCAGGAAAAGGGAAGGTACCATTAGCAGTATGTATAAAGAATGTCCTCGACTAGAAGCCGATGTCTAACTTCATGGAAGACAAGGGTATATGAGAAGCTTCGCTTCAACCGTGTTCGACAGTCACAGCTCTCCGGAGAAGACTTGCGGAATCGGTGGCACAATGCCCTCACACTTCTCAGAGATGGAGAGGAGCTTGACCCCGATGATATCAAGATTAAAGTATGAACTAATGGACCGCCTTTCTTCTTCTTATTACTGACAATTTCTTTACTTTAGAATCGATGGTTATACCCCTTCGACGCCGAAGCAGATACCCGAGAGCGATGGGATGAAATGAGCATGAAAGTGACGAAGGAGCTGGAGACTGGCCACATTACACCACTATTTGGGGAGGAGGGACCTCCAAGAGTTCTCACAGTGCGGGACGCTTATGGCAAGGTAAAACCTAGTGTAATGGAATACGCCATCTTACCAGGTTTGACTGTATAGTGTAAACCTGAAACGGTGCCTAAATAGTCCTGAAGATTTGACTTCGTAGATTCTGAGATAAGATATGTGCTACACTATCTTGTACTATAATGGCCTTTATGTTCAGAATTTGTTCTATTGAATACAGATATTTTCTTAAAAGAACGTTTGAACTATTTAATATCTATGTGCTTATCATTAAAAAAACATAGAAACATTCCGCTGGTCTCTAGGTTGAATCCTCTCATGTCAGCCCAATTGTCAAAAGTCATGCCTTACATCCGGACTTACTCTTGGTAAGGCTCCGCGTAACCAGTTCAAAAAGAGTCAATAGTATGAGCTTGACCGAGATCGAATTGATATTTCCGCTTGCTGGTACTCTTTCTCCTGAACGAAGGATCCGGTTAGCAGCAGCACAGGCCTACTGGTGCCCCTCTAATAATCTTATTAGCATGTGGGCACGGTCCAAGAATATGAAGCTGAGGTGGCCACCTGCTACATTAGAGAGATACTTCAGAATCTCGAAGCTATTCAAGCTATCATATCTATTGTTTCTACCATATGATCGGGAAGGATAATACAAAAATATTCTGGATCCCCTCCATTCTCTAGCAAGGCTACCAGGGGGGAACCAGTACTTGAATTCCCTTCGACTAATAAAATAATGTAGGAAGAACTACGGATACAGGGTCCTCAACGGAGAATTCTAACGAAACTTGCGGCTCCGCAGCAGTGAACTGTTCATATCTATTCCTGTTGCTGGTCTTACTATTTCTCTGTATTCACTCTGGATAGATTCCCCTCATGGGCCTTCATTGGAGGGAAAGTCATTCATTTCTGTGGTTATTCGTATTCCCTCCACCCCCTTCCCTTACCCCGCTTTCATTCATTTATGTACGGTGGGGATATATATTGCTATAGAGGCCTCCAGCACTCTCACAATTCTCCATCTTCTTCGACATCCTGATTGTGTATTTAGATTTATACTGCATCTATCTATCTATCTTAGAGGATCTGATGTACATGGGCACGAAATAATTCAACTTTCTCATATATACTAGTTCCCCCTTGGTAACCTTGCTAGCAGAATTCGGGGGGAGGGATTTACATTTTTTTTATACTATCCTTCCAGATCATATGGTAAAATAATGGATATAATAGCTCTGAATAGCTTTAAGATTCTAAAGTATCTTTCTAATATAGCAGGTGGCCATCTCAGCTTCATATTCTTGGACCGTGCCCACATGCTAACAAGATTAGTAGGGGCACCAGAACTATGTTGGAGCTTGGTGGCAGACAGGAGCTCTAGGGATAATCTCCCTCTCCTTCCACATTGGAATTAGCCCTACGCACAGAGCCAATATGGAAATAGTGTCACCCTTGTTCAGCATAATCGAATAAGTATCCTAATCTCTAGGCTGAGATACTATCTTTTTGGAGTTTTCGTACATCCACGAGGTCCGGAAACGGGCCCGTTTGGCTTAAACATATCTGCAGAGAACTCTTACTTGAGTCGAGGTTTCCAATGTATCGCGTGCCCGATGCTGGCCCATCATCAAACTATTCAGTGAGGAGAACGGCTATCTAAACGGCACACTCAACCATCTGACTGGGTCGCGCAACAAGAGAAGGCGATCAGTCGCGCTACGAAAGATGAGATTCGCCATCAGAAGGCCATACTGAACATCGTGATGGAGGTGAAGCGACTGAACAAGATGATCGATGAGCTGAAGGAGACCTCCCCATTCCCAACCATGATAGACATGGTGGAGGGAATCCTGGAATTGCATGAGACAACGCTGATAGTGTCAGTTGTGTCCAGCAATTCCTCGATGAGGTTGCATCGCATATCAAGGCAAATGCGTTCCAAGAGGCGGAACAGATGGGTTTATTACAGTAGACTCTGTTATGCGTTCATCACTTATGATATGCTTCCAGCGCCCCGGAAATTTGGGCTGTTAGTATCTTGTCATTTTATTTTCTTTCATATCTTCTTTTCTCTCTTTCTCTCTCTATCCCTCGGTACTCTCTGCAGCCCAGCGGTGAGAGTGACTAACTACCCGATTACCCGATTAGGAAGATATGCATCCATCTACAGAAATTACTTCAACTTTCGACAGTCACCTCCACAACATCTCCTCTATGGGATACTCCCTCAGCGACTTCGCTCTGCGTTAGCCTTTGTCGTTCTTCTTACAAACTTCAACTGAACGAATTCTCACTTTCTACATCCTTCTATCCACATGAAAGGATTCAACCTGGAGAACAACGGATTGCTGATGAACCATCTTAGAGTGCGACTTCTCCGGTTCTTTAACTGGCACAGGACTTATTCTGATAGTATCTGGCTAAATTATGAATCGGGAGGCAAGAATATTGAAACGATCCAGCAACTCCAACAGCATCCATGGATCGTCGATCCATTTAATGATGGTGGCAAGCACGGCCCGTTTGAGAAACGCGAGCATCGCGAGGGGCCTCGCCACAGGATCTTGGAATGGAACAGCAGAGTCGAGATGTATCAACAACCGGACGAGATAGCTGCTTCCATGAATTACAACTTTCAGTATACCTTGTTGGGGCAGGGAATAAAGAATCTGTGGTCCCTCATGTTCTTCCAGTTAGTGACGATTACGACTGCCTCTATTTGAAGGATTTGTAAATCTCGAGCAATATTTAGAATGAAAATTTCATAAAATCATAAGTAATTTTAGGTTCCTTTGCATCTTTGCATAATATTTATTATCTTATCGCAGAAAGTACGCTATATTTGCGGATGTCATGGAAAAGTGACCCAGAAAACGGTCATTGCTGTGGGGCCGCAACCTACCTCGGCGCGTAGCCGCACGCCAAAACGCTAGAAAATATGATACATTATTTTATGCTCCAGACCCCTATGCATCCCGCACGTGGAGATCCGAAGATGAGTATATCACGATTCCCGAAGCTGAAACCATCCGTAGATCTCAGCTGATCAACACGCCTGATATCGCTCACGGGTTCAGTAGGGGCGCCATGCTCAGCTAGAGGGGAAGGTGGAGTGCGGCTGGGCGCACTGGGCGCCGACAAAGGCTCCCCTCCACCGCGACCGACTCGCAAGTGCTGATGTCCCGTGGATCGTCCGTCAATCCTGCTCTTTCCAGATAATCTTTTGCGGCCAGGGGGATTACTGTTTTCTTCGGAGAAGTGGCAACTCTGATCCTTGAAGCTCGTACAAGATAGTTGGTATTGCTGCTTTTTGAATATCATCCCGAACGCAAGGAAAACCTAAGAAAAAATGTCTGAGTATTACAGTGGACCTCCACAGAATCACCAGTACGGCGCGCCGCCGCCTGGTGTTGAGTACGGTGGTTATCCTGGAGGACAGCCTGGATATACTTCTCAGGAACAGAGTCAGTATGGAGCTCCTCCGCAGCAGGGATACTATCCGCCGGTGAGTACTTTGTACAGTGCAATATCTCGAGAATTCCGCAATGCTCGTCAACTTTGATGAGTGCTTACCGATAATATCGGACAAAAAATGAAAAATATCCAAGTGCTGATTTTGATTACCAGTCTCATTCTCCATATGGTTACGAGCAGCAAAATCCCCCGCAATATTCTTCTCCGAGCCCTCACCAGGGCCAAGGTTATGCATCTCCATACGGCGGACCTCCCCCAAGTGGTCAGTCTGGTGGATATGGATACGGCCAGGAAGGACAGGCAGGATATCCTCAGGAGAGAGGCCACTCACCATACCCTCAACAAGCCTCCCATCAAGGAGAAGCGGCATCATATTATAATGGCCAAGCGCCACCTCAGGGGCATGCAGAAGCATACCCTGAAGCTTCAGGTGCAGAGGGTGAAAAGGGTTTGGGGGCGTCATTGTTGGGTGCTGCCGGAGGCGGTTTTGCTGGGCATCAGCTCGGAGGCGGAACGCTGGGCACTCTCGGCGGTGCACTCATCGGTGCTGTCGGCGCCAATGTACTTGAAGACCAACACAAGAAGTGAGTATCAGAAAACTAGTGGGCTGGTCATTCACATCGTGATATCTTATCTGACCCATCGTTTTCCTCGTTGCTAGGCACAAGAAGCACAAAAAGAGACATAGCGACAGCCACCATCATCATCACCATAAACACCACCGCAGTCACAGTCGACATAAGTCAAGCTCTAGCTCCAGCTCCCGTAGCAGTGACAGCGACTGAGGTCTTCACATGCTAGCCATTCGTCTAGCTGATGTTAATCGTCTTCCTGAACTTGCGCGCCTGTACAATGACAGGATGACCTTTTAACACTATCCATATGCCAGTTTTGGTTCTGTAGTTGCCTTATCCCGGAGCATGGATATCATATGGTTAGATCACAGACGCGTTAGTTGGCTCTGCTCGTCTCCTGCGTGCCGTTCCTGTTTTATCCGATCAGTCGTGTACTCTTCATTGCTCATTGTATCCATAATGAGGACCCATCCGGGTCATTATAACCGCTGGAGTGGACAACGATGCGTATTTTGTTATTAGACAATCACAATATTTCTAGCATAAGCCGACATATTCCACCTTATTGATGACCGTAGACCTTATTGTCCTTATTGTTCGATGTCAGTGGAGCGGACCCGCCGGGTGGCAAATGTTTTTGACATACGAAAGTAGGGCGACCATCCACAGCGGGCCTAGGTCGGGGTCTGCCATCGTCGGCAGAGTCAATTCCGTAGTGGGCTGCTGTTTAAAACCAACACAGCCTGAATAATTAGTTGACGCCAATGTCCATTTCTGTTATGAAATCCTCCCCTAATCGCAAACTTGAGGCAAAATAATTGAGAACAAGATCGCCACAGGGGGGAGGAGGGGGCACCCTAGCAGTGATGGTATGGAGCAACCGCGAAGGATGAAGGCATCAAAATAAGATTAGAATGATGATACCTATTAAAAATCAAACTTGTCTGCAAACATGCTACTCAATAGAGCAGAAGTAAAACTATAAATCTTGTCGAGAGGTGAAAGTGCGGAAGGTGGCAATAGTTAATTTCAAAGGTGCAGACAGCATACTGTCAGATAGATCTTGCAGTGAGTGTATCGCCACTGAGATCTGATGAGAGTAAGCGGAAACTAGAGTAAAGTACTCCTGCGGATTTCGGTTGTCAGTAGGGATAATGAACGCGAAGCTAATTAACTAGTTTTGCTCTAAACGCCTTCGAGAAGGATGTTCTTCTAGAATCGAGGAACTAGGAGGCATTGCTGACCCATTGATGTTGCACTAGCGCACGCCAGAAGTTTAGACCCAGGATTGTGAAGAAGAACTAGGGTGCTCTGGTGGATAGACAGAGCCACCTATCCACTAGGTGGTCCAACTGGCTTAGGGACTTACGAGGTAACAGTCGGTGGCGACAGGGATATCAAACAAGTGGGCAAATTAGCACCCACCAGTTGTCGTTTAGGGCCAAAATAAGTCCCCGAAATTATCTATCACGATGATTGGACGATAAGACCGACTGTCATTCTATGTTGCCCAAATGCGAAAAATGAATTTTGGTTACCAGGAGAATTTTCGCTGCCATCTCCCGACTATCGTCCGAGACTGGACGAAAATGGAAAGACCAAGCTTGTGGCTGCAGGTGCAGTGTTAAGGTTACTCCGACCCACTCCGAGCAGCCGAGCCGGCTTTTCCTCGCGCCTTTGTTTCTCCGGCTTTTCGCGGGGGATAAGGGGGGGTGGAGATGCATCTGGAATCTGGAGAAAAAGGGGGCTGTCAGCACGACCTGAAAAAAATTTTCGAGTTAGACAGCTTAGGAAATCTGGGGGTCACATCGATAAGCACGATAAGGCACACTTAGTGGCGCCCCAGCTGCATCGCGTAGTTAGTTCTTGCGGTGGGACCTCCCTGTCACTTTGTTAATCGTACACAGACAGGGATTCAATTTCAGGCGGTGAGCAGGACTATTGTGTTTCAAGGTTGACCGCAATTACTGTTTCAAGGTCTTCCTTCATTCCATAGGTCCTGCAGTCACAATTCAGAACCAAAGAGTGGCAGTCCTAACTTCCATTAGACTAGACGGTGTGGCTCATTCATTACGAGATTAGGCATGTCCAATCAAGATAGGATAACTTCAAAACTTTCTTTCAACGAGGCTATGATCCAGGAATTCCCGCGGGCATACTAAAGCAGAAAGAAATATCTTCGGCATGTCTGCCCGCTGAAGATGATCAGAATTGCTCCGAGTTTGTCACGTCGCCCAGATTACTACATACTCCTCCCTCGTGGACTACCGCTCTAGAACCCGAGCCCGAGGACAAGCGCATCTGAGGTTCCTTTTTCCGGTCATGACATTCTATCAACCAAAGTTAATGGAAAGCAGTCTGTAAGCATAGATGACGAAGAGAGGGTAATATTTCCATGGCGCTCCTGAATCTAAAGTAGGACGACAAAGTTTTGGGGAGGTGAACCAGTATTCGAGAAGTCTGCGCCACCGACTCGGGACGGTCGATCCCAGGGTGGCGACAGAAATAGATCGGCTGCGGGAGGGACCTGTATGCGTTGTTGCTGCCGCTATGCAATCCATGCACCGTTATTAGGGGCGCTACAATAATGCTAAATGCTTGAGGTCCAGTCCAGCCGTTCAGGGCGGATCAAGGGATGAACAAGGATGGAGCAGGGATGGGCCCAACACATCACTGGGTCGACACCAGACTTTCCTGAGTGTCAAGCGGTCTCAGACACATGCAAATGAAGTGAGGTGAGATTGGCCGGGGAGAGGGCTCCGTAGTTCACAGCACCGCCGCGTAAAGTTCTCGGAGACAATCAGACCTATTTTCGATGGGGCAGCGTCTGTTCGCTTCTCCCCAGATGCTGTAGCCACTCGCATCAATCCTGACGAACCAGCAGAAATCGTTTCCAAACCTTCTCTCCCAGACCATCCTGAATCCGCTCGTTTCTCGGAGCTGCCAGTATCTAACAGTCCGTCTCCCCCGCCGATGATTCGCCTGAGGAAGACCAGCGGCCAATCAGAGGCCGGAGATTGTGGCGGGCGGTCGTGTTCCTATTGGGACTAATGAGGACAAGGTTCTTCGCCACTACGGCCAGTTTAGGCTTAGCGCAGGACAGTGGCCGAGAAAAAAAAATTTCCTCCGCTGGCGAGAGGTTGGCTGTGGGCGAGGGGCCACCAAGCGAGATAAATATCTTTGCTAGCCCACTCACCCCTCCTTTTTTTCATCTTCCTCTCTCTCCCATATTTCCTCTCTTCATATCTCCAGGGGCTTTGGTCCTCTTGCTTTTCAATTTCCTTATCTTCTGCTTAGACAGAATAGATCTCGTCCCGGCCGCTTAGAGCGCATCCTGCGTCGAGAGGACGCAGTTATCGTGGGCCGCCACCCTCTTATCGAGATACCCGGATAGAACGGTTTTCACACGTTCTCGTCGCATCTTTCTATATTTCCTGCGCTCTTAATTTCGTCGCCATTTCTTCCTCCGACGTTAATCAACTAACCGCCAAAATTTCGTTCAAAATGCCTGCCGTCGACGTTTCTTCCGTTCCCGCCGTTTCTGGCAAGGAGTCCGCTCAGTCGGTCGCCGTCCTCGAGGATCTCCTGAAGAACCTCAGCATCTCCAAGACCCCTGATGAGGTCAATGCTGCCACCAGCAACATTGCTTCTCTCTTCAGCGGTCCTATCGACGAGAAGGTCCTGCCTCCCAAGGCTGTGGAGGCCTTCAAGAAGCAGCTCTCCAACAAGAAGGATGCTGCGGCCCGTGAGCACGCCCTGGATGCCATCCGGGCTATTGCTCAGGAGGATAACCTGGCTGCTGGTGTTGAGCCATATCTCGTCACCCTGTTGGGCCCTGTTCTGACCGCCGTCAGTGACAAGATGGTCCCCGTGAAGAACGCTGCCCAGGCCGCTGCCATCGCAATCGTTAAGGCTATCAACCCCAATGCTGTCAAGAGTGTTCTGCCTCCTATCATCAACTCTCTCGCCACTGCCCAGAAGTGGGCTGAGAAGATCACTTCTCTGCAGTGTATCGAGGCTCTGGTCGAGTCCGCTCCTGTTCAGCTTTCCTACCGTGTTCCTGACTTGATCCCGGTCGTGTCCGAGTCTATGTGGGACACCAAGCCCGAGGTTAAGAAGGCTGCTTACGGCACCATGGAGAAGATCTGCGCTCTCATCGTCAACAAGGATATTGAGCGCTTCATTCCTGAGCTCATCAAGTGTATCTCCAAGCCGGAGAACGTCCCTGAGACCATTCACCTGCTGGGTGCTACTACTTTCGTCACTGACGTCCACGAGCCTACCCTGGCCATCATGGTTCCTCTTCTGGACCGTGGTCTCGTCGAGCGTGAGACCGCCATCAAGCGAAAGTCTGCCGTCATTGTCGACAACATGTGCAAGCTGGTCGAGGATCCCCAGATCGTCGCTGCTTTCTTGCCCAAGTTGATGCCCGCCCTTCAGAAGAACTACGATACTCTGGCCGATCCTGAGGCCCGTGAGAAGACCAAGCAGGCCTTGGATACTCTGGTCCGTGTTGGTGATGTCAAGGATGGCAAGATCCCCGAGGTCTCCAAGGCTGGTGACGTCGAAACCGTCTCTGCCATCCTCAAGGAAGTCCTTGAGCCCAAGTTCAAGAGCATTATTCCTCAGTCTGAGGCTGCTATCAATTACATTGCCGCCATTGCCGGTCAGCTGGTCGATGAGAAGAACAACGAGGTTGTCAGCTGGACTGAGAACACCCTGCCTTACATCACTGCTCTCGTCGGCGAGACGGAGGCCAAGCCTATTGCCGAGTCCCTCCGCAAGCGTGCCGCTCCTGGCGCTGAGGAGGAGGGAGATGCTCTCCCTGATGAGGAGGAAGGCGAGGACCTCTGCAACTGCACGTTCAACTTGGCCTATGGTGCTAAGATCTTGCTCAACCAGACTCACCTCCGTCTCAAGCGTGGCCAGCGCTACGGTCTTCTCGGCCCTAACGGTTCCGGAAAGTCCACCCTCATGCGCGCCATTAACAACGAGCAGGTCGAGGGTTTCCCTAAGAAGAGCGAGGTCAAGACTGTCTTCGTCGAACACGACCTGGATTCTGCCGATACTGAGCAGACTGTTATTGGCTGGACTTTGAAGAAGCTGGAGGAGGCTGGTGTCAAGGTCGACCAAAAGACTGTCGAGGACAAGCTCGCTGAGTTCGGTTTCCTCCGTGAGCAGTTCCAGAGTCCTATCACCTCTCTCTCCGGTGGTTGGAAGATGAAGTTGGCTCTGGCTCGTGCCGTCTTCGAGGAGCCTGATATTCTGCTTCTGGACGAGCCCACCAACCACTTGGACGTCAAGAACGTTGCCTGGTTGGAGCAATACCTCATTAACTCCCCCTGCACTTCCATCATCGTCTCTCACGACAGCAAGTTCTTGGACAACGTCATCCAGCACGTCATCCACTACGAGCGTTTCAAGCTTAAGCGCTACCGTGGAAATCTCACCGAGTTCGTCAAGAAGGTGCCCTCTGCTCGCTCATACCACGAGCTTAGCGCCTCTGAGATGGAGTTCAAGTTCCCCGAACCTGGTTTCCTGGAGGGTGTCAAGACCAAGGCTAAGGCCATTGTCCGTGTCACCAACATGTCCTTCCAGTACCCTGGCACTCCCAAGCCCCAGATCGAAAACATCACTTTCCAGTGTTCGCTTGGTTCCCGTATTGCCGTCATTGGCCCCAACGGTGCCGGAAAGTCCACTCTGGTTAATGTCTTGACTGGAGAGCTTATCCCCACCTCTGGTGAAATCTACCACCACGAGAACATCCGTATTGCTTACATCAAGCAGCACGCCTTCGCCCACATTGATAACCACCTGGACAAGACCCCCTCCGAGTACATCCAGTGGCGTTTCCAAACCGGTGAGGACCGTGAGACTATGGACCGTGCCAACAAGCAGGTCACCGAGGATGACGAGAAGGCCATGGACAAGATCTACAACATTGAGGGCACCCCCCGTCGTGTCATCGGTATTCACTCCCGTCGCAAGTTCAAGAACTCCTACGAGTACGAATGTTCGTTCGCTCTGGGTGAGAACCTCGGCATGAAGAGCGAGAAGTGGACTCCTATGATGACTGCCGACAACGCCTGGATTCCTCGTAACGAGATCATCCAGTCCCACGCCAAGATGGTTGCCGAAGTTGACCAGAAGGAGGCTCTTGCCAGTGGTCAGTTCCGCCCTCTGGTTCGCCGTGAGATTGAGGTCCACTGCGCCAACTTCGGTCTCGATGCTGAGCTCGTCTCCCACTCCCGCATGCGCGGTCTGTCCGGTGGTCAGCGTGTCAAGGTCGTCCTGGCCGCCTGCTCGTGGCAGCGTCCTCACTTGATCGTCCTGGACGAACCCACCAACTACCTGGACCGTGACTCGCTCGGTGCCCTTTCCAAGGCCATTAAGACCTTCGAGGGTGGTGTCATTATCATTACCCACTCTAGGGAGTTCACTGAGAACCTGACTGAGGAAGTTTGGGCCGTCATGGACGGAAAGATGACCCCCTCTGGTCACAACTGGGTTCAGGGTCAGGGATCTGGTCCTCGCCTCACTGAAAAGCAGGATGACGAAGATAAATTCGATGCTATGGGAAACAAAGTGGAAGCAGCAAAGAAGAAGGTCAAGCTGTCGTCTGCTGAGCTCAGAAAGAAGAAGAAGGAGAGAATGGCTCGTCGGAAGCGCGGAGAGGAGGTTTTCTCTGATGAGGATGAGTTTTAGATGAAAAAAGGAGAATAAGGGATTTCTAGGATGAGGAATTTCATTTTTAACCTCAAGCTATGAGATATGGAGTTACGGCTATGTTTTAATGTTTTCCTTTGTTGTTGAAGCTTTAGATAGAATCAAGCTCACGATAGCGGTAACTCGTGGCAGAATAAAATCACATGAACCGCACACACATGACTTCAGTTTTAGGCTTATGTAATATAAAAATGGTCTCGTGACTGCCTAATCATAAACTATTATGAATCTTAATATTAGACATAGTCCTCACTTAACAGTCTACAGGTTGATCCTATTCTTGACAGACATATAGTATATTCAGATACATTATAGACTCAATTATCAACACTTTTCATCATTAGACTTCTCAGGTGACTACTGAGTAGCCGTCTCAGCGGTGTTGACGTTTCAGCCCATCTTCCAACACAGGATGTTTCCGATGAAGGACTTTATCGAATCATATCTGCGGCCATATATTAATACGTTTCCCAATGTGCTGCTGCTCAGTGCGAGTTTCTGATTAGTCTATTATGCTGTGGATTGCACCTGGCCTTGATCGTATACCTTTTTACTACTTTGATTCAAATAAATGTCGGAGCCTGCCTACAGGCAGGGCTCCTGTCGGGTTTCTCCCACGCCTTCTAGCTCCACCCATAGAGATAAATAGGTTGAGCTAGTTGCTAGAGAATT